>JADLZK010013198.1:0-226061 GCA_015847255.1 Hyparrhenia diplandra | reverse complement strand
CAATCTCAATCTAGTCAAACACTTAGCATCGATAGATTAGTCCTTAGGTGTCACTAATTATCCAAAACCAAACAAGAGATCTTCAGCCGGTGGGGCACGTGAGGCCCACGTGCTAGGTAGCAGAGGCAGACGTTCAGCGGGGGGCAGGTGTGGCGAGCCCAGTGGGCCATGAGGCGCTGCAGAGGCGGGCGTCCGGATGCACGACCGCGTCCAGATGTCTGGGCGGTAGTGCACCCCCTTATCTACGCACGTGTCGCACACTGTTGTTAGACTAATATAATTAGGCTGTAATTGTGTGGATGAAATCACGCCATTAGCGGTAGGCTTGCATGCCACCCTTGGCTGCTATATATGTACTCCTGTACCCATTCATGGAAGACAACAACCATTCCCACACTTTCATGGTATCAGAGAGGTTCGCTCCTGCAGCCTCTTCCCACTTCCGCAAACCCTACTCACACCGCCGCTGAAACGATGTTCGCCGACCACGCCGTCGCAGAGCCTAGCTCGCCGGCCCTTCCCATCAGCGCGTCGCGAGTGTCTCCGCTCGCCGGCCCGACCCCATCGTTCGCCCGTCGCGAGTGTCCGCTTCGCCGGCCCGACCCCATTGTGCCGCGAGACGTCCGCGATCCATCTCCGCGCGAGACTCCGTCGGTGTGACCGATCGCCAGGGCGTCTCCATCGCGCAAGATCGCCGGCGCATTCCTCCGTGTCGCGCGAGACACCATCCCTCTCCGTCGCAGGAGATCGCTAGGACCCGTCCTTCTCCGTCGCGCGAGATCGCCAGGACGCCGTCGCGCGAGATCGCCGGGCCTACGTGGTCTCCGCTCATCCACTCCTTCCTCCACGACGAGAAGGCGGCTGTTGAGGCGCTGATCCACTACTTTGCTGGACGCCGCGTGATCCATTCGTGACCACGCCAGGCTGGTCGCCGTGTGATCCGGCCGCCATGCGATACGCGCGCGCGTGCGTGAAAACCGCGGGCCTTCCGCGTGTGTCCGTGTCAGCGGTCTCGCGGTCTTGTCGGGCGTGTATGAACCGCTGGTCCGTGCGGACACAAATCGAATCTGATCCGTGCGGCCGCAACCCTGACCTGCAGCCACCAGTCTGTGAGGGAGGAGTCCGCCTGTGGCCCGAGGTGGCCGATGTTGAATATGGAGAGGAGGGAGTGCCAGACCTTCCTGGAATAGACACAGGAGGCTAGCAGGTGATCAATGGTCTCGGCGTCCTGTCCGCACAGCGCGGAAGTGGCCGACTCCTGAAGCTCATGGAGGAAGCGTCGCTCGGTAGTCCAAGGCTGGCCATGTAGTGTGAGCCACAATAAGAACTTCACCTTGGGCGGCGCCAAGGCACTCCGAACCTCCGCCGCCCCTGCTAGTGTCGTCCGGCCGTGGAAGAAAGTGGAGGAAGTCGGGAACTGGCCACTAGAGGACCACTGCCACACGAGTCGGTCCGGCGTGTCGTGGTGTAGGTTCACGTTCTGCAACCGCTCCGTCAGAGAGAGGGTCTCCTCGATGACAACCACCATCTGCGCGCCTACGATGTCGTGCATCCATTGGAAGTCAGGCAGCGCTTCCCGGACGATCCGTCCCCCTGGAATGTCGGATCGCCTGGAAAAGGTTGGGCACGAGGTCACAAATGGCACCCTCCAACAGCCACTTGTCCATCCAGAAGAGAGCACGCTCGCCGTCCCCTAGCTGGATAGAGACTGAAGCCTTGAACATGCATTCCACTGAGCGCTCCATCCTGGAGGGGAGCCCTGCCCATGGGAGGTTCGGTTGCTCCCGTCGTTGCCACTCCCAACGTAGGTGTAGGGCGAACCCCTGGAACCTCAGGTCTGGCAGCCCTAGGCACACACACGTTGGGCCAAGCCACCATGTGCACTTGCCAGCAGCAACCGACTCTATGTCGGTCCACAAGAAGGCCTGCCTGCGCTTGTCGATCTCCTCAATCGCCCAGGGGGTGAGTGCACAGCAGATGGAGACGTGCACGGGAATCGCTGAGAGTGTTGTCTGAGTGAGCGTTCTCCTACCCGCTTTGGTGAGCATGTTGCCCTTCCAAGTCGGAATCCGTGCGGCCACCCTATCCACAATGCGTTGCTCGGTGTCGCGCCCCAGCTTCTTTACCAAAAGGGGGGCCCAGGTAGGTGACCGGGAAGTCCAAGCGATGACAGGGGAACACCTCGTGCACCCGCCGTGATGGCCTCCTCGGGGCACCTAATCGTCGTGATGATGCATTTGTCGAGGTTGGTTGTGAGCCCCGAGGCCCCCGCGAAGAGCTCCGGGAGTTGCCAAACACACACGAAGTCCGCGCGGTCGAGGGCGGCAGGGGAGTATGACAAGGTCATCGGCGTAGATGGACGTCTTGAATCGGCTGACCCGCTGTGGTAGTTGCATGACGAGTTTTGCAACACAGGAACGAATAACTATTGGGATTGGAGGCTATTGCTGGGATGGTGAGTGAAATCCACATCAATCACTACAATTCACAACCATGGCCTGAATGAAATTTCGTTTTCAAAATTCTTCTTAGGACAGTACATAAAACAAGCTTATTATGTCTACCTTTTTCCTGAGTAATTCTCAAGAAAGTTTGCAGCAAAGATGGCGAGAACTGACGATATAAACGCAGTTGTCCTTTCTCATCCAGCATATGTAACTGTTGATGATATGAAGTGTGTGTTTCCCTCTACCGCTGCTGAAACCTCACGGTTTATCACATTTCGGTGGTACATTGTGTTTTGTGTCTGTTTTTTTTTTTTTTTTTTTTTTGCGGGGCTTGTTTATGATGACTAACCTTGTGCTCGTGTGCTAATGATGTCCACCTAAACCACAGAGGTGAAATGGCCAATTAAGATTCTTGGGCACCCAAAATGACACAATCGCACCACCTGAACAAGTCCGTCAATTTGAGCAGGCCTTAAATGAAAGAATGGAGAAGTTCTTGGCTTGCAGATTCAGTACTTTGTCAAGATCTTCCCAAGAGTTTGCCCATGGATTTGCTTGTAGATATAATACCTCTGACCCATTTGCACTCAAAAGTGCTGAACAAGCTCTTGCTTACATGCTTGACTGGTTCCAAAAATACTTGAAGTGAAGACATGTTTGTGTGTTCAGGAATGTTGGGACTGAAAAAATATGTAATGGTGGTTTCTAAAATCCAGGTTGTAAGCTTCTTGCATACTAGTGAATAAATGGGGGACATTATTGAAGCTTAGTTCTGCCCTTGCCAATTTTTAACACACCTGGCTCAGACCACACATGGGTATTCTTTATGCATGATCTAACAATTGCTTATAGCTTTGAGAGAATTACTCCGTTGGTTTCAAATTAGTTATCATACTGTTTTTTCCTAAGCATCGTTTCCCTAAATTTAAACTATTATCTACACCTGTGTAAATGGTAGGCCTAGTCATAAAATTAATAAACATGATTAGACGGTCAACAAAATCAAAAAAAGGTTTAAAATAGAACGATTAAAAATAGGTAAATACGTTTAATGGTTGGTCATGGTCACAAAATGGAATAAATACGTATGTGTTAGTGTGTTAAAGAGACTGCTATGTGGCATACTGGCATGTATTATTTCTACATGAGAAATGAGTGTCTAACACCTATTGTAAAGTGTAACAACATTTCCCCATTAGAGACCCATGTGAAAGCTTTGAGTATGTGACTATAGCTGTGTTTTTTTATTTCTCCATGTACAATTGTGCAACTTTGTGCCTAACTCAAATTGCACTTCAAATAGCTAGACATAGAGCTCAAGAACCCGAATCAAGATAAACCTCTTGTGTTTTGAGTGCTTAAGCAACCTGAGAGGTACACATGTTGACCCACGTTGAACAACCCAATGGCGATGTGGCCGACCATCGGGCAAAGCGGTATGGCCCGGGACATGCTCCATCTCCTAGCTTGCTTCTTGTTGGGGATTAGGGTGTGCCAAGGGGGCAGTGGAGGTAAGGAGATGCAGCTATGGATATTTTCTAGGTGGCATCTCAATCTTAAAAGAAGGTTGGAGGAGACAGTTCCAGGGTGGTGATATGGGAAAAAGGAGGAGGTATTGTTGTTCCTCCCAACACCGAAGGCAGCGGATGGAGTCATGGCACTAGGCAACACGGTTTACTACGATGAGGCACCTATAGCAGCGGTTGGTGAGGCGCCTTTTAAAGGTGCCATAGTCACTACAAGAGATGTTAGGTATTATGTCATTTTGTTGATGCCACTACAACCGTCTCCCAGTAGACGTTTCTAAGTTGAATGGGCATGGGTTAAATAGGAAATTGGGCCCATAAGACATCTTGGACAATAATATTTCAAAAATTTATAAAAAGAAATATTTATGACACACCAACCTTGTCACATAAAATACTTTTGACGCTATATCGCTTTCATAATTTATGACAACTTAAATTGATGGTTTTGACATGATAAATATTGTCACAATATGGAATTTGACTACCTTTATGTTGTGTTTGTATTTAGTTGTATCAATAATTTGAAATGCTTCCAAAGAAAACGTCATAAACAAATCGATTTAGTAACCTTTGGTAGGATATCATGTCGACGTCGTAAACCAACTCATCTCTTGCGGTGGGGTACAACGAGGCACTCTTCTTCAGTGATGGTCACCCTTCACCGATTGATGGTTGTTGCCGAACTAGGCTACGGCAAAGTGGTACCCCTTTATCGCCAATGCTTAACCGTCACATTTTTCCAATCTGGTGAAACAAGGGCCTCTTGTATTGCATTAACACCACAGGCCTCACACGGATCTCATTGCCCAACGGATGAAGAGTAAAGCTCCTTCCCAAAGATATGGATGGACGACATCTTGGATCGGTGAGTCTCAAGCGTCGGGGGCATTCGTTGGGGAATTAGCTTGCACCACACCATCTTGCGTGGTGCGGGGGGCAGTACAAGTTGCGTTAATGCCCACCCCAGCTACACCAACATCGATTTGAGCTTGAGTTTTGGTGGTGGTCGATCGAGAGTAGGCGCCTCGGTCCCCCAAATGAGGCAATGGGTCCTTTCGGGCAACAATCGACCTATCTTTAGCGAGATCCACGGATTTCGCATTTGGAGTTGCGAGCATAAGAGGGCCTCCAATCTCAAATCTATAGTCGGCTAGGCCTACCCCACTCACAGATCTGGCATCGCCACATCATCTCCACCATTAATGGCCGCACAGGTTCAAGTTCAAAATCCTCTTCAGCTTCACCATAGTCGAGCAACTCTACTACCTTTTTTTGGTCGGTGGGATAGGTGTGGGGGCAATGGAAGATAGGTGGCTCTAGTTATTGTGGGGCGGCACCGATTGAGGGGGTCCAGGAATGAGCATCAGATCAGGGAGGGATTTCGGCGAGGTCGGGTGCGAGGCTCTCACTCGCTATAGGGTCCTGCTACATTTCATAATATCCATGCCTAATAACATGTGTCTTCCTATGTTTTGATATGGTCAGTGGTATCCCCTCTAACATGTGTCTAATTCACACAACAATTCTTTCGAGATGATTACTTCAAAACAAAATCTTTATATGATTTCTCAAAAAGAAACTACATATGGATGTGAAACCATCATCTTACATCATAGTATATATCATGGTGTAAACATAACAATGTTTCAAAGAAACTTTAAAAACAAGAAATACTTGACTCAATAGCGGTGAATCTAGCCTTACAAATCATAACTTCTTTATTCTATGAAAAATAAGAGGGGAAAATGGTAGATAATTTTTCTTCCACGACACATGGAGATCAGCCTCCAAATTGACCGTTGACGTAATTGCCAGGGCCACCAAGGGAACCATGCAATAGAGAGTTGACTTGAAGCCCTTCATGTTGTCCATTGCTCGAACTAGGAAATGAGGTATACATGGATCCGGCCCTCTGGTCACCAAAAAAATCTTGTGAGGGCATTGCCACCATATTCATATGAGGTTGTGGTGGTAGCCTTCTTGTTTGTCTGGCATCTTTTAGCACCTCTTGGGACCTCTCCTTAACCATGTTTTGTACCATACACAGCTGCTTTCTCAACTCCTTCAGCTCATTTATTCCTAATGCACTAACCTTGGAGTTCAACAATTGCATTACATGTCCCCCACTCTCCCTCTCTATAGCCTCTACTGACCTCACCTTTTTCCTATTCTCGATCTCCAGTAATTGTGGCAACTCCATAACCCCTTGATTCCTCTCATCACTTATACCTATCAATCCTTGACTACCATGGCTCCCACTTCCCATGGTGTGGTCATCCAAAGTCTGCTCAGCAAAGCGGTTAGCAACAGATAAAGTTGAGGGGTGGCCAAAGGAGAAGCACTTGCCACCAGGGGAGAAGGTCACAATAGCAACCTCTGCACCGCATAGGGTGGAAAGCTCACTGGCCTTCTTGAATAAGCTTGTGCGGCTCTTGGAGAAGCATACCTGACGTGCCCCATCACCTTTGATGCACTTCATCTCAATCCTTTGCCTACCCTTGGTCGACTTACCCTTCACCATCTCCATTCTACTTAGCTAGTTGTTTGTAGGATATCAATATGGTTAGGCAATATGGTACAACGGGGTTTTATATAGAGTTTTAATAGGGCGAAATGTTTTGGTTGGTGTGGATGTATGGTGTATTTTTTTTTCATAATTTTAGCTGCGCCGCCACTTATCTAGAAGGCATGTCTTGGATGCAAAAAATTAATGCATAGATTTTCTAGGTCATCCTACATCTTGCGGTCAACACTTTTGGAAGTAAACAGAGAAACCTTGTTAGTTGTGGTGCAAAAAATAGAATGAATGTACCAAGAGGCCTGTTAGATGTACAATAGCTGGAATCTAACTCAGAGATTTGCCAATTATAAACCATCCACCAGAGACATGAACTAGTACAAAACGAGAGGGATTTTCGCCTTTCACATTTGATACTATTTGTGTTACATTCACATATAATTGGTTAAAGAAAGCATTTAATGTATACAGGTGATGAATAGGAAACTTAGCTAAATGTTAGCATTGGGAGGATCATGGTCATTTAAGGTGCACAAAATTAACTGGATGTATGATCAGACCAGGTAGGTATGTGCTAGCCGACCTGATAGTGTCAATTTCAAAATGTGGAGTACGAATTGCCTTATGAAGCATTAAAAAGATTGTTGTGGTCATATCATAAGAGCCAGATTAAAAAAATCAATTGTGTGCTATAGCAAATATGTCTTTTGATGAGTTCTAACATGAGCTATGTGCTACAAAAAAAGGGAAGCACTTGAAATTGTAAGGGAGAAAGATTAAAAGGTGAAAGGCCAAAGCCTCAAACATTGTGTAAATTAATGGATCGGCGTTCATATTCCAATAAAAATTTGAAAAAAAAATCATTTCTTATTCCAGCCCAAATTATAGGACATTTAAATGTTGAAGAGTCAAAGGATCTTAAGTTTGACCGAATTTATATAATAAAATATTAATATTTATGATACAAACTAAGTATCATTAGTTCTTAATTAATTATATTTTCATAGTATACCTTTGTTATTCTTTCTATAATTTTCATAAATATATTTGTGATTCTCTACATTTAATTAATTAATGAATTATAATAATATTTATATTTATATAAATATGTGTGATTCTCTCTATAACTTTGGTCAAACATGAGATGATTTGACTCCCCAAGAAAGTTAGATCCACTTAAAATTTGGATGGAGGGAGTAGAATATTAAACTGTGTGAGGTTGTTTTTCAGTTTTTTTTTTTTTCCTTTTCATACAATTTGATAAATGTCCCAAGCCGTCGCCATTCCCTCTATCCATAATCATCGAGTTCTCCTAGGTAAACTTATGCCTTCTTGTCACACCAAGTTATTAGAAGAACATCACACGTTAACTATTTTTATTATAAATAACACCGATGGACTAGCATCCCCCCGCAGTTGAAGCGTCGGTGTGGTGCAGACTTTGGATTCATTCATGCCATAGCACAATACAAATGTCTGACCTGCATTCATACACAACCAGCAACACATTGCCAATAAGCTCAGTTACCTACTCTTTTCTTATTGAGACAAAATGGTGTTGTTAAAACGATAACTGAATGAAGAAATAATGAGCTAAAATAACTAGACACAAAAAAGAGCATGTACCTTCTCCATCGTCATCTCTGTCAGGCTCCAGAAGACAAAAGACAACAGTGATAAGCATGGGTTGCCGATATTTCATCAATGGAGTCCATCTCATGCATGGGTTGCCGATAATAGTCAGGGATAAGCATGGCTCAAAACAACAGTGATTTTACAGCAAAGCCAGCACGAAACTCAAGGCCAACGTAACATAACACCAAAAGGAGCCTAATTGATCTGACACCTAATTTTCAGCACGAGAATAAATGCGCTCTTTGTCTTGGATTCAATGTTAGATGATGAGCACATCTGCAACTTGAACTCAACAATGCATGCTTGATCCAATAGCAGCAGAAGTTTTGCAGAGACTAAGTTCACAGTTTTTTTTCTTGACTGAAACTGGGTCCCATTTCGCAAAAAAAAAAAAAAAAAAAAAGAATGAAAATACAAAGGGTTACAGAGCTTCTAGGCTCAAAGGAAAAGAAAACAAATTACATAAGGTATCCCTCCAGGCACTAATTAAGGCACTCCTAGAGGGTTTGGCTTTGGTGCAAACCAAGCCAAGTTCATCCCTAAACATTCTCTTCCATCAATTGAGACTCTTCTGTGCATTGTCGAAAATGATACTATTTCTCATCTTCCGAATCGTCCAACAAGCAGTTATAATGAGTTCTCTGAAAATGACATTATTGAAGCTAGTTCTCCCTTGGAACACCATTTCAAGAGTGGTGAGAGTAATGTTCCACTGAATTGGAATTGAATTCCAGTAGGCAAAGCTGAAAAGAGCACTAGAAGAAGAGGTGAAAGCATGTTACTTCAATACCATGGTTGCATAAGACACAAGAGTAATCAGGAAAGTCTGTGTTCTTTCTCCTTAGCAAATTTCTTGTATTCAATTTATCTCTCAAAAGCAGCCAGAAGAAGAACTTGTGATTTCCTAGGTTTTTAAAGAGGGGTGAGCATGGGCTGGATCCAAGGAAGAACCTCATAGGATATTTAGGCTTTCTTGCAAAGGAAAACAATCGAGGGTATTTCTGCATCATTTGTTGACCTACCCATGTATTTGACCAAAACATTACTAATTTCCTCTACTCTATTTGGTTTGCAGGAAGAGAAAATCTTATAGCTGCTGAAGAATTTCAGTATGTCTTTCCACCAGAAAGACCCAACAGGACTTCTAGCTTTGTGGGGGATTTTCTCTTTGGAGTAGAAGGCTGACCAGGTGAGAGAGACCCATAGGATGTCAGCACGATTGTAGAATTTGTCCAAGTTCTTCATCAAAAGAGCATCATTGTGACACCGAATATCTATTATACCTACCCCAATGCAACTGTCTCCTAAAATACCAAAGGATATTTCTGAAGGTGGCTATTTTATTCACGGAGGCGGTCACTATTTTCCATCTCGCAAAATGGATTTACGGAGGGGGATGTTTTATTTAGGGAATTTGGTGATCCTACCCTTACTTTAAACCTCAATGGTGATTTTGCCCTCATTTTTTTTCACTTTGCACTTTTACCCTTGTCTTTTTCCCATGAAACCTTTGTCTACCCTCATTTTTAACACCGTTTGTTCTCTTGATATCAAATGGCAAAAAATCATAAATGAAAACTGAGATAGGCTAGAAGACTAAGATGTCTCTTGCTCTTTTCCCTCTCTTCGCATAGACCGCAGACACCAACCCCATAATTCCACATCATGCGAAGCAGCGGCGGCGGACCTCTCCCTATCCACGACTCGCTCTCCTCCTTGTCCAAGACCCACGAGCAGACTGGTAGCCTCCCGGCGCCCTCCCTCTCCTCCCCTTCGACCTTCCCAGTCCCCATCTCCCTCCTCGCAGCTCGCAGAGGATGAAAGGCGGGATTTACGGATTTAGCGGACAATGGCGGCGTTCCCAGCAGTCCTTCACCCGCCTTTGTCCATGACCTGCACATTGGCAGCTGACCAGTGGCCTCCCGACGACCTCTCCTTCTCTCGGCACCCTCCCCATTCCCCCCTTCGCCCCATGGGTTTTGGCGGCGGCGGCGGCGGCGTTCCTGGCGGCGGTGCTCCCGGAGGCCGACGGCGGCCCAGTGGCCCCTCTCTCATCGTCCTCCCTACTTCCCCCATCATCCTCACCCCCAGGACAGCCACCATGGAAGAAAGGATGAAGGCAGCTGAAGGTAGAAGGAGAATCTGACAACTAGGGCCCACATGTCCGTGAAGGTAGAGAGAGGGAAGCAGCAGGGGTAGTCTTGTCCTTTCACTCAAAAGTTAACATTGTTTGGTGTACTTAACAGACAAGGGGTAGACTCTCCCTTCGTTTTGAAAAAGTGAGGGTAAAATGCAAAGTTAAAAAACAAGAGTAAAAATCACCATTAGAACTAAAAACGAGGGTAGAAACGCCAAAGCCCCTTTTATTTATGGAGGCGGTTAGACTTTTCTTGCCTCTTAAAACTAATTTGTGGAGGTGGGCCTGTTAAGAGTTTTGCCTTTGAAAATAGAGGCCATTTTTAGACCGATCCACCTCTATTAATGGGTGCGAAGCCCAATTGGCCCATCTTTGAGCCCAGAATCCCTCAAATATATAAACACACAGCTAGGGTTTTCACTCACTCTCATCTCCCACCAGCCTGCGCGCCTGCTCTCTCTTCTCCTTCCCGTCTCTCTCCCTCACATAGGAAGATGCGAGTACGGGGGCTCCCTCTCATCTCCCACCCTGACTACGCACAAGACTACAAGGGCTCCTACCCCATGGAGACACGCACACCGGAGCTCTCCACTGCGGTGGTAGCGTGCACTCAGGGCCCTCCAATCTAGCAACAGCAAGAGCACAAAGGGCATCTCCAACCGGCGGGGCGCAGATCTATCCACCACCAACGATGAGTCGAGAATACTTGGCAACTCTAAGCCTCCTCCTCCTCCTCCTCCTCCTCCTCCTCCGAGTTGAGCAGATCTGGTGGTTTCATGCAGGTTAGTTGTTATGGTTTTGGGGTTGGAGATTGGAATTTATGTGTTGTCCGACTATTAAAGGAAGTTTGGGGAGGTCGATGGATTAATAGTTGTGATAGTCGAGATTGTGGTGAGGGTGCCATGGTTGGTTGCTTCCACTGGGTCCACCTTATCTATTCGATGGTTCCGACGCCATGTGAGTCCACCTTATCTCTTCTCATGCAAAGTAGTCCTCTCATCTTCCTCTACCTTTCTCTATCTTATGCATCCGCCACTCTCCCAGTGGAATCCAAGGCTAATGAGGACTTGAGATCTTCTCCCATGACTCGAGCAGATCTGGTGACCCCAAGCCTCTTCTATTGAGTTGAGTGGATCTGATGACCTTGAGCCAAGTTTGTGGTTAGGGTTAGGTGTTGGGGATTTATGTGTTCTCCATCTATAAAGGAAAGATTGGGGAGATCGAAAGACTAATGGCGGTGGTGGTCGAGACAGGGGCAGGCAGGCGGTGGGAATGTTGCACGCCCGGTGGTTGGAAAGGTAGTTGGATGGTGTCGGTGAGGGGGTACTCACGTGAGTGGGAGATGGTTATTGTGATTTGGGTTGGTGACAGAGGCATCATTTTGCCGCTTGTGCTTGGCGGGAGGTGGTGGATGTGGAAGCATTCGACAGAGCAGATTCATCTGTGCAGCATGCTTAGCATGGTCGTGCCTAAGTTAGTTGTGTCGCATGTTCATTATATGGTTTGATGTATTATAAGGCAGGATTTAATGTAGTTTAGAATGCTTCTTTTTATGTTCCACTCCTTTGATTTTTGTATCCAGTAAATCTTTGAGCAACATGGATATAATGTAGTCGTACTGTCAGTGTTGCAACCAAGTTGGATTTTTGACTTGTGCTCTTAATAATACATTTTTCTTAACCCATTTGACGACAGCAGGTATCAAATATGTCATGCACGATCACTTTGGACCTAGCAGCATTTGTCAATGACTTGCAAGGTTCAACTACCGTTATTAAGTCACCGATGACATTTCAGGTGATGTAATTCAGATTTCAGAGTGTGTTTGGGTCTCTATATGACTCTTTTTTCTTCTATACTAATACAATGATGCACAGCTCTCCTGTGTGTTCAAGAGGAAAAAAAACACCGACGACACTAGCAGAGCAGCATGCGAGTAATGCAAGGTATGTAGAAGTACTTCATCAATACCTTACACCCACTGCATTTACGCTTAAGGTAGGTAGATTTTTCCACCAACATTTCTTCAAATGCAAGGGTCGCCGACATAGGAGTATTTGGACGTGCCATGATGTAATGGATATATATAGTTTTTGACAACCCTGGAAGTGACATCAGTAAAATTTCGCCATGAAGCGATGAACGAATAGCAGAAACTTTGCACATCAGAGCAGAGCTACGTCCTTTGGTCTGATCAACGGATCCCGATGACTTTTTTTTGATAAAAGAATATTGGTTAATCCACCATAATCTCTCATTAACAATAACAAATTATTCTTCTAAGTTGCTACTATATAGTCCCTAGTGACTTGCTCTGCTCAACCCCTGCGATCAGATTACTTGGAGGAGTTTGTATATATGTCGAAAGGATTTCTCACCCCCGCTCAAGCCATTTTTAGTATAGGTCCTCAAAATCATTTTCGAATTATATTTGATTAAATTGGAACATTTCATTTTGCTCTGAAGTATGCATATCATTTATATGAGGTCTACACTTGCACTGCTAAAAATGTTTATCCATTTATTTTTTCTTTGAAAACAGAGCTTTTCATTCAATGGTTGCATTGTTATTAGAGCTTTGTTATATTGTTTGAGATGCATATACGTCCGTATTCATAAGATAGTTTACATGAGCTTTGTCACAGTAGTAAGAAAGTAACACAGATACTTTTGATTAGTTTTGCTTTCTGATTTTTATTCACCATACCTAAGGAAGATAATTAGTAATATTCGATTTATGGACTTAAACGTCTAATGGTAATTGCCCGTAATTTCTCTGCATAGGCACAAAAAAGTAGTTCGCATTGCTCTCATCTTACTTGCTTGTGTCGAGATCGGTGGCACCCCCATATGCATCTACCACTTTATCCAATATAACCTTGCCAATGCCCTGCTCGGATATGGCAATATTGTGAGGCTGCCGACTAGCTGGTGGACACCGGTTGTCTCCATACTCAGCTCGAGAGATTCGACTAGCCCAACTGGTATTGCCTGCTGCAGGAGATCAACGTTGCATCTTGACCCATTGCTGGTGGTCCACCTGGAGTAGGATAGCTCATTGCTACCTGCTTGAAGGTGAGTTGCTGCTCCCATTTCACAGTCATGGATGGGCTACACAACATGCTACCGCCCACTACAGTATCGTAATTCAGAAACACGCACCTCCGAGTCGATCGCCGGTGGTGCTCCCTGCTCTACACCGCATTGCAGGGGCAGCTTGTTGTGTCCCTTTGGTTGACTCTTTCTAGTTTCCTTAGTTGTCACAACACAACCCTGGATCAGATTCACCTCCATCTAGACTCGCCGACATTATAGTTCCATAAAACTTTCACAATTCGTTGGAGATGATTAATTCAAAAGAAAATCTTTATTCAATTTCTCAAAAGAAAAATTCAATTTCTCAAAAGAAAACTATATCGATGTGAAACCATCATCTTACATCATAGTACCAGGATGTAAACATAACAATGTTTCAAAGAAACTTTAAAAACAAGAAATACTTCATTCAATAGCAGGATTATCTGAATCTAGCCTTACAAATCATAACTTCTTTATTCTATGAAAAATAAGAGGGGAAAATGATACATAATTTTTCTTCCACGACACATGGAGATCAGCCTCCAAATTGACCGGTGAAGTAATTGCCAGGGCCACCAAGGGAACCATGCAACAGAGAGTTGACTTGAAGCCCTTCATTTTGTCCATTGCTCGAACTGGGAAATGAGGTATACATGGATCCGGCCCTCTGGTCACCAAAAAAATCTTGTGAGGGCATTGCCACCATATTCATATGAGGTTGTGGTGGTAGCCTTCTTGTTTGTCTGGCATCTTGCAGCACCTCTTGGGACCTCTCCTTAACCATGTTTTGTACCATACACAGCTGCTTTCTCAACTCATTCAGCTCATGTATTCCTAATGCACTAACCTTGGTGTTCAACAGTTGCATTACACGTCCCCCACTCTCCCTCTCTATAGCCTCTACTAACCTCACCTTTTTCCTATTCTCGATCTCCAGTAATTGTTGCGACTCCATAACCCCTTGATTCCTCTCATCACTTATACCTGTCAATCCTTGACTACCATGGCTCCCACTTCCCATGGTGTGGTCATCCAAAGTCTGCTCGGCAAAGCGGTTAGCAACAGACAAAGCTGAGGGGTGACCAAAGGAGAAGCACTTGCCACCAGGGGAGAAGGTGACAACAGCAACCTCTGCACCGCATAGGGTGGAAAGCTCACTGGCCTTCTTGAATAAGCTTGGGCGGCGCTTCGAGAAGCATACCTGTCGTGCCCCCTCGCTTTTGATGCGCTTCATCTCAATCCTTTGCCTACCCCTGGTCGACTTACCCTTCACCATCTCCAAGCTATTTGGCTAGTTATTTCTTTGGTATTGGTATGGTTAGACAATATGGTACAGAGGGGTTTATATAGAGTGTTAGTAGGACAAAATGTTTAGGTTGGTGTGGGTGCATGGTGTATTTTTGGTAATTTTAGCTGGGCCGCCATGTTAATTTGTCTAGAAGGTATGTCTTGGATGCAAAACATTTAATGCATAGATTTTCTAGGTCATCCTACATCTTGCGGTCGACACTTTTGGAAGTAAACAGAGAACCCATGTTAGTTGTGGTGCAAAGAATAGATTGAATATGCCAAGAGGCCTGTTAGGTGTACAATAGCTAAAATGTAACACAAAGATTTGCCAATTATAAACCATCCACAACATAATTGCTGAAAACTAAGACATGAACTAGTACAGAACGAGATGGATGATCCCTTTTCACATTTGGTACTATTTGCGTTACATATAATTGGTTAAAGAAAGCATTTATGTATATATGTGATGAATAGGAAACTTAGCCAAATGTTAGCTTTGCTAATTTGTTTTACTCAATCTTGTGGAAATATGGGAGAATCATGGTCATTTAAGGTGCACAAAATTAACTTGATCTGCGAAGAGACCAAGTAGATATGGCAATATTGTCGTCTAAACACAGCATTCAAAATTGAGTAAAACAAATTAGCATTCAAAAGATTGTCAAAATGTGGAGTATGAATTGCCTACTATGAAGCATTCAAAAGATTGTCGTCCTCATATCAAAAGAGCCTGATTAAAAAATCAATTGTGTGCTTTAGCAAAATATGCCTATAAGTTCTAATATGAGAGATGAGCCACAAAAAAGGAAAGCACTTGAAATTGTAAGGGAGAAAGATTAAAAAGGTGAAAGGCCAAAGCCTAAAACATTGTGTAAATTAATGGGTCTAGACGATCATATTCCTATGGAAAATTTGGCAAAATCATTTCCTACTCCATCTCAAATTCTAAGTCATTTTAACTTTGCATGAGAGTCAAAAGGATCTTAAGTTGGACCAAATTTATATAATAAAATAATAACATTTATGATACCAACTAAATATCATTAGATTCTTAATTAATTAGATTTTCATAGTATACCTTTAGATTATCTCTATAATTTTCATAAATATTTGTGATTCTCTCCATTTGATTAATTATAATACATTTATATAATTTTCAAAAAATAGAGTCTACCTCAAAGCGAACATGGCATGCATGGCCCTATTTGTTTGATTTGTTGTAACTATTTTTTTTCAATTTTAGGGTGTCCTACCATGGGGTAACTAGGCTCAAAAAGAATCGTCTCGCAATGTACACTTAAACTGTGCAATTAGTTATTTTGTTTACTTATATTTCATACTCTGAAAATACGTTTTTTTTTTTTTTTTGTGTATTTAATGTTTCTATGTGATGGGAATTTTAGAAAATTTGGAGAAAAGTTGGAAACTAAGCACACCCTATGTCACTTAGAGCATCCGCAGTTGTTGCACCGGTTCAGTAGGAAAAAGAGCGCAAAGTTGCCAGACCACCGGAGTCTGACTCACCCAAAAAAAAAAAAAAAAAGCACAGTGGTCGTCCCCACCAAATAATAGAAAACATATTTCACCCTTCGATCTTGTGCATGATATTTATCAACATGTACGTCTCTCTTTTCTTGTGGGCATAAGATCATCCAGTTCTGAGTACACCACCAATCTTGTGAAGAAGTACTTTTATACTCTTCCACCCGGTTCTCCGAAAACATAATTCATTCCTAAGTTTCCATAGCAGAATTAATTAACTATATTGACAACAGTGTACTTTTTGTAACTCAGCCACAATTTCCCTGTATCTAAATGAGATTCAACTAGACTAATATCAAGAATACCAGCTACTATGGAAATTGTGGTGTACAGATTCATCCTCATTACAAAATAAACAACTTTTATCATCTACTTTCTTTCTCTTGTCTAGAATATCATTTGGTCAACGTTCCATTGTTCACTAACAATCCTAAGAAGACAAGCACTCTAGGTGGGACTTTAATAGACCAGACTGCAGGTACATGAACCAGTTGGATACCTCTAAAGTTGATGAGTTTATATAGAGATTGAGAAGTAGAAAATCCCCTTGGAGGATGGTAGAAAGTTGGCTTGAAGTGGTAGACTTAATCCCCTCTAAAGTACAAGACTGATAAACCAAGCTCTATTCAACTCAGGAGTGATGGTTCTTCTGAAAGTACATTTCAGCTCATTTCCATCCCACAGGTCCACCGCAGTTTTTCCCTGTTCCACCATATTATTCTATACTACGCCCAAAATTGACTAGAAGTCCCAAGCCAGTTATCTTCTCATAGTCTAACCTTTTAACCATTGCCAATCTTCCACCTGAAACCTAGTCTAGCTGCCTGGGCTGCCCACATGAAGCCCTTGAAGAACCTGGAGAGGCACTAGTAGTTTTGTTAAGAAAAAAATATTTGGTTTATCAGTCTTGTACTTATACTCTACTAACTCTTCCAGAGTTTCTTCTTATCAATCTCATATCTCCTAATCCAAGAAGCGAACAAAGTAATGTCCAATTCACTCAAGATGGGAATGCCTAAACCCCCATACTCCTTGCAAATATGGAGACTAGGTCCCAATTGAGAAGACGAAATTTATGATTGTCCTCACTATCATTCCACAATGCCACCATTCTCTGTAGGGAAACTTGACTAAAGGAGCACACCTCTAGTCCTTATGGTACTTCTTTGGAAAAATCAGAAATAGTTCTTATTAAATGGTGTGATAATAATCCATACCATAATACAACACAGCGGAAATGATTCCCAATCTGTTATAGGCGTCCATTCTCCATAGGGACTTTTGACTAGGGTTTCTTTGGAACTTCATAGAGCTAGTACCCATCTTGGATGGTGTTGGATTAAACAAGTGTAAGATCACCATGCTTAACAATAACACGAGTTTATACAAGGCTTAAAAGGCACGTACCTGGTTGTACTACGTTAAGTTGACCATATTTTATTTATTATGCCTAAGTTGCTAGATTATACATACCCAAGAGACGTGAAAGTGCTTGACAGTACTAAATTTCAAACCAGATCATCCAAGAGACGCGAAAGTTGCCTTAAATGCCTGTAGAAATAGTTCTGGAATCAGCAGTACAAAGCTTTATTGTACTAGTGTCTTCCCGTGAATGATCCTTGCCGTTGCAACCTCCATATGACCACGTCTGTTTGGTTTCATGTTTTCAACCCCTCGATCTACAACGCAAATGGACGGTGTGATGCTTTGTTTAGATGAGCTAGGTGGTAACAGATTGTAGGATGAATGGGTGCAGACCACTACAACTCCGCTACCTCTTCTCTCCCAGCGAGATCCTCTTGTGGAGTCGTAAAAATTGGCACCACAGTCGCACTTATCTGCTGCGTCCCACCACCACCTATCCTGTGTCTCCTACAGCTGCATCCGCGCGCCACTCCGGCGACGCCTAGGTCCAAGTTCTCCATACCCACCGCAACCACCCCCGCCACCCTACCTCTCACAGTGGCGGTGACCAATACCAAACCCACCCAGACCTCTTCCTCCAAGAACAAGAAAAAAAAACAGGCAGCACTCACACTACCAAACAAATAGCTTTTGGATAGTTTCAATGTCTAGTTAGTGCTAGTTACTGCTGAACCAAACAGCTTTGATCTCCTTTGTGCTGACAGTACTCTCTGCTCCAAATAGTTAAAATCCTGAATAGATCTTTTTGAATTATTTTCGAACTACTCAACTCCTGCAAGGAAGCTTCTTGTGTTATTCAATGCTACAAAGAATATGCACAGCATGATTTATGCACGGGCGTCAATGAGCTCAGCTTTAGCCTGATAAAAACTAAACGCTTGCTCAGCCAAAATATGTATTAAGTAGACATGTAAGTGCGGCCCAATACAAAGATCCAAATCAGAAGCTGATTAGCTCAACACCCCTGCCTGCAATCGATCAGGTTTATCATTCGGATCACTGGGAGCTTTGCAAGTTACCGCACACACAAGGGCTGGAAATCTCCGAGATCTTCAGCTCTGCACCTTCTACTTCAGTACTTCAGTTTGGCATCGAGATTTCCGTACATGTAACTCAGAGGCGTTAAAAATGTTTTTCCTGTGAAGTATCCAACATGAAGTCAGAGTCTGGGAACCAACACCGAGACTAAAATTTGTTAAGCTTAAGCAGAAAATATAGTAGAGCCCATACACATGCGGTGCTCTGCTGTCAGCGCCTAGACATTTGCAACAGAGTTGTCACAGAAAGATCTCACAACTTCTCATGTGCCTAGACATTTGCAAAGCCAGAAACAAAGCCTAAACAATATTGTCAGCTAATCTAAATCACGACTGCATTGGTTGATGGGATCTCAAGCATAATAAAATGTGGACATTAATTGGACGTCAGACTAGATATACGTACATCAAAAATTATGGCCCATGCATATGACACGTACTGCAAGCTTCACGGTCTTCTACACAAAACACGGTTAAGATACTACGAACCAATCAGACCATATGTTGTCAACCAAGACCAGTACAAGTCAGAACTTGCACTTGTAAAAAAAAAAAAAAAAAAAAAAAAATAGTGGCAAGTTACAGACCAGTACAAGTCAGAACTTGCACTTGTAAAAAAAAAAAAAAAAAAAAAAATAGTGGCAAGTTACAGCAAACATTGTGAATTGATGCTTGATCTATTAACAGATTGCCGAGAGATGGTACAAGTTTTGCCAGAGTAAAATAAAACTGGACTACATATGGGAATAGAAGAGTCAGTCTTATAACTCACTCAGAAGTTCATAGCACTGCCACTTATATAATAACATAATTAATTAATAACTTAAGGGGTATATCTGTACCAAAAGGTGCTTCTGTAAAATGCTCTCCCTCAAAACAGCTCCCACCTTCTCTATGAGTGGAGAGTCGAGAATGCAAAGGACTCCCTGTGTTCCAAATTATAAACCATTCAGATTTTGTTAGATAAAAGTTTTACTATATATCTAAAGTCTACATGGTGTATAATATCTAAATGCATAGTAAAAGCTATGTATGTAGAAAATTCAAACTGACATAATTTGGAACAGAACCCTTGCTCCATAGGAAAAAGAAAAGAATTATCCATACAACAATATAGAAAAAAAAATCGATACATATCAAATCAAGATCCACTGAACTCTATATTGTATTAAAAAATATATAAGCAATTTGATGGCGCTTCTTTGCGAACAACTTTTGTTCACACTTCTCAAAAAGAATTAATTCAAATAATCGATGAGCATGTTAACAAACCCAATCCTTTGTTTTAGGCATTAACAGGAGCATCTCAAAGCCTAGATGCATGAGGATGTGCAGTCAGAATGTCACGTACTTGTACCATTCACAGTACAAGTTAGGAGTTTTACACCATGTCATGAAAAAAAAATAGCACTGAACACTGGAACACGCAGAAATGCAAATCAGAAACTAGGATGTGTGAGAATTCTATGGTAGAACTTCAGAGCATATATGTATATGACCTCGTGATCTACATGTGAGTGGTCGTGTTTTTGACTCTGCAGATCTACATGGCTACGGAAGAACAGGCCAAAGTGGCCACAAGGACTTTAAAGCCCTTTTCTCGAAATAATAAAGGCACCCCAGAACTTCTCGACTCCCCACGTAAACCTCAAGTATTCAACTTGCAGAAGAATCAACTACGTCTGTCAGAAGCCACAGTGGGGCGGCTCACAGATTGGTGCTCCATGAGATCCCTCGAACCAGTTAGTCAACCCTCTCTGTGTTCAAGCTTTAATTGAAGTCATGATCTTCTCTTTTATAGCCACTCACTCACCAACTAGATGATTCTCTCAAATTTCTTAGATCTTAAGAGAATCAAAGTAGCTATACTAGGTTAGATCTCAGTTGCAGTACAGCACCCACCCTAATCTCCGCTTCTCCTCTCTCTATATAAGTCCACATCATTTGGATGAAAGCACTCTCACACTACCTACTCAACAACACCTACAGCCATGGGGCAGGCTAGGGCTCATCAGCTCCTAGCCTCCCTATCGGCTATCTACCTCATCCTAGCCGTCCACCATGTCACCGGCAACCTGAGGGATGACCTTGAGATAATGTGGGGTAACGCAAAGGTCGTCATTGACAGCAGCGGCCAAGAGGCCATCGCGCTTACTCTTGACCGCTCAACTAGCTCTGCGTTCCGCTCCAAGAAGACATGCCAGTTTTGTAGGGTGGACATAGAGATCAAGCTCGTCCCTGGAAACTCGGCCGGCACCGTGACCACATTCTATGTAAGTTTCTTAGAAATTAAACAAACTGTTTAATTTGATGTTGTTCAGCCACCACTTGTGGATCCTTAACACCAACCTAACCTAATATATAATTTGTGCTGCAATCTGGTGACAGATGATAACCGAGAACCCATGGCAGTTCCATGATGAAATCGACATCGAGTTTTTGGGCAACAGCAGTGGCCAGCCCTACACCATGCACACTAACATGTATGCCAGAGGACAGGGTGGCAGAGAGAAGCAGTACAAGTTTGATTTTGATCCCACACAAGATTATCACAAGTACACCATCATCTGGAACAAAGATTGGATCTTGTAAGTTCCCTTCTAAGGCTCTGTTTTCCATGCAATATCATTTGATTCGGTGATAATAACTATAATCATATAACTATATTTTCTGAGCTGCAGATTCCTTTGTGGATGACAAGCTATACCGGCAGATCAAGAATAACCAGATATATGGTGCCGCATACCCTTACTATTATCCAATGAGGGTGTATGCCACCATCTGGAACGCCGATGACTGGGCTACACAGGGCGGGCAAGTCAAGACTGACTGGTCACAAGCGCCATTCACAGCATACTTCCGAACTACAGGGCCATTTCGTGCAACCCATACGAGGCCTCCCCTCTGTGTCTCCCAGGCTCAGGTTGGTTCGACCAGCAGTTGGATGAGTCACGGAAACAGCAACTGGCGCAGGTGGACTCCACTAACAAGATATATGATTACTGCACAGACTCCAAGAGGTACAAAAATGGGACCCCTAAGGAGTGTGGGATAAGTAGCTAGAAGTGGTTCAACTAGAAGATATAAAGGGTGAGGGTTGTATTGCGTGATTCAGTAATTCAGTATCATTCTTTTAATTTCATAAGATTTTCTACAGCATGCCCAAGAGCATGTGGACCTCCATTAAGACAGATCTAGATGACTATTATCACATATTACCTTATAGGAGGCAATAGGTAAAATGTGATTTACTTTATTTTATTTTATTTATTTATTTTTGGATTGTCCATTGGCAACACAGACGTGAGGGATAGTGGCAAATCCAAAAACGGGGCAAGGGGTCTAAATAATTGAAGGCTAGAAATTTAACTAGTGTGCAGTGATAGATATAACATTTATAACAAAAGAACATAAATGGTGATACCAATTTAAAATGCTCAAGTAATATGGAGGATAATAGGTATATAAAAATACCAAATAAGAGCATCCGGTAACCAAAAGATCATATACGTCTTGACAATTTCACACCGCTCTGACCGCCATCTTCAATTCTACATTAAATTTTTTAAAATGTCATTGTTCTTCAAAAAAAAAAAAAACAAGATAACAGTAAAAATTGGAATGAACAAATACAATACAACTACATCAGACAAAAAAAAATGATATAATAAGTAGAAACTAAACGCATGGACAGCCTTGGAAACTGAAAAATATGTGGAAAGCTAATTGCTACACTTAGAACATTTGTACAAATAAACAAAACCAAACAATGAAGGTAGACAAGGAAATCTGTCCTTGAGAGATCAATCATGCTTGCTGCTGACGTGGGTAGAGCACAATGGCCAGACCAGACATGAGACAACCACCACCCGGCGCCTCATCTCCTTTTGAGCATTCCGTCGAACACCTTGCAAGTGGTGTATCCACTTGGGTCCTGCAGATGTTAGTAGCATCAGGCGGGAAATAAGAAAGAGAGGGAGGACGCGTAGTAGGGGAGTGGACGAGCTGTGGACACCGGACGAGCTGGCCAACACATCTGCCACGCCGCCACCGCTCACGGACGGCCATGGTCGGTCGCGGCCTCGCAGTCGTTGGGGACTCGGAGGAACAGGCCATCGGGGGTCGGGCTGCTGCTGGCTGCAACGCCGCTCGGAACTTGGGAGTGCTGGATGCGAGCGGACGCTAGGCAGGCCGGGTGAGGCTGAAAGTTCTGGGCTTCTCTTCTTAGTGGGCTTTGTTGGGCTAAATTGAAGACATTGAGGAGGCGAGGACGTGGCGTGGCCCTCTTGCCGAAAGGCGGGTCCATGAGCATGACGTTCTCCGCGATTTTTTTTATTTTCACCTTTTTTTTAAAACTATTTTGAAAAGTTTTATTTCCAAACTGACCTGTTTGGCCGCATCTATTTATCTGGGGCAGCCAAACTGTGCTGCAGCACCCTTTCTCTAGACGTGCGTTAACCGCTCACGTGGCTCCCTTTTCGTGTGTTGATCGACTCTAGCCACCGACTCTAGCATAACAATGCTACACCCCTTCCCCAGTCTGGCCTGGCATGGGGTTAAGTGACTCACTCCCCTCCCTTCATTCCTTCTTCCTTCCTCGGCTGGGCGCCTCTCCAACGACCAAACCCACCCCACCAACCTCACTATGCATGTCACACGGCAGCATGGTATTGATGTGACATGTTGGTTGTTTGGGAAGATCTTGCCACACCAGGATGGTTGGCATGGAAATATGCTTTCACCGTCAGATTAAGGATGGTGCATCCTCCTTCATGTATCCACTCTCTGCCACTACCTGGTATGGTCACATTTGCCCCTTCAACTACCATTTTGTACCACAACCAATGAGCCTCGTTACGCAACGATGTGAAAATGTAGTGTGCCCTAGCTAGTCTTTGCACCATCGAACCTCCCCTTCAATGTGAAATCACCATTGAACTTCTCCTCGGCCCGCAAAAAAGTTTACCGATACTAACTAAATATGAAAATTTTAAGTTCATTTTTCCATATTCTCACATCACATACTTCGTTTATGAAACAAATGGACTCAACAATTCATCAAAAAAAGAATTTCACCAAACTTCATCAAGACTTCAAAATCGTTTTAACAAATATAACATATACCCACTAACTTTGTATAACCTATAGATACTAAACATACATATACTAAACAAAACTAACTAAATATACTAATAAAAACTATGTATACTACAAACAAGCTAGCTATACTTCGGGGAAAGGAGTGCCCATGGTGACTTTGGTCTTGGAGATGGCCTCCCTACGCATATGCTTGGGTTGCAATGGAGTCGCAGTGAGAGCCATCACTTCGCACCCAAGTGGTAGATGAGTGTCTTCAACCTTCGGGTTTGACACCCTCAACCCCTCGCGACTCAACATCCACGGTGGAATTTTCTTTACAGGGGCTCAAGGGGATCGGCAGAAGTAGTGGGCTTGAGCCACCCCCCCCCCACCTCCCCTCGAGTCCCACTGTGGCAACACATTCACATTGTTGACTAAAATGATCGAATCAACGACTAGTGGATCAAGGATATTCGCAATTGCCATGCAAATGTATATGGGCTAGCAACATGCAAAAGTATAAGCTTTCTCGCACTACAAAGGTGGAGACGTTTTTAAAATACTACAGAGCTTTCTCGCCATTAATGTTAGCCTGAAATTCTTCATCACATAGTTTTGGCATCAGACTCTAAATAAATTTATGTTTCTTTGACTAGTATTATTAGTTTGTGAAACAAGAATAAGTTATCTCCACTTTGAAGTTCTCTAAATAGGTATTTCAAATTGTATTAGCATATAAACTGAACCTAAAACAGCTTAATTGGAGCACCCGGTACAACATAATAAAAGGCCTTAGGTATGGCCTAAAATATCTTCACTTAGAAGCTGGAAAAGGTACCCTTCACAAAGATCTTAAGCCTTACAACATTCTTCTTGACACAACATTCAACCCTAAAATAGTGGATTTTGACTTAGCTTAAGTTTACAATTGGGCACATACTCACCAAAACACAAACAAAATGTGTGACACGTGTGTAAGTCATCTACTTTTATCTTCTTTTTTTTTCTTGGTTCTCACTATGTGCATGCCCCTCAGCGCCCCAAACCCCACCACCAGTTGAAGGTAAGATGACCACAAACCCCACACCAAAGGCCAAGGGGTTGGTTGCCTCACATGACATGAGGTCGACAATATCGAGTGGATCACCCCCTCTTTTTTGTTTTGTTTTTCAATTTGTGGCCATAAGGAGGGAATACCTATCTCGTTGAAGTCATAAGATGTCATTACCATCTGGATACAACGATACATTGGTGTCTATAGGCGTGTAGTCAAGTGGTTTAGGGTTTAGGGAGGCAAGCAAAGGGTTCTTATATTATATCTAGGGTTGGATATGAGCCAGCTCAGCTTGTTATGCAAATGAGCCGAATGCTAGCTCGGCTCAGCTCATTGGCGAGCTCAAGCTAGCTCGTTTGGCTTGTGAGCCAAAGCTCAAAACACATGATACATAGAGATTATAATCACAAAGCAACAACAGACACATCACATACATGTTTAAGGTGAAATAAATAAAATACATATGAATTTTACAATGGAAAAATATAAGTATGCTACCATCAATGAACACGGTCATCAGTTGACTGATTCCATTGATTCATACATGTGAAAACCACGTGTATTAACTTGGCTCGCTATGGCTTGAAATTATCCCTCCGTTCAGAGTCCATTTAAATAAACCTTTCTTCATGGAAATTATAGTTGCAATGTTCTGGGCCATCTGGACCGCCCGAAATGATGTGATATTTAGAAACCAGCAGCACGCCATTCAGGCTTGCAAATTCATCTTCAGACAAGAGCTAGACAGAGTTAAGCTCAGGGCTAAAGAGGACATTCAAATTCAGTTGCAATTATGGCTAGACAGCTTTGTGTAATTTTACTTATTTTCTTCTGCACCTTTTATGTTTCTTGAAGCTTGTTCATGGAACTCCTCTTTTGTTTTTGTTAATAAAGTCAGCAGGGGAAACCCCTCCTGTTTGTTTTAAAAAGTCTCACAAACTTTTGACTAAGTTTGTGAGACTTTGACTCTTCTCAAATAGAGATGGTATTGATTCTTTTGCAAATGACAACATATTATATAAAAAAAATAAGTTATTTATTACTCCCTCCATTCCAAATCATAAAATGTTTGACTTTTTTACCCTAAGTCTAACCGCTCATCGTATTTAAAAAATTTGTGTAAACATTGTCAAATTTAAGTCATTCTTAAAGAACTTTTAATTATAATAAAGCAAGCCACAACAAAAGATGCGATATTTTAGCACAAATTTTTTAAATAAGACGAGTGGCCAAATTTTAGGTCAAAAAAGTCAATGTCCACTTATCAAAATATGTTTTTTTTTCTAAAGAGAGAATAGTAGTACGTTGTATGTGTCCTCATAGTACGTTTATTATTCTTCGGGGACCGAAAAAGTTTGCAGTGCACAAATATAAACAGTATAACTAGTTAATTCTCAAAAACAGTAACTAATTGAAATAAAAAAAAACTCTGTTATGGACCTATGGTCATACAGTGTGCGTAGACGTGTGATCGTCAGGTGACTTGCCTGTTTGACTCCGCATCATTTTATTTCTTTTCTGGACCACAGTTGGATTAGTTTTTAATAACCTCTTAGATCTGCCAGCAGTACTCCGTATAGCAAACCTGATTTCTGTACAATGTCATTGAATTGAAATAAATTAAGAGGGCAAAGTGAAAATTTTCAATAGCTTCAGAACACTGTTAATAAATGCCATAACTTCAGAACAGTACAGGCCTTCTTTCAAGAGCATAATAATAAGAGGGCAAATGAAAATTTTTCAATAACTAAGAGGACAAGTGAAAATTTTCAATAACCTGAAGTTGGGCTGATAACTTCAGAAGACTGTTATGATTTTCAAGGCAGGGATGACGATCATATAGATATTTATAAGTGACAATACCACAAGTTCTATGCCATAACTTCAGAACATTACAGGCTTTGTTTGAAGAGCATAACAATAATTAATAAGCAGACCTCTGGATTGGACAAGTCGTCGAGTTGGACTATTTATAAATTTCATGGCTTATATGATACTACCAATTGAATGGATATAGTAATACCACCCACAGGAACTGCCCCACAAGGCAACTATGAACCCTCATCCTGGCCTGCTTAGGTTGACAGAAGGCACCGTGGGGCGGCTAGCTATTCTGCTCAAGCTTTAATTCCAGTACTTGAAGTTGAATCTTTATACTACGCGCTTCTTCAGAAGCCAGCCAATTCTGCCCAGTTTATTACGCCATCCAAGAAACCAAGTCCATACCTTTGTTAGATCCTATTCAGACTTGGACAGGACACCCTGCTAGATCTCCCTCCCTTGGTAGAGTCGTCGTCTATATAACTCCACATGGTTGGTTCCAAATGCATCGGTGCATCACACACTACCCCCACAACCTGAACCTGAAGGCTGAAGCCATGTGGCAGTCCTGTAGGGCTTACTGCATAGCCTCTCTAGCGGCTCTCTGTCTCAGCATGCTGGCGGCCATCTCTCCAGCAACCAGCGACATGGCTGATAGCGTTGACATGATGTGGGGCAACACACAGGTGCTCCACGACGGCTCCGGCTGCCAAATGGTGTCACTATCCCTCGACTGCTGGACCACCTCTGCGTTCCGCTCCAAGAGCACGTACCTCTTTGGGAGGTTCGACATTGACATCAAGCTTGTCCCCAGGGACTCAGCTGGCACTGTCACCACAGTATATGTAAGTGGTTTTAACAAGAAAATCATCATCATTTTCAGGTTATATATATATTATATTACGAACAGCCTAACAATTATTCTGTCACTTTATTTCAATTGATTGAAACATACAGATGGTAACAGAGGGGCCATGGCAATACCATGACGAGATTGACCTTGAGTTCCTGGGGAACACCACTGGTGAACCATACACCCTGCACACTAACATCTATGCAAGAGGGAAAGGTGACCGAGAGATGCAGTATCGTCTTTGGTTTGATCCTACTCAAGACTTCAACACCTACTCAATCATATGGAACCCGCATATGATCTTGTAAGTGATCTGCACTCACTTCAATTCTGACAGAGATTCATATATTTGCTCCATCAGAACAGACAGCATATTACTCTATCTAAGGTGTCAATTAGTTCTAACCCATTATATTTGCCTATTGTTGGGACGATGCAGAATACTTGTAAACGGCGTACCAATCCGGCGGATGAGGAATCAGATGAGGGCTGATACTCCCTTCCCACTGTATCAGCCTATGAGGTTGTACGCCAGCATCTGGGACGCTGACGAATGGGCGACCCAGGGCGGACGCATCAAAACTGATTGGTCCCATGGACCCTTCACAGCCTACTTCCGGAACTACACCGCCAACGCTTGTGTCCCATGGAACAAGGCCTGGATTTGCGGCAAGGATTCCAGTGATAGCAGTTGGTTCAACCAGGAGTTGGATGAGGAGGGGCAGCAAAAACTGAATGATGTCAATGGTAAACACAAGATATATGACTACTGCACTGACTCGAGGAGGTTTCCTAATGGATACCCTCCAGAATGTGGGTCACAGTAGAAGTTAGTATTCAGCAGCAACAAGCATATAGGAAGGGTAAGAGTACTGCAGGATGTAGTCATTTCATTATGAGTATGATCATCATAGCAAATAGTATTCTTCATTCATTCTTAGGAGAGAAAAAAAAACCATGCATTCTCATATGTTTGATGTGCATGTATCAAACAGACTATACTGAAAAACTGTAGAATCAAAAGTGAGATAGACTTGTGACTCACTGCCAAAACAAAATGCAAACGGTGAATGCCAAGTGATAATAAAGTTGGCCAGGAATCCCTGGTCCTCCCATGGATTGGATGAGCACAAGAAACATATCAGCTTCCAAGAAACTCAAATCACAACGTAAACAACATTCTCTGTAAGAGTGTATAGCAATTCAGTGAGAAATTTGAATGTATTAAACAGATTAGCCGCACCAAGTTGTCATGATTTTCATGAAAAGATAACTTTCAAAGCCCTCAGTACCATTTCTAATCCTCAGATGAACCAACCAGTAGGGTTGGAACAGAGCCAGCCAGCATCATTTCTAATCTGCATATTAATCAACTATAAGCACCGACAACAACAAAACTTTTATATTTTTAGGTAAGTTGCGGTAGGCTAACACGAGCACCAAATAAAAGTTCAACAATGTAAAAAATAAAAGGAGGTATTTGTCTGTAATAAATAAAGAAGGGAAAAGCCTATAAACATACATCAATATAAAGGATATGCAATGACGATACTGGTGTTCTTTATGAAAGTTTAGAGCTTCAGATAAATCAGACGTGCACAAATTTTACTAAGGTAACAGTTGTCTATTAATAATATCTTCAGTCAGATACCAGAGTTTTATAATGTATCTTCATACACAGGAAGCCTTCATACCAAGATGGATTATGAATAGTTACAACAAAAATGTCACCTAGAAAAAAATAACCAAGAGTCCTTTTTAGACCTTTTCTTCATTACTATATTTGCTTTTGCGGTTTCATTATACATAGCATTACCCACCACGCACAGTTTACGGAAACTGGCTAAGGCAAGACAATGAACAAAATGTTAGCATCAGGAGGAGGAGAATAGTGTTATCAGAATATTTAAACAAGATGTGCATCACATTTATACATGTAGAACTCCTACCCAAAAGACTTTTGTCTTCACATCTGTATGATGTCATCTGCCTCATGCATTGACAAATATAATTCTAACAAGGAACTGTTGTTACTTGTCATGCAATGCAACAATAGAAAATAAATTAAATTTGACATCAAACAATGTGCTGTAGAAAAACAGAATGTGAATGGAAAAAATAAAACAAATTTCTAATGGCATTAATAAAAATGAAACATGTTAGCTTTATATTGGAGAAAGTAGACATGAAGTAATCATTTGCAGTCTCTCCAAAAATCTTCCTAGGAATATATGTCACGCCTATCCTTAATTTACCTGCCTTCCATGATTATAGCCAAAGTCTGGTAAAGAGCGTATCAAAACATCCAAAATTAGAACTAAATATCTAATGCCACCTCATTCCACTATTTTAATAAAAAAATATTTTAATCATACATAAATCACGTAATACAAAGTGTTAACCTCCGCAGTTAAGTTATGTTTCAATGCTACAAACAAATTTGGTACGTATGTGATAGAATGCATGAAACCCAAGAGAAACAAGAACATGCATAAGTCACAACTGCATGTCTATTACAACATCACACAGCTTCCTTTAAAAAACATCACACAGCTCATCTCTAGACATCAAGGCAACACACACACACACACACACAGCCAAGATCTCTGGCGAGTGTCTTGGTTGTCACTGACCATGTTTTAAAGGTGGCTAGGCGTCCAGGCGAGTGCTGGGTACGCCTGGACGCGTAGGCGACGCCTAGGCGACAAGGCGCCACTGTTTTCCAAGGCGAGCTGTGTACGCCTGGACGCCCAGGCGACGCCTTTAAAACAGGGGTCGCTGAGATCATAACTGCAACAGATGCTGAAGTTAGGGATGCTACACAATTATTTAACCAAGTTACAAATTACAAGGAAGTTAATTACCATTTCACCTTCAATCAATGCCAACATATAAGATACACCAAGCAAAATTATGCACATTATAGGCCAGTTGTGGTTAGAGCAGATTGCAACACATCTTCTAGGTACTTCTCTGCGGCTGCATACTGTCTCTTTTTGTCCTCTATAGCTAGTGCAGCTAGAGCTTTATCCTGATTACAAATTGCCAAAGTACCCAATAATTAGCAATGGGTTCCACCAGAAAAACGAACAAAACAGAGGGCAAAAGGCATACTGGAGGTAAATCCTGGTAGCTCCTTAATGTATCGGCTATGGGTTTTGTCTTCCTCTCAAGATCCTTCTTATGCTCAGCCATTTCCATCAACACACCATGATTGATCTCTGGCGTATAACCCACACGATTAAGCATTGCCTGATAAAGATAGGAAGACAACAAATCTATAAAGCGTCGAAGAAGATTTGCTAATCAGAGAACAGTGTGTATCAAATAGCAAGGAATCTGAGCTAGTCGATGTGGATGTATGCCTAGACCACCAAGTTGAAGTCCTCATCAAGGTGAATTTGGGTGCATAATTTCTTCTTAATAAAATGCCACCTAGTTACTCCTAGGTTGGTCACTTTTTTGGGGGGTATCAAATAGCACACAACTTAGCCTACAAAGAGGCAAACAGCTCTTGGTAAGAATGAAAAAACAATACCACATCAGCTCTAAAATGGTGGTAAAAACCTTTTTGTAGTAACAATATCAGATCTTGATGTCAGATTTTTCAGTAATGACTTTGTTCAACGCTTGCTATCCTTAATCGATCACAGTATTGAAAACAAGTAATGGAGAAATAGATAATAAATGTGTATGATTAGTTCAAAGCTTCACAACTTATACAAATTATGTTTATTATTCCTGTGTCCAGCAATCCGGTCACAGATATGCATCTCTATCCTCATGAGTCATGTCTACTGTCTACATGGAAAGACTGAAGGTTAGCATATATATTCAAGGGACATGATCAATTGTTCATAGACCCAAGAATTATGAAGTTAGAAGTTACAGTGTTAAACAGTGCTTCAGCCCAACTTTATAAATATGTGTCCCCTGAAAACTAGAGGTTCCATCCTACTAAGGAAACAAATCCAGCAAAGATAGATTTGAACTAACAACACTTGCTGAAACACAAAGGTCAATCAGAAAGGTTGACTATATAACTGCATAACAGCTGTGCTAAGTCTATCAAAGCTTCTTAAAATCTACAAATACCCTATCTGAGATGATTTGGGCGCTGCACACTTGCACATTCTGTTCAACAATCATTATCAGAATTACTATACCTAATAATTAACCAATAACATAAAATTGATACTTGATAGCTTACAAGCTATTGCAATAGTTGACAGTTTCTAGCAAAAAAAAAAAACATAGGTTTCTTTACCAATGAAAAATATCAGAACAAGTTTGTTTACGGATAGTCATCCACACCTAGCATGTAGAAATCAAGAACTGGAAACACAAGCAAAAGCCAACTCCTAACATAAATCGTACAAAATGCTATTCACCTTATAATTTGAGACTTGGAGGATATACTGCCGTTCCTTGGAGTCCATCATAACAAGCTTTGTTTGCCAATCTGTCATTTGCTCCACTTGTTGCTTCTCCACATCATTTTTAAATTTCTCCAGCATCCTAGAAATAACACACGTACTTATCATGTTTGACAGAGAACTAGGTGACAATGATTAGTAACTAGTGAGCACTCCAACTATGAAATGAAAAGGTTTCCACTCACTTCTTCAGCTCAGTAAGCTTGTTTATGGCCTTCCGTGTGTAATCAAGTAGTGCCTTTGACTCCTTATGCACTTTGTCCCTCTTCTCCTCCACCTCTGCTCGCCTGAGAGACAAGTCTGCACTTGCCACCACAAAGCTGCATGACAAATATTTTAGAACCTAGTGAAAAGATGCCAAACAAAAAGAATAATGTAACAGTTCCTATACCACCCGAAGACCAAAAGGTCACTAGCTTAATCAGTTTATGACAAAGTAAGAAAATCATATCCAATACATACATTCAGAGAAATTTCTTGTAAATTTAGATTTTCACTTTGAGTTCCATGAAGTCATGTTATTTTAGTCTCAATTTAGTGTAGATCCAAACCAGACATAAATGCACAAATAGCAGAGTGCCTCCAGTCAAGTATTGGTTTGCTAATTTCTATGGGACAGAAGCTGGAGGGCTTAGAAGGTTGAGGAGAGAGAGGGTTTCTCGTGACAAATGTTGGTAGTTTGTCATGGTTGTAAGGAATCCGTTTGTTTGGTTTCGTTCTGGATTGGAAATGATTGGTTTAAGCCCTATGCTGTAATTTGAATTGTTGTCTTTTGATCTTTATGAAAGACGAGGCATGGCCCTAAATAAAACTCTAAAATTTCAAACAGTGAGCATATGTACCAATCAGAGGTACAGATCTCTCAATTATTGCATCTCTCAGAGAAAAGAAGAGCTATGTCGTGTGTTTGGATGATAATGCGATACTCGCGGAACCCTAGCGCAACGAGTCACCTGCTCATCTCGGTGTCACGGATGGCGAGGAGGTTAGCGACTGCAGCGACGGCTCGTGCCGCCGCGGCTGCGGGTGGTGGGAGCGCGTCCCTCGCGAGCCCGGCCCGCTCGAGCGCCTCCCGCAACCGCGCCGCCTCGGCGCGGTACTCGGCCGCCTGGGCACGCAGCCCCGAAGCCGCGATTCCGGCGGCGCGGGACCGCGCCTGCGACGCAGAGGCCAGCGCGCGGAGGTAGGCCACCCCGCGCGGTGTGGGGTCGGGCCCCAGCGACAGCTCCGCCGCCACACCTCCGCCACCGCCTCGCCCTCCCGCCCCGCCGGCGACTCCCGCCTCCGCGGCGAGGGAGGCCAGCCAGGCATTTACCTCGGCTACGGCGGCGGCGGAGGAGGCTGACGAGGGTGCCGGGGTGGTGGGGTCGAGGTGCTCGGCGGCGTGATCCATGGGAGCGAAGCGGGTGGATCAGTGGGTGGCCGGCGACACGGAGGAGAGGAAATCAGAGGTTGGTTTTTAAAATTTTGTGGCGATTTTTTTATTTCCCCGGAAATCACAGAGTGGCATAGGCTCATGTTGTCTGTTGGGCTAGCCCATTCTTGGCTGAATTAACTCTGGGCTTGTTCTGGGCCTATGTCAAACAAATGCACATTTTTATTTTTACTTTCTAATAAAAACAGTTTCTTCTCTCTCAAAAAAAAAAAAAAAAAAGTTTCTCCTCATAAAACAACATAAATACCGGCACCGTCGCTGAGGGTTTATCAACCTCAATCCATGTGCATTGTGCATTGAAATGGTTTGGTAAGGTGGCAGATGGTGTATTAGGGTGTATTTTAGGCTGCAAAGAAAATGCACCGACCTTTAAACTTGGCAAGGTGGTATCATCTAGGTCTCTAAACTTTTAAAATGCACATACATAGGTCAAGACTAGACCCATTTGTTGTCTACGTTGGCACCGGTGATACTAGAGCAGCTTATAAGCTTATGGAGTGCGTCATCTAGGTTTCTAAACTTTAAAAAAATTATATCCACATACATAATTTAAAATATATATTAAAAAATAACATATAAAATGAATATTTTAGTTACTAAATACATAAAAATCAATAAAACTATAAATAATATTTAAATAATAAATAGTTTAAATATAAAATATAAGAACAATTTCACAAATATATTGAATAATTAGAGTACATAAAATTAATGTGAATTATCTCGCATTAAAAAGTAACCTTTATATATCTTTAATAATGTTATTATCCTATAGTGTTATTCGACGATAGTTTCAAATAGTTTTGAATAATATCAACTTTAATATCACAAAAAATGCATCATTTGGACTATTTAAAACTATGCATAGTAACATTATATAGTAATGTTATTATCAATGGTATATGAAGGTTACTTTTAACATTCCTAATAATATGTACTTTAATTATTTATTCATATATTAGTAAAAAAAATATTTTATTTTTTAAACTATTTATTGAAAAAAAAAAAAATATTATTTATATGCTCGAAAAAATATAATTTAGAGTTTTATTGATATTTTATGTATTTAGTTACTAACAATGTTTATAATATATGTTATGTTGCTAGTGTGGATTATGTGCATGCTAGTGTATTTTGAAAGTTTAGGGACCTTGACGACACGGTTTGCTAAGTTTAGAGGCTAGTCCGGCATAGTCGTTGCTAGTGTGGATTGCCACATCAAGCAACCAGTTTGGACCTATGAAGTACTATGTGCCAAGTTTAAGGATATGGGTGTGCATTTTGAAAGTTTGGGGGTCTAGATGACACCCGATGTCAAGTTTAGGGACTGTTGGTTCATTCTACTCTTTAGGCTAGAATTGACTCTAGGCTTGCTCGACCTCTATAAAACAAATGCACACTTTTATTTTCTAAAAACAGCTTTCTCTTCTCAAAACAACAAAATCTAGTCACTATGATAACTCACTTAGGGTTTGTTGATACAAATGACGGGCTATCACCGATCAAGCCTGCTCCACCCCCACCCTACACATGCCGGGCCACTTGAGCCCCCATAAGGGCCCCGAATTTTGGTGTTTAATTATACAGAGGTGGTGGGGCGTGTGCCAGCCGACCACGTGGCCCAACCGAACGGCCCACGAAAGTCATCTTCAACCTCCGCCGTCTTCTTCCCTCGCCCCCCCCCGCCCTCCGCCCGCCCCCCGGCGCCCTAGGGCTAGCTGAGCTCCGGCGAGCCCCTAGGGCGCCGGCGCGCGGCCCCTCCCTCCCCTTCCTTCTTCTTCTCCTCCTCCCCTCGAGCTCAAATCAAATCGCCGCCCATGGACGACCTCAAGCTCCCCGCCGCCCCCATACCCATCCGATGGGTCTCTCCGCCCCGGAGCTCGGCGGCGCCACCGCCGCCGAGCTCATCGCCCGGTCGAGCCGCCGAGCCGCCAGCTGTCGACGGCCAGCGCCGGCCGGCCGGGCTCTTCTATGGTCGGGGGGAGGCATGGAGGGGGAGGGAGGTTGACGGCGACGAGCGACGGCGACGAAGCCGCAACCCTAACCGAGGCGACGAAGCCGCCGACGGCGGCGATGTCGCGAGGAAGAAGACGAGACGCCGGGCTTGCCGGGCTATTGGGCCGGATTGTGTTGGGCCAACTGTCGGGCTGGCGCTGACGCGTTTCAAGCGACCGGTCGGCACTTAACATCGGGCGGAGGTGGTGGGTATGCGAGGTGTGTTCATGCAACAGGCAAGGAGCACCTTTGTTAGTGAAAATTCCAGAGTACATCAAGGAACAGTAGATTTTATCGTCTCGTGCTATTTAAACCTGTAATATCCACTTAGTCGGATTAAAAAAACATAGTGCTAACTAACTTGGGAGATCTTGTCATTCAAGTAAAAGCCTCCAATTTCATTTTTCTCGAGTTGCACCCTTTGTCATGAACAGATCACATTTGTTTATCACTGAACTAAGAAAACACTGGATGGAACTTACAAGTGAACATTGTTTTTTTCCTGCATGTGGCATACTTATTAATAAAACCAATGCTCACATGTTATTACTGCAAACCAGGCTATGGCTAACAGCTAGCACTAATACCTCATCACCACTAAACCAAGTACTACTATAATTTTTGTCCTTTCATTCGTGCAGCAGTTCTTTGCCAAATAACCCAGCAATGGCTCGTCCAGGGCACTCTTGCTTCACCAGGGATTCCCCAACCAAAACCTGCAGCAACAACAGGCACACTTCAAGTTCAGTTCATAACCAAAACATCGAACAAGGCATTCCATCCTTCCTTAAATGTATCATTATCTGCATAGTAAAGCATTAGAGTTCAAGCAGGCTGCGTGCATTCCAATATTCTATGGGGTGACAAAAACTGAAGTGAATTCAAAATAAGCTGTCAAATGTGTAAACAGTACAGAAAGAGAAGATAAGGCGAAGCAATACTAAGTGGTTCATAAGATGTTGCCCAAAGGATTTCTAAAGTCACACGGGACTGAATCTAAATTGACAAGGAACAAAGGGAACTTACAGCAGAAACGCCAGCATCCTGAACATAAGCAACATCATCCGAGTAAACAGGCCTGATTCACCAACAACCTGACAAGTACAAAGGGAAAAGAGAAACAATCAGCAAGTACCAGATTATGACGCCTAATAGTGATAGGAGTTCTAAATAAGATCATATGTAGAACACAAAGATATTCAGTATGCTTCAAACACCCCCAAAGGCCAAAACCATTATGTCCAAGGCTTCATTCAATGCATTCATGTAACTCGTAAGACATAGATAAAAACTGGATATTTACCATGGTTTCCTATTTTTCTTTAGAGAATACAAGATTTATTTAGCATTGAAATATGGAAGTTCCTATTTGTGTTCTGTATGCTGAGCCGACAGAGTGTACACACTAGAAACTAGAGCTTGACAAGGTTAATTAATGAATCAAATATAAACTCAAGACAATGTACACACTAGAAACTAGAGCTTGACAAGGTTAATTAATGAATCAAATATAAACTCAAGACAATGATAATACCAAAATTCCCTTCTCCCGGATACTATCACCATGCTTCTCGAGCAACATCTTGGTGTTTGAAGTATCAACAACAAATGTCTCTGCAGTGTAAATAATTTTCAGAAAACAAAACAATATAAGCATTCATCAGGAAAAAGGACCAGAGAAGAAACAAGTGGGATGCATTAGTACTCCATGAAATAGAAACATTCAAACTTAGGATCACACAAGATGTCTTCTACAAAAAAAAAAAAAAACAAGCACCAGAAGAATAGCATACCGAGGCTTCGGTTATTGATACCAATAAGCTTAACTCCATTTATCTTCAGCACACGCTCCATCTCTTTTCATCATGAACCTAAAATATAAATCGCACCAGAATATCAAAATCAAGCTTAGCTTATTGCAGACTATTTGAGTTGATCACAGTTATGTCTTCAACTCCTCCGTTTCAAACTACAAGTTGTTTTGGCTTTCCTAGGTATATAGCTTTTGCTATGCACCTAGATGTACACTATATGTTCGGATACATAGCAAGCTATGTACCTAGAAAAGCCAAAACAACTTATAATTTGGAAGGAAGGGGTATTCAGAAAAAAATATTATGAGACCAGCAGGAATTGCACATTACTCCAGAGAAAATTCATAAATTTCTTTTGTCAAATTACTTGTTGAGTATTTAAAATAAAACACACACAGAATGATGATTGGAGAATAAGTGTTTAACATGGTATAGAAGTATAGAACCATATAAGCAAACTACTATGGTTCATTCTATCATGTGAAGTAAACTATGCAAATTTACTAGAAAGGAAAATGATAAACTTTTTCATTATGCAAAGTAAACTACTATGGTTCATTCTGCCATCCAACACTGGACAAGTCAATGTTCAAACTAAGTCAGTTTCTAAGTAATGAATGGGTACAACAAAATGAATTGCATGACATGTCGAACCTCAATAAGAGCTGTCATTCCCAACTCTTCGCAAATCTGAAGAAATTTCCTTATGTCAAGGTCTGGTAGTACAGCAGCAATCAGTAGAATTGCATCAGCACCCTTAGAGCGAGCATTATAGATTTGCCACTTATCTATGACAAACTCTTTGCAGAGAAGGGGACACTGTATTCACAAAAGAAATTTTTACATCTTGAGAACTACTGGAAACTCATAATCACCCTCACAAAAAAAAACACTTAAATGCATCAGTACCTTCACTCCTGAGGCGCACCTTCTCAAGATTCTCAAAGCTTCCCTGTACAATGGAAGCAAATTGAGTGACATCTATGATCCCCACAGACAATCAATTAAATCAATCGACATATACCTGAAAGTACTTCTCATCCGTCAAAATGCTCAAACATGCAGCTCCATTCTTTTCATAAGCTTGAGCAATTTCAACCTGCAACAGAAAATTACATATTAGTTACACAACCAACCACTGAAACTGACTCTAGGTTTCATAGCTAATAGGCCCAGAACATACAGGATTAAAGTTCTCCCTGAGCACACCCCTACTCGGGGATGCTTTCTTGACCTCAGCAATTAATGCAGGCACCCCATTACGCTTGTAGGCAGCTTCTAAAGCTCCATAGAAGTCTCTTGAAGGAGGGGCTTCCCTTGCAGCGTGAGTCACCTCCTCAAGAGGCTTCTTAGCATGCCCCTGCACAAGACCAGTACAATCTGTTAAACATCATATATTGAAAGCCTATGAAATAGTGACCATTACGTAAGAGTACGCAGGTCAACCAAAAATAGCTTAATTAGTTTTTTCATGAAATATACTTTAACAATGCAAAGTTTAGTGTGGTGGTACATTTTTATAAAGACATAATCAAGGATTCAGTTTGCAGAATGTGAGCAAAATCAATAGACCTATCTTTAATGAGAGGAAGTATACAGAAAGGAATCGCCTACAGGGAACAAAAGTACAAGATGACATCAAGCACCTTTTATTTAAATTGCAAAGGTTATATAACAGCCCTCACAAAGGAAAAGGGTCAAGCATCTATTTGTTGCACCAAACTGTAGCCAACAATATGAATAAAGTACGAAGAACTTTCTTCTGGCAAGGAGGATGTACAAACTACAAATAGAAAATACCACCTGGTAAGGTGGACTAGAATCTATAAAAACAAGAATGGTAGATTGGGTACTAAAGAAATGAGAAAGTTGAATATTAATCTGCTATGTGAGTGGTAATGGAAACTTGAACACGACGATGGAATTTAGCAGAAATTCTTAAAGACAAGTACATTAAGGAACAATCAATAATGCTAGAGTTAGAATGTTGTCTCTATTCCTCCAAACCCTAGAAGGGTGGGCAATATAGTTGCTGTACATGGGCCACATGGGCCTAGCCTCATGGGCCTACACATATACACTAACACCCCCCCCGAAGCCGAACTTCCGCGCAGCGAGATCAAGACCGACATGAAAGAAATCAACACACACAGCCCCCCCCGCAGCCACAACCAGCCACCGCGACGTTGAGGCCGGATCGAACTCCTGAGAAAGTCGATGAGGGCGCACCCTTGGTGAAGATATCGAATCGGGAGGTGGTCGGTACATGGAGCACCCGGAACAATACCGATGGCAACCAAGTCTCTGACAAAGTGCAAGTCGATCTCCACATGCTTCGGCCCGCCGATGCCGGACGGGGGTTGGTGGAGAGGTAGACGGCGCTGACATTGTCACAAGAGACAAGTGTGGTCTTGGTCGTGGGGCCGTGAAGCTCAGCCCAAGAGCCGACGAAGCCGAGGCTCCTCCGCCACACCATAGCAACAGCCCTGCAGACGCCTCCGCACCGGGAGCGGAGACAACCGGCCGCCGCTTGATCGACCAGAGACGAGGTTGCCGCCAAGGAAGACGCAGATACCCGAGGTGGAGCGGCGAGTGTCCGACACCCGCCCGGGGGCGCCGCAGTAGACGACGAGCCGGTGGAGGGTGACCGTGGATCATCGTGCCGAGTCAACAAAGGCTACGAATATAGCGGAGAAGGCGCTTCATCGCCGCAAGATGGGGTGCCCGTGGATCATGCATGTGAAGACAGACTGGCCGAACGGCGACGATGATGTCGCCCGGTGAAGGTGAGGTACCGCAAGGCACCGCCCAAACTCCTAAGGCGAGGGATCCGCCACGTGGTCGCCTACATCGCCAGAAGTCACCGGGTATCAACCGAGTAGCACAGGGTGACACGCCGCCATCTCGGCCGCCGAGAATGTCCGTAGCATACCGTCAGTGCGAAACAACCCCGGCGGGCGAAGTCTCCACAAGACCCCCGTGAAGTGGTGAAGGGGACCGAGATCCTTCATGGCAAAAACTCCCCGCCGCAGGCCAATATGACACGCCAAGAAGCCGCGACCGGAGGCCGTGGAGGACAATGTCATCAACATATAGTAGCAGGTGTAAGCGCCCGCCCATGACGATAGATCTAACAGAGAAGTGTCGAGACTTGGCCTCTGAACCCCAAAGTGAGAAGGAAGGTGGCAAACCGAGTACCAAGCACCTGGGAGCCCGCTTCGCACCATATAGTGACTTGTTGAGCCGGAAACCGACATCGAGGGCCGACCGGGTCGACAAACCCCGCTGGCCGATCGCAAGAACCGCTCTCGCATAAGGTGCCATGTAGGAATGCATTCTTGACATCCAACCGATGCAACCGCCAAGAGCGAGAGAGCAAGTGAGAGGGATCAGGCGCGACCGTAGCGTGCTTGACCACCGGACCGAAAGTCTCATCATAATCAACCCCGGCGCCAGTGAAGCCTCCGAGGACCCAAATGAGCCTTGTACCGCCTGCACCGCCATCACCCCGCGCTTGTGTGTCCATATCCACTTGCTCAGGACCACATTGCCACGTGATGGACGCGCACAAGGTCCCACGCCCGTTGGCAAGAAGAGCCTCATGCTCTCTCTTCCATCGCTACGCCGAGCTAGGATCCGCCAAGGCGTCGCGATGAGAGAAGGAAGCGAGAGAGACCGGCGACCGCCTCGGTGGCGGAGAGGGCGCGGGATCTAAGAACCCCCCGCATGGCGAAGTCACCATCGGTGAGTGTGGGGATTCCGGTCAGCACTGACGACCTGGGTGGATCAGACCGCGGATAGCCACGGACTGACCTGCGGGCGTGGGGCGGCGGTGGAGGCCGAGTCGGTTCGGAGGCACCGGTGGGCGGGGGCGCGACGAACGATGACACCGCCGCCGGCCACACGCCGTCCCGGCCCGGCGAGGCACGACACGGGGCCGGGGCGCGTGGTGGGCCGGGCCGCGTGCGGGCGCAAAGAGAGACGCCGGGGCGCTGGCGCAGCGGCGCAAGGACGCCCGCCGCCCGTGGCGTGGCCGGAGACCCGGAGACGCGCGGGCGCAGTAGGGGCCGCTCGCGATGGCGCAGTAAAGCACCGGGCCGCGCGTGGCGCAGTGTAGACGCCGGGGCGGCGGCGCAAAGGTGAGTCGAGTACCTGTGAAAGAGGCCGACAGATGGCGTGGTCGAACCACCGGTCAAGAACAGGGGACTCCAAATTTCAGAGGTGGAAGGTGTGGAAGAAGAGGAGTAGGGAAGTCCGACTTCGCCGAAGACAACGTCTTGGAGAGGAGGACTCGGTGGGAGGAAAGGTCGAAAGCAAATGTACCCCTTATGGTCAAGGGAGTAGCCAAGGAACACACACCGTGTCGAGCGGGGGGCCGCCTTGTGAGGTGCAAAGGCGGCAGTTGTTTGGGTAACAGCACACCCAAAGACACGGAGGTGATCGTGGGAGGGAGGGGAACCGGCGAGAGCGTGGTGTGGAGTGGGCGCAGCAAGCCGTGGAAGGAAGGCGGTTGGAGCAGTGGGTGGCGGTGTGGAGGCTCTCGCCCGGCCGCGGGGCGTAGAGGCCCGAATAAGAAGAGTGCGATGATATCGCTTCGTGGTGCGGATCATCCGCCGAAATTTGCCGCTCGGGGAAGAAGTATACGAGGCTGACAAGACATGCGCAGTGAACACCCCGAGAGGAAGAAAGAACGGGAGGCATTGTTATCGAACTCACGCCCGCTGTCGCGACCGACGGCCTTGATGGTGAGACCGAACCGAGCGGACACCTGTGCAAAGAAGTGGAGGAGTGTGGGAAACGCCTCGCACTTAGCACGCAAACGAAAGTCCAAGAGTAATGGGAGAAATCATCAACCAACACCGATAATATTTGAGCCCGTAAATGCTCTGGTGACAGAGGTCCACACATCACAAAGCAGTACAAGATCAAAGGCATGCGTAGCACGCCGAAGAAGAAGAAGAAAAAGGAAGTCGAACATGACGACCGAAAGCCGACACGCATGACAAAGATGCTCGCATGAGTACGAGTACAAGAGATGTCCGCACTACTACGACTAAGCCGAGCCAAAACGCCGCGCCGATGACCGAAAACGGGCGGTGCCGTGGTAGAAGACGGCGCCACGGCAAAAGCAAAGCAGCCAGAAGACGGAAGGCTAAGAGTGTAAAGGGGTCCCGTGCTCTCACATCGGAGGAGTGGTCGCCGAAGCCAAATCCTTCACAAGAAGACCGTATGTCAAATTCGATTTAACAAGAGTTATCGCCAGTTGAACTGACGAATAGAAAGAAGATTGTGGACCATCTCGAGGCGCAACAAGAACATTCGAAAGACGAAAAGGACCAAAAGTAACCCACGAGGTGACCGGAAGACAGAACCATTCCCCACCATGATAGAAGAAGGGCAAGAGGTGGGGAGGCCGGAGTCGAGTATACCAAAGATCCTGAGGGTGTGGTAGGAAGCCCCGAAGTCAAGAATCCACTCGGGCGGCGGTGTCAACCCCATCGTGCCGGGCGGATCGCGCCAGATCCGCCGATTCCACTCCCCCGGCCAGATCGACCGCCGGAGGGGGAACCTGTGCCCGGGCGACGGGAGGAACGCCGGAGTACGGGGCGGCCGGCGGCCGGAGAGGAGGAGGCCCCCCGGCCCCTCGTCCCCTCGAACGGCCACATGGAGATGCGCCCGACCATGGGTTGTTGAAGGAGGGCCAGTCGAGGGCGCACCGCCGGAACGGGAGCGGAGCAAGAGGTGGAGGGGCCCGCCGACGGCCAGACTGGCCGTGGTCGCCAGAGTGCCACGCCCGAAGACCGCCATCGCCGCCATCGCCGCCACCACGACGACGACGACCACCTCGCCACCCCACCCCGCCGCCCGGGGGGTGGAGCAACCAGCACACGGAGGTAGAGGACGCAAGCAGCCGGTGAGGACGAAGCGAGCCGAGGGGGGCGGGTGTCACGGCCCCCATCCGGCTCCTCAAGGACGAGGTCGTCCCCGACCCGCAGGGAAGGTGGGGAACGTGTCCGGCCGGTGATCCAAGTCCGCAGTCGCGCGAACCGGCCCATTGAGGCCTCGCAGAGGTTGAGCACCGACACGGTCGCCGAGGGGGTACCCGATGTCACGGAGAGCGCCGGCCTTGGTCTTCATCTCCGCCGCGATGTCGCTAGCGAGAGATCCCCTCAGCCGGCACGGAAGTCGCCTCGAGCCGAGAGACCGCCTCGGGCGTTGTTTAAGAAGTGCCCTCGATGGCGAAGCGCCGACTCGCACGGTCGCGGGCACCGCGGAGCGCGGACGGCAGTCCTGGATCTCGAGGGAGATGGTCCCAACGATCCAAGATGCAGGCGACATTGCCGAGGCGCCGCCACGCCGCATCCGCGCCGCGCGGTGTGTCGGGCGACGCGGGTCGCCGATGGCGAGCGGCGAGCGCGAGGAGCATCTGATCGCGCCAACGGCGTAGCGGTGTGCGATGGAGTCGAGCACGACGGGACCATGTTCTTGACGCTCGTGACGCCGACGGCCCGGAGGTGGAGGTAGGCGACCATGGGATCGGCCGTCGACGCGCGGCGGAGAGGGCCCCTGAGGTGGGCGTGTCGGGCCGAGGAGGAGGTGGCGCCGTGGGTCCGCGAAGATGGGGATGGGGGCGCGAGGGACCGAAAGCAGAACCGCCTCCGCCGCCACCACGACGAGCGAAAGACGGCGGGCGGGCCACAAAGCCCAAGCGAGGGCGCTAAACGTACGCACACGTCCCTCGCGCCTGGCCCCTGAGCTTGGCCGCCGAAGAGCACCTAGGCAAGTTCCGTCCGGGGTCCAGAGCGCCGCCGACGACGACACCTTGCCCCGAAGATCGCCATGGTGAGCGGCGCATCTCGGGCGGTGACATCCCGAGACCCCCACCAGGTCAGTAGTGATGAGTAGGGCGCTGACCCGCACTCGTGACCCACCGAGCCTTCCACCGCGCCGGGAGCAAAATAAGGAGGGGCGTCGGCTTCTCGGGCGGGACCTGGGTCACGGGCGGGGGCCTGGGGTAGGCTCACGGGCGGGGGACCGCGTCACGGAGGCAGCTCGCCCCGCGCCCAAGATCTCCCGCCCACATCGAGGGTATCCTCGCCCTCACCGGATGAGGCACTCCGCCCTCAAGGCCAAGATGATGCCCGGGCGGCGGCAGAAGAAAAGAAGGCCGCGGCGGCCAGAAATACAGCTAGCCGCGCCGAGGTGATGACCTGGGCAGGGGGGTTGGAGGAGGACGGATCCTCGCCGACACGGCCCCATCGAGCGACGGGGGCAGGCCCGAGCCAGGGCGAACCGCCTCACGAGAGCAGCCCGGGCGAGGGCGCTACCGGGCGCCCTGCCCCGGGCGGCGCCCGGCGCACGCCGAAGCGGAAGGGAGGAGAGGGAAAGGAAGCCCGCCGCCCGCTTCGAGGGGCGGCGCCGGCGACGGCCACCGCCATCGATGGTGGCGGCGGCAAAGCACGTGAGAAGAGAGGGGATCGGGTAAGTTAAGCCGATACCATGCTAGAGTTAGAATGTTGTCTCTATTCCTCCAAACCCTAGAAGGGTGGGCAATATAGTTGTTTGCCGACATGGGCCACATGGGCCTAGCCTCATGGGCCTACACATATACACTAACAAATAAAAACATCTATGTCCAAGGATTCGAAATGGGAAGGAAACATCTACCTTTTTGTGTCAAATTCCATAATCTGTTTCAACTATGTGAGCAACAAGATATAACTGTTTCCAAATGAATGGAACTCAATTTACAGCTTTCAATTAGGAGATAGCTCTATACTGAGCTACAAGATCAATGGAATCAAATATGCTTTGAGACATCAAAATTTCCACTTCCCAGATGAGGATGATTTAATCTATTGGAAACCGGAAAGGAATAAGAAATTCTTTGTTAAACCTCTCTACAATGTCCTGACTATCAATGATGCAGGGCCATCATTAAAACACATTTGGAAAGGAAATCCATCCCAAAATTATAATTTTTATGTGGTTGATAAAAAATAATGCAGTTCTCACTAAAGATAAAATGCTTAGGAGGAATTAGATAAAAATCATAACTGCTTTGAAGGAAAGTTAGTAAAAAGCCCTGCAGAAATAATATGCTATGCCTATTGGGCAGGCCTATACCCAAAGGGTAACATGAGATGATGGTCATGCTGTGTTTTGGCTGTGTTCTAAGGGCTCTTGCCCCCTTTTTCTTCCTAATATAAAGATACGCAACTCTCCTGCGTGTTCGAGAAAAAAAGGTTGCAAGTGCCTACAAGACTTGATCATGTTGCTGAAGGCCCCCTCTACGACAATCCTACAGCTGGAAGATATCCAGGAGGGCAAAGAAGGCAACAACTGTTGGATGCCGAGATGGTTGTGCACAGCAGAGTTTGCAGTTGTCAGTGTTCTAATTTTTTTGTCTTCTTTTTGTATTATGTAATAAGTTCCGTGATTGGTCTGTAGTTGGTAGTTGTTGAAAATATGAGGAATTTATTCCAATATAATGTGGTAACTTTGGATTTTCAGTTAATGGCAGGTCCCCTCTTGTAGAATTGGATTTACTTTCTGCCAACTGTCTCATGATTTGCTATTGCATACCTTTTTTTTGTCATCAATTCATTCTAGCTAACGGGTTAATTTCATGCACTGCTTTTCCAGCTGAAACTATTCTATCCAAAAATATTTCCCATGTGCATATTTAGACCTGCCAAACTATCGACCTTTGATATGTCAAAGCTATGATTCTCTTCCATAGTTAGTTTTATTCCTATTGTAATTGTTTTGCTGACATTATACATATGATTTTTAATTTCCTTCATGGCTATTGCAATCTATTAAAACCTGGCTTTTCATCTGCTTGTATCTGATTCACTTCTCTTATCAACCCTAGGACCCTGAACTTCAGAAAACTAGTCTTAGCATCATGGTCTTTGAAGTTTGTAACTTAACTCTCAGTCTGTAGTGACACATAATTGCACCACAGTTGCTTATGTTAACTAAAACGTGGTTTGTTGCATGAATTTTGATCCACAATAGAAAAGCTGAAGATCTGTTACTGAGAATGTTTTGAAGAAAGAGGAGGACAGCAGTGAAGGCTTCGCATGAGAGGATTTACTTTTTTTTTGTTCCCCGTAATCTGCTATAGCAACAATCTCTCATGTCACAACCTATATGGAAAGGTGTTTACAGAAGTTTTGAAATAGACATTCTTTGTTCATTTAGATCTAAACATATCTCATAAGATTAGTCCGGTTTGGTCAGTTCAATGTTTTCGTAATTAATCTTGGAGGTTGACCATAAGAAGTATCCTAAGTACGCCATATTTATTTTCAATGACTTACTCCACATCACAAATTTTTAACTGTGAAAACTGAAAACTACATGGACTACCTATGAAGCTACTGTGCATCTCTGAAAACTGTCTGTTTCAGAGAATAAACTAAGGACATTATGAATATGTATACCTTTTAAGAATATAATAGGAATTGAGTAATGTGAGCTAGAAATGCAATTTATACTTTTTGGGGAGGGCCAGCAGTACATATTTCTTCAAAGTTTAGTCAAATTTAATCCCTCTGTCTCCCCACTGTGAACGATGAGCAACTTCCCCTGATCTATGGAGTGCATGGGCATATGTCCCTGCCTTCTTGCCTACCAAGCCGTTTTTGTCTCACGCCTTTGGAGTTGAATAATTGAGTTTCTTCACTGTTAGCAGATAACTCTGGCTTTCATCATTTCTGAGAAAGATTTTGTCTGCACTGTAATTCTGGCCCACAATGGAATCATAGTTTTTGAAATATTTTTTTATCGATATGCAGGAGAGCTGCGTATCTTTGTATTATAGAGAGAATGTCATTTGGTTTGTTTCAGTGCAATGGCCCTAATAAACTGTGCCATAAATGTTTCACATACATACACATGCTTGTAACTTCTCTATTATCATATCATCTAACTTCTCTGTATGGATAAGAGAATTTGTGCCAAAGGCTACTGTAAGTTGTAATTTGCAGATTACTTATGCAGTTATGCCAATACTATGTACTAACCTAAGAATCTACATGCACACCATCAAGTTCTTGGAGCCTTGTGAACAACTAATTTGTAGCAGTTAGTAGTTATCTCAAAGGACCTCTATTGTCCGTAATACATAATGCTCACGCTTTTATTATCAGTATTTGCGCAACAATCACTCTACCTTTGGCCATTCAACTTTGCTACCAAACCGAACCACGAAAGTCCAACACGCGCAAGGAGTTGCAACTGCATACCTCAGCTACTTCAATCTCCTTGTCCCAAATGATCTTCTCGAGAACGTTGCGGGGGGCTCCCAGATCCTCCTCTATCTCCTTCAAGGTGGCAAGTGGGGGCAGTGCCTGCGGATGCGAATCCCCTGTCTTGCCGCTATGTCATTGAATGACAAGCCATTCTCCCACTGCATCAGCTCCTTTGAGTTCAGCATATCATCAGTTGCCAGCACCTCAAGAATTGAGTCCTAAATAAGCCAAAAACAAAATGTATCAAACAAGTGAAGCTCACCATGAAGCAGATTAACTCGGTATTTATATGCCATAAGATGTTACTGATAAAATAACAAATCGGCATTCCATACACGGGGCAGGCGAAATGGGGTGGAAAGATTGTGCATTGAGTTGGTGATCACTACAAGTATATCATCATCAAGACGAAACGCAACCACAAAGAGGGAAACACAAATTCGTGCTCAGCGAATGGGGCGAAGGATAAGAAATCTGTCACGGACTGGGCTGCCAAATGGGCCTACCATGGACTGGTCTGCCAATTGAGCTCAGATTAGTGAAGTGTGCAGCTAGCTACAAAAGGGTCAGGGAGTGGGGCATCGAACAGAACAGAGCTGACGAATTCATCTTCCTCCCCTCGTCTAATTCTCTCCAAATTCTCCCGGTTTGTACAAATCTTGGTATATTGTTGAGTGATTCTTGTCTGTGACATCAAGGTCCGTGACAAAATCATCATACCAAGAAAACAGGAAGCCTCCACACCATATCCGCAGGCAACATCAGAGTGGATAGGCCAAACAACAAGAGAATGCAGCAGGGCGTACCTTGGGGCCGGAGCGGAGCGGGCGGGAGCGGCGGGCGCCGGTGCCGGCGAGGGTGGCGACGCGCGAGGGCCTGGGGAAGCGCCCTGGTTGTGGTGGCGGCGACGGCGGAGAAGGAAGACCTGATGGATCGCGAGGCGAGGAGAGACTCCATCAAACGTGGAGGGCGAGATGGATGGAGGTGGGGATAGGTGGGTGAAGGGAACCTGGGACACGGGCGAGCGGCGAGCCGGCGGTGGTGGGTCTTCCCACTCTCTGGTTGGTGGTCGGAGGGAAGTTCTGTATATAGAGGGGTGGCGGCGGCCGGAACGGCGACAACGGTCCGAGTCGGGTGCTGACGGGTTTGGCTGGAAAGTTTCAGAAATTGCCATCCTAGCCCCATCGTCAGCACCCAAATGCCGGGCTCTTGACGTAGTGTCAACAGGTCGCGTGCTTGGTGAAAGAAACGTGACGTGGTGCCAGGTCGCATGTGTTGGTGAAAAAAACGTGGGCAGAGGAATTTGGAGTGTTTAATTGGTGAAATATTTTTGTGTTACTACGTAACATTTGGGGCGGGAAATCTAGACACAAAGCTAAAAGCGTGGCAGCCCCAACCCCTCGTCCTCATCCACCACCTCCTCCAGCTCCAACTTTGTGCCCGCCTCCGCACGGGGCGGGCTTCTAGAATGGTGTGATAAGGTGCGGCTGTGTCGCCGCCTCCTCCACTCCTCTCATCTCCTCGCCGCGACACGGCACATGACGCCGCCGTCTGTGGCCTATTTTCGTAGCGCACGCAAGCCCCAACTCAACAATCCGTATGGATTGGTTTCAAACGGAATTAATCTCTTGCAACCGAACGAGTCCTAAATGTTATAATCTTATTCTATAAAGTTTGGTATTTGAGATATTTTGACTCTCCAAGATTATTGGGAGGACTTGGCATTTTGGAATAGAGTAAGTAACTACGCTCAAAACTAAACGCATCCAAACTCTAGGCTCCCACCGCCCGTCCCACAAGAAGTACATTTCTACTCAGTAAGTTCTAACATTTGCGTGCCTAGGGCTTGTTTGGTTTTCATGGACTGGGGAGACTAATTTTTTACCTCATTTAGTCTCTAAATTATCAAATATGAGGACTAATTGACTAATTTTTTAGTCCCCGACAAGTCCCTATTTCAATAGACTTTCTTGGGAGAGACTAGTGGCTAATCTTTAGTCACATTTAGTCTCTAGTCTCTAGTCCCATGAACCAAACAGACCCTTAGTCGTGCTCGTGTAGTCTGCTTGGAAGAATGAGACGACAAGCTAACGTGACTTGAATCACTTGATCGAACTAGATTAGCTGACTCGTGTGGCCTTTTTCCAAGAAGGCTTTTCTCTCGACCACTTGAAGGTGGTGGCACATGTAGGCTCCGACGTGTCTACCACGGAAGAGTCTTCCATAAGCCTTTCTACACTGTTGTGGAAGACCGCAGTATAAGCAAACACGATTGAGAACAACTGCAATTGCGCTTCACTAACAGATTCTTGGAAGTGATTACAAATTCAAGACATATCAAATCAGCTTGACAAAAATCATCTGTGTGTACAAAAGGGCACACCTCGATTTCTTAAAGACTGAGGTCGTCGCTGGACGCAAGCGGTTGCGGAGCCAAGATGGGGCTCGACCTAACAAACCACATAAAAATTACTAGATAACTTTATAAGTTTTTAATTTAAACTTTTGTACAATGTTTGAAGAGGCGTTGGAAAGCGTTTGAACAATAATTTATGTGTCTAAAATTAGTGGGCCTAATACATCGAGGCGTTGAGAGACGTCAAGTATTAGCTAAAGCATTGCGTATGTCGGGGAGATCATATCCACTCCGGTACAGTAGTGGGTAAGTTAGAAGGGGAACGCCGAAATAACTTTAGGTTTTGTTGATTTATTGCGCGATGATTTTATTGAAAAAGATCGCTCTCGCGTATCTTTTTCACTCAGATCGGGTATCCCTGCCAAAAGTTATACCGGTGGCTTCGTGGGGTATTCATGTTTGGCATATGCCAGCGCTCGACCAAAATCTTTGGAGATGATTCCGTATTACAATTTGGTGGAGGAACTTTAGGACATCCTTGGGGAAATGCACCGTGCAAGAAACTAATCGTGTGGCTTTAGAAGCCCGTGTACAAGCTCAGAACGGCGGGCGCGATCTTGCTCGTGAAGGTAATGAAATTATCAAAGCAGCTTGCAAATGGAGTGCTGAACTAGCCATTTCCATAAGATTCCTCTTTCTTATTCTTAAGCAAGCCCCCGAGAGGGCTTAGTTGATCACGATTTCTTTTTTCTTTTTTTTTCTTTTTATTTGTTTCAAAAAAAGATATCGTCCGATTCTCCTTCTATTGATTCTTTTCCGATCGAGATGTATGGATCCATGTGTCTACATACCTAGATTCTCGCTCATGGATTAACGAAAATGTGCAAGAGCTCTATTTGCCTCTGCCATTCTATGAGTCGCTTCCTTTTTGCGTATGGCACCCCCACTCCCTTTGGCAAAGATCTACTAATTCGTAACTTAATTTGAAAGCCATATTTCGACCCGGACGCTTTTGGGATGCTTCTAATAACCAACGAATGGCAAGTGCTCTTCCTTGTTTAGATCCTATTTCAATCGGAACTTTCCGCGTCGATCCTTTTTATTACGCCTTGTTTTTACTCCTATATTGGGAGTTACTCTACGTATTGCTTGACGTAAAACCAATAGTGGATTTGTTTCGCGTCTTTGTTGAATCTTTTTCACGGCTCGATAGAGAATTTGATAAGCCAATGATTTTTTTTTTTCGTCTTTCATAATACGGTTAACCACCATGTTAACTAATCGATTACGAAAAATTGGATCGGATTTTGCGGTTCTTTTTTCTCAGCAGTACCTCGACGTGACATGAGCGTGAAAGAGGTTCAAGAATCCGTTTTCTTTTTATAAGGGCTAAAAACGAATCACTTATTTTTGGCTTTTTGGCCCCATATTGTAGGGTGGATCTCGAAAGATAGGAAAGATCTCCTCCAAGCCGCATATACGACTTTCATCGAATACGGCTTTCCACGTAATTCTATAGGGATCTATGAGATCGAGTATGGAATTCTGCTTTTACTCACTTTAAATTGAGTATCCGTTTCCTCCTTTTCCGCTAGGGCCGGAAATCTGTATTTTCCATATCCATACGATCGAGTCCTTAGGTTTCCGAAATAGTGTAATGGAAAAAGAAGTGCTTCAATCATTGCTATTTGACTCCTGACTGCTCAAAAAAGTCGAGGTATTTCGAATTGTTTGTTGACACGGACAAAGTAAGGGAAAACCTCCAAAGAATTTCCATATTGACCTTGGACATATAAGAGTTCCGAATCGAATCTCTTTAGAAAGAAGATCTTTTGTCTCATGGTAGCCTCGCTCCCGGTCATCTTTCAAAGAAGAAGGCTTTTTTCGAATAAGCCAATTGATTTGGGACCTTCGATCCATTCTTTTTCCTATTCAAAGATCGGGCCTTTGTCTCTCGTGTTTTCACGCCGAGAATTCTTTGCGGATGAAGATGAAGAGATGGCAAAGCGGCTTAGTACCCGACTGAGAAAAAAGCCTCCTAAACATATGGCTAGCAACCGTTCACCAGAGTACGCAAGAAAGGCAAAAGCACTACGAAATTAGTGATTTAGGAATGGGAATGGGCTAGAACCCCGGGTTCTTCCTTATATAATTAATGGTCTTTTCATTCTAATACTCTATCCGAGAGTTCTCGGTATTTAGCAAAGCTCGTTCCTATCTAACTAAGGCTCCCGGATCAAATGACAAAGACATTGTTTGTGGAGAAAGAGGTGGTTTTTCCCTGATGAAATGAAACATTTCATTTGTGTAACAGAGAAAGATTTCCCACTCCTTAGCCGTAAAGATATGTGGCCATGAAAAGGGGAGGGGATTCAAAGGGAACAGATTGGCCGGGGCGATAGAGTCGTGGAAACACTTGTTGATTCCTATTTTAGACCCTAGCTCCATGGAACAATATGCTAACAAGGAAACATGGAAGAATTGCAATCTTAGATCAAAACACTATGTATGGGATGATATGAACTGCCTAAATAAGAATTCTTGAGCGTCGAATAACCCGAGTACTAACTACATCAAACAATTTGCATTAATGAAACTGTGTAAATCCACCGATAATCAAAAATACACATGTCCGATGAAATGGTTGTTGCTATCTCTGCTTTCCATAACGAATCCTTGGTTTAACTGAATAAGTAAAGAAAATGGGCCCTTTCTCTTCGTCAGATCGATGGATCTTCTCGATTGGAAGATCTCCCATATGGATAATACACATTCCAGTTTGACCGAGCCTAATGCTAATTGTTTTGTTCCGAAGCAAAGATATCCGCGGAGGCCTGGTTCGTTCGTCCTATTTCGATATTCAGGACCAAGAGGTCCCGGATTCTCTTTCGGATAGGCCCCGAAAGGAGAAGAGAAGCTGAAATGCCAACGGACCTCTGTCTATTCTCTAATTCACCCGATCCGATAGTACCCGCTTTTTGAACGTCCAAAGGCCAAAGTCACCGAATGGGTAAGTCACCAATCCAATCCCTTTGACAAATCGGGTGTCATATTAGATATCATATTCTATATATAGAAATATCATAGAATAGACATATAGAATTTTTGGTTGGGAAATTCGAATGAATCATTGAGTGAAAAAGGAGCAAAGAATGACAAAAGATGAGACTCTACTAGTCTTCACTCTTGTGGTTTCCTCGGTTTCTATTTTTCTTATTCGGGATCTTGCTTTTCATGGTTCTCATCTCTCGCAACTCGTGATTTTCGCGAGAGAACCAAATCCAAGTTGGTGAAGATCATGATTTGGGCTGGCATAGTAGTTATTACCTTTGCAATTGCGGTTCGAATCTATCCGATCTTTATCTTTTTGCTCAAAGAACGAATAAAACCCCTTGTTGAAGCCCTTTATGATAAGCTTCCCCGATCCGGGAAGTTTCTCTTTCACGGTATTGGGATCGTTTGATCGATTTCCTTGATCGCTACTTATGGGCGTGCGCCAAAGGATACAAACAGGATTCGCAAAACAAAAAGGGGAATTCGTAGTCACTTTTTTCCCGTCGCGTAAAAAAAAAAGGCTTTACGCGAGAGCAATAGAGGTTGGGATACATCTATCTCTTCTGAGCAACCTCTTTTGGATTCTTAAGTTGAGATGTTTCTATGGTCGGTGGGCCATATACTGTTGGCACAACATATGGCGATATGGCGACAATGCTCAACACATTGCAAGTCGAAAAGTCGGCTTCACAAGCAAACGAACCCAAAGCGGTGAGCTACAAGCGTCTTAGATCAATTTGACCTAAAATTGACAAGGAGATAAACAAACCAATAATCTCATGTGGAACATACCGGTTTTGCCGATAGTTCCAAATATATGGCTCATAGAGTCAAATCGGACATCAAACAGCTAGAAAGCTATGTGTCATTCCAGTAAAAGCATAGAAATCGGTAGTTCTCAAATAACATAAGCAAAATAACACATAACACCGATTCTTGCATGTGGTAGTCAATACAATAAAACTAGGGGAATCTCCCCAGCCGCGTTCTTCTGGGAATTAAGAAAAAAAGCAATGATCATAAGAGAAAGTTTTATGATATCATCTCGCACAAAAGGGATATGAGCTTATGATAGATAGTTGAAATACCGATGTATTGAGTAGACACAACTTTTTTTAAAAACCAAAGTGCCAAGCTATTAGAACTGAAATTATCTCGAACCGAGTATAACCAAAAACATTATTAAGATCGAACAATGTATCTTGCTGTAATTTAAAAGGACTCGAAATTATTTATTTGAGTGAGTCATTTGCAGCTGACATAATTCCTCCCCCGCTCCGCTCTTCATGGTTGAACCGCAATGGTTAATCAGATTAATAGCAAGTATAGTATAGATTTGAAATATCTCGATTATAATAACTTTTAAGCACCTCTCAATGTGTCTTTTGTTGTTTTTCTTGAGGATCAACTGAGCCTCTTGGTTAAAATCTAACCTTTGTTTTGCCTGTGAGTTGCTGCAAAAAAAAAAAAAAAAAAAATGTACAGATGTTATAAATTTATAGATTAGGTTGATCCGTCTTGTATTACCAAACAACAATTTACTGTATATAAATTTAAAAATTTATAGGTACATGTCAGCGACGTCCTTTTTTTTTTTTTTTTTTTTTTTTTTTTTTTTTTGCGAAACTACGATTAGCATTAGCAGTGCATCACAATGCAAAGCAGACAAAAGATGCAAATAGCTGTTACACTTTATGGGACGCTTTCGCCGCTCTGTCAAGAGAGAACATGACGACATCAAAGTTGTATCCAAAGAAAAAAAAAAGAGGCATAAATCTATTCAAGTAAAACAACGAAAAGGTTCTGATCAATTAGAGGCGGGCATAGTCTGATCTTCTTGTCTCGCCAAGAAGCCATGGTTCTCCCCTGCCCGCTTGCCAACTTCCTCATCTTCATGGCAGCAGCCTTAAGTGTGCCATCGCCCTTGCACGTAAACCAAACCCGACATACCGATGACGGTAGCTTTCACCATCACAAGTCTTGTGGAAGAACCCACGCCGTGCATGGCAGCCACACCAAAGATCGTTGACCAACTCGTCACAAATTCTATCCGAATTACATAGTACAGGTAAAAAAGGGTACCAATTAGTCTGTTAGGATTTATCTTGTCATATAGGTATATTAGTGTTAAACATGCATATATAGGCCTATATGGTCTCATCTCGAGTTCCACTATATAGAGAAAAATGCTTCAGATATAGTTCGGTTTTTCATTGAAGGAACTCACATCTCGAAAGTTGGCGGGCCCTTGGCGCCTCAAAAAAAAAAATATCGAACCTTGTGGCTTGAAGCTGATTTTGAAGCCAAAGTCCGTCAGCAACTGAAGGATGAAGTCTCTTTTCACCTCATAGTCCTAGCCAAAGTCATCACAATTGCGAGGTAAGACAGCTCAATCTGAAAGAAGCATGGTTATATTCGCAAAAAACAAACATGGTGATAATTAAGCCTCACTTTTTTTTTCGGGGATGTATAGTAGTCTCATTGTGCTTGTTAATGCAACCAACGCAGCTTCTTCGAATGGTGCAGGAGCTGAATCTGTTAATTTTACGTGGATGTTTCTAATAGCCGAGGCGATGCTTTCGCCGCACAAGCCCAACCGAAGTCTCCAACCGTTAGTCCGCATAGTTAATTTGGCAAGTGTCATCTCACAAGTCACAAAAGTTTGCTATTTCTATTGTTAGTTGTGTCACAAACGAACCGTGCATTAAATTCCAAGTTGTGCTCACCAAGTTACTAAGTTTTTGGATGGTGAGGATGTGATGATGGTCCTCTCTTGCATCCCCGGAAGAGAAGCCGGTGAGATATGCTTGCCGGGCATCATAAGTAATATACTCATAAACCTAGAAGATATTTAGACACATTTTGAGACAACGGATAGACGAGATTTTATGCAAAATTGATTTGGAAATATGTATAAAATCTCACGAATTATCACTATGCGTGGAGATAACAACAACCTGTATTGCTCATCACATAATAGATGTACCTCATCGGTTATTGCAAAGCGATCCATGTTCGACAAGCGTGGGAGATAATCGGCAACTCCTCTTTGTCAAGACCTTCCCCCGTTGGATTGTGTGGGCCGTGGGTGCAAGATTTGGTAGTTTCACAAGTCAAACAAAAACTATGCACAAGCATATCCACACGCCAGTAACAGGATGAATTTAACAATGACTGCTCAAGACCACGCCTTGGTCCGACTTGTAATTTACCCGCTCTATTCATAATGGGTAAATATGTCATTGAAATTTACCCTGCTTCCGCCTCATGCCGATCGTATAGCTTTAGTAGATGGAGGTGTGGCTGCTACATCTTCTCGCTTTGTTTTTCCTGTAGGGCATTAAATGTTAGTAGTAATGTTTAATTGATGAGTCAGTAGGTTTTTAAATATCGATATTAAATTTAGTTGTATAAGATGTATAGCTAGGAATGGTTAATTGTTTGGAAAGATAATATTTCTCTACCGACCTTTGATGGTGTAGTATCTTTGGTTGTTTTTTCAAGGTCTATTGGTAACTGGTCCTCAATTGTCAAGGAGTTCTTATGGATATATTTGATTGGATTCTTTGTGGGAATCTAACATACTCAATCCTATAAACAGCCTTTTCTTGCCAATGAAGCCTTTTCTTTACCGTATTAGTCGGAGTGGAAGGTGTAGTTGTGCATCCCAAACACCCGTGTTCAAGTCCTCTTCAAATTGAAATGGGTGCCTATTTCTTCTTAATGAACACCTAGTTACTTCTAGGATGGATCTCATTTTTTTAAGGTAATAAGTAACACTTTATTTTCTACTACTTAGAATGGAAAGAGTCGAAAACACATAAGAATCGCCAAATGTCATTATTTTTCATGGTTTGACAACTAATACGGAGCGTAAAAGAAACCTTGGCAAATCCTCGAGAGTGCATGGAAGTATCCTATTTAGGACTCTCATTTGCTTTAATAGAATCATCATCACCCCTTTCGGCAAGATTCCTCATCACCTTCACCATCGACCTCCTCGATTACTCAACCATTATCCTCTACCTCACTCTCTCTCAGATCTTAGCCGGAATCCCCGCAAGGTCGGGCATTAGGTTCAACCACAAACTTAGATCTCAAGACTTGTAACAAACATATGAGGCGCATTATATTACATATGGTGCTAGAACACCGCTGTCCGAAATTAATAATGGTGCACACAACTCATTACGCAAGAGCCCTCACAAAATCTCGCGGTAGAGTTCGGGTCCCTGCATTATAGCAACCAAGAAAAATATCAACATCAATACATAACATAGCGGATGGAAACATATATTGATGAAGCATCGCTCCATTCTCGACCAAAAGCACCCGGCAAGCTCGGAGCAATATCCTCCCACTGGAGGATCGCAGCCCCGAACCGTACTCGAGCTAAATCCCTCTACCGCAGTGCGATGCCACCAACTCGCTCATCATCCGCCTCGCATTCGACCGACAAGACAAAAGGGCACAATGCAACCGAGTTAAACCTCGTCGCGCACAAAGCGGCAAACAGGATGTGTGCGGCGCGGGCGGCGCTTACTCGACGTAATGCGGGAAAGTCGTTCCACGAGATGCCGGTCTTGTCCCACTGACGACGCGGCGTAGGAACGCTATGAAGCGACCCCGCTTGGTCGTGAACGGTGACTCCCGCCCCTTGCGTACGGTGATGAACCGCTCCGCCGAGCCACTCCCGGGTCCTTCTCCCCGAGCCGCGCTGGCGTGCTCAGACTACGCCGCCGCCCTTGCCGCCGCCGCCGCCACCCTCCACCACCTCAGCGCCGACGCCTCCTGAGCCGTAGAACCGGCACGGCCGCCGTTTCGGCCACGTGGCCACGGGCGGTTGGCCGAAACCTCCTCACCAGCGCTATCCCCACCACAGACCCGCGGTTGGCGGCGGGTTTCGCGCGCGACCGGGCGCGGCGCAGTGGCGTGCAACGCACGCCTTATGATGTACCGCGGCCGCGGCGCGAGGCGAGATTCGCGTCGACAGCGGGCTAGGCCTCGGATTGCATACCGCATGCGTGGTGCCCGGTGCCGGTGGATTGAGGTATAATTGCGCCGGTGTGGATGGGGATGCCTTCATTGACGACGCGTGAAGATGGGAGGAGAAGAGGCGAGCCGAGGAGAGGGGAAGAGGCGGAGCCGAGGAAGTGCGAACGGCCGCTTCACCCGTGCGGATGGGGATAACGCCGAGGACGACGCATTACCTCCTTGGGCCTGAAACGCCCCAAAATTTCACGAGGCGCCACCCTGACGGGGAAAAGCCGAGCCCACGACGCCTCGACGTAGCTTTTCAGCTTCAAGCTTACCACTCACGAGGAGCCAATCGAGGACCGAGAACTCCTTAAGAAGGGCTAGTGGGGATCTCCTATATAGGAGTTATAGATAAGTCATGCTTTTGTGTGGTTCGAGCATCTAAAGCATCTAGCTTATTCAATATCGACCAAGAAGCAACATGTACACATAAAGCTAATCTGAATATTAGCAACAGATCTAGATCAACTAGTGCACTTGCATGACTACCTCTCCCCCTAAACCCTTTTCTCCTAATTCAACGTCCACCGCATGACGATCAAAGCTAGGAACTATCACTAGACGTAATCACGTATACACATTGCTCATGAGAGCTTAACCACTAGATTGCTAGTAAGCCCATCCATGACGTTTAAAAGGGTAACTCATGCAAACACATCTAATCTAGATAATGAAATGCATAAGTTTAATCCAACTAGTCCGCCGCATGACTAATCTTCCTAAACCCGTCCAACATAAACCCAATCAAGCTAATCCACCGCATGATACCACTCTCTTGGATCTAAGCCACTTCTCACAACTAGACTAATCCACCGTATGATACTAAGCAAGGTAAAACAAGACTACTTGCCATCTAATATAAATCCACCGCATGATACTAGATAGATATACAAGGTTGCCGGTACTTACGGAGGTCGACAGATCGATGGTTCCCCTCGCAAAACTCGACGACACGACTGGACTCGATGTTGGCCGGAGCCGGTTTGTTATATTGATTGTGATATCCTTTACAATAGCGGGGCCAAAAACTTAGTTTGCAAACACGAAAATACCCACCAATAGATTTGACAGGATAATGATTCAACCATAATTCCGACTTTGCCTGGCGTGGGGGTCGGGCTGTGGTAGGGTGGGGTTGGGGGTGAGCGGGAGATGCGCAGACCAAAATACCCTTAAACGAATTAAAACAAAAAAAATACAGTATTTTGGAGAGGCATTGGGAGGTGGCGCATCTCTCAGTAAGGTCCAGCACTTGGCTTAGTATTGGCCAGCTAGCTCCACACAAAGGTTGGATTTTGCAGATGGCTAGTATGGTATTTTGCAAACGTTTTGTGAGTGCCGGCTGGAGCCGGCTGCGGACTTGGGCTCCGTTTGCAAAGTTGGCTTTGGCGCCGAAGCGTCGTCAACTTCGTCATAGGCTTAAAGATCGGTTGCCTAAAAAAGGCCCTACCACACCCTGGGGAGCCTTGGGCGGTATGCCGGCACTGTGCACCTGGCGTGTGGTACTGTAGCCTTCATCCTCCTCCCTCTGCTTTGATCTCTTTCAATCGCAGCCCAATCTTCAATCCTTTCCACAGATCTGTTTGCCGCCCTCCTGATCTATCGATCCATCCAAGTTTCTCTTCCTGAATCCCTTTCCATCCATAGTTATTGGTGGTCAAAGCTGCCTTTCTTCTGGCTCTACGGGTTGTTCGGTTGCTGGAGCTCGAATTCATCCTCCTTGCTTGCACTGCAACCTTGCCAATCCGTGCTTGCTCTGCAGCCTCGAATCCGTTCTTCTTGCTAGGCCTAGAAGAAATTGCGAGTGTGTGTTGCGGATTGCTGCAGGTCGCCGGAACATTGCCGTGTTTCCGTCGTTGGTTGGGTGCCCAGTAGCTTTCAGAGCAACGCCGCCGCCAGCAGCCTGGCATCGTTCCGTTTGCCACCGACGCTCCCACTGCCTCGCTGCCATTCGCCTGCCTACACTCCGCCCGTCTCCGACGCTTACCGCCACGCTGCCAACCGCTTGCCATTGCGCCGTCGCCACCATTGTTCGCACGACCTCCGTCGCTAGCGCACTTCGCTGCTGCCAGCCGCCCACCTTTGCTCCGCCTGCCACCGTTGCTCCCACTGTCGCGCCGTCAGCAGCCAGTCAACGCTTCGCCCGCCATCGTCGCTTGACCTGCCTCGCCGCTAGCTGTCCACCTTTGCTACGGCTGTTGTTGTCGCCAGTGTCTCCCCTGCTCTCCATCTGGTTCTCTCCTCCACTTCTATGCTTTTTCCAAGCACCAATTTTTAAAGCTGCTGCTCACATCATTCTTCCTCCTTCTGCCATGTCTAACAGCAATCCGATTATGCGGCTTCCTCCTTCCAAGGAGGATGTTCCTCCTGATCCTCCTCCTCCCATAGCTCCTCCAAATCTTCTCAGCTCTGTTCCTGTCACGGCCTCCATGACTCATTCACCTCGCTCCGATATTAATACCTCCAATTCAGCTGCGGCTAACGCTCCAGTGCTCCCGGCCTCTGCTACGGTTGCAGCAAACCCCCTCAACGATGCGAACGCCACCACCTCCTGCATCGGCTTTGACAAGGGCAATGACAATGACAGAGGCATCGTCCACGACTAAAGTTAGTCTTCTATCATGGAATTGCCAGGGATCGGGCGAGTCCTTTCGTAGTCCCAAAATGTTGCATCTCGCCCGCCTCATTGCTTGTACGGGCGCATGTGTAATATTTATCTCAGAAACCAGAATTCAAAGGTAACATCTACCGCTTTAATTAATCATTTTAATGTTCACAAAGCTCATGTTGTTCCGTCCGAAGGCCAGTCTGGCGGACCATGGTTGCTGTCAAGAAGTGAAGTAGAAGTAGATGTTATTGACTCTAGTTGTCATTTAATTTTTGCTATGTGTTTTTAGCAAGGCTTTATGTAAGAATTTTGGCCTCGTTTGTGTGTATGGAGATCCCCATCATATTCAAACTTCAAGCATTTGGGGTCAGGTCCGTGCTTTTGTGGTAACTCATCCCTACCTACCTGTGATCTGTATGGGTGATCTGAATGAGCTGATGAGTGTTAGTGAAAAGCTTGGGCCCGGACACCGCTAATATTCGTGCTATCTCTCGATTACGTTTGTCCGATTAAAGAATGTGGTCTTTTTTTATCTTGGTTATAATGGCCCAAAGATACACATGGACTAATAAGCGCTCTAATAATTCCCCTACTTATGAAAGGCTTGATAGATTTCTTGCAAATACTAAATGGTGCTCTAATTTTCCTAATACTGTGGTTTATCATCTGCCTATGATTCAAGGAGACCATTGCCCTATTTTTGGCTATTACTAACTCTAAGCGCAGTACTTTCGAGGAAAATTTTCAGGTTTGAAAATTGGTGGTCTCTCGAAAAGACTTCAATAAGGTTGCCAAAAGCCGGTTGGTGCAGATCTTCTAGTAAGCCGTTCCACCTCAAAACTCTTTACCTGGCCAATGACCTTCGAAGATGGCAAAAAACCAAACCGAACAATGCCAAAATCCTTGAAAGTTTAGAAAACAGAATTCTTGAGCTCCAATGTAAGCCCACAAACTCTTTCTCTTTGAAATATCAAAAGATTCTCATTGAGCAGCATGAATCCATTCTTTCTAAGGAGAATGAGTACCATCCTCGAGAGATACAAGAAAAATTGGGCTCTTTTTGGTGATAGAAACACTTCCTTTTTCCACCAGTCCATTATCAAAAAAGGAGTAGGAAGAACTCTATCTACCACTTTGTCAACCCAGATGGTTCTTTCTCAACTACCCCAGACCAAATGTCCACCACTGCCATTAATTATTTTAAAGGAATTTTCAGATGCAATGACTCAGCAGGTGATGTACAGACTAAAGAAGATTTGGAACAACTCAACTATCAAGGCATTATACAAGACACGTTTACAGACTCAACACCAGGCGAAAATGAGGTACGTAGTATTCTTTCTCATATGCGCAGCAATGCCTCCCCTGGTCCAGATGGGTTTAATGCTCATTTCTATAAAATCTCTTGGGACTACACAGGTAAGGATGTCTTTGATCTAGTTCAATCCTTCTACACTTCCAATATTCTCCCTGAGGATGTCAACAAAACCAATATTGTTCTTATACCTAAGATCAGAAATCCTTCTACCCCTATGGATTATAGACCCATCAGCCTTTGCAATGTAGCCTATAAGATCATTTCTAAATCTTTGGCTGATAGGATCAAGCAAAGATATCCCCCATATTATCCATCCCTCCCAAGCTGCTTTTGTCCAAGGTCGACACATAGCTAGCAACATCATCATAGCTCAGGAAATTATTCACAGCTTCAATCTCAAATCCTGGAGACATAAGGCTTTTATGCTAAAAATTGACCTAGCCAAAGCTTTTGATAGAATTGAATGGTGCTTTGTAGTCAATGCTCTTAGGCGTCAAGGTTTTAGTGATCATTTCACCAGTCTTGTTTATACCTGCATCTCTACCACCACTATGAGTGTGCTCATAAATGGAGATCCTACTCCATCCTTCAGACCTAAAAGAGGTATTAGACAGGGATGCCCTCTCTCTCCTTATTTGTTTATTATTGCTGTAAATGAGCTTTCTATTAGACTACAAGATCATGCTGATCGGGACAATATCAAAGGAGTAACTCTGGGTCCTGGGTGTCCTCGTATTCATTCTTTGCTCTTTGCAGATGACTTAATTATTTGTGGACAAGCAACGAAAGAAGAGGCAGGCAAGATTAACAATTTGCTTATGAAGTTTTGCAGGGCATCAGGCCAGACACCAAACCTGGCCAAATCCTCTATTATTTTTAGTAAAAACGTGGATAATTTTTCTAAACATGAGGTCAAAGCGGTTTTCCCTGTTCCTGATCTGAAACCTAATTCCATCTATCTAGGACATCCTCTTATTTTTAATCACAATGATAGAAACAAGGCCTACAATTTCATTATTCAAAAGTTCAGAGGTAAGCTCAACACAATTAAAGCAAACAAACTAAACCATGCGGGGCGTCTTTATTACATAAATTCTGTTCTCAATTCTATTCCAATTTATTATATGTCTACTATTCTGTTCTCAAAAAAATTCATTGCAAAAATAACTTCCATCATTAGCAACTTTTGGTGGTCTGGAGTCAAGGAGGACAATGCTTCCTCCTCTTTTCATTTCAGATCCTGGAATGATTTATGCAGACCAAAAAAATGAAGGAGGTTTGGGAATCAGGAATCTGTTAACGATCAATAGAAGCCTAATTCTTCATGCAGCATGGAATGTGGCTACAGGTAAGCACCCTTTCCTTTCCTCTATTCTTAAATCAAAATACTTTGCAGACACAAGTTTCTGGAAGGCCAAAAAGGTAGATCTAATTCAGCTTTTTGGGCCTCTATAATGAAGGTGAGAGATATTCTTGTTGACAATTGCATTGTTCATGTTAAAAACGGTAATTCCAGCATTTGGTCCTCTCCTTGGTGTCCTATCTGGAAGGAAATTCATGATCACATTAATTTGCCTGTCTCAACTAACTGTCTACCCCAAACCATCAAAGATCTTTGGATGAATGGTACTCGAGCCTGGAACTTTGACTTTATAAATAGTATTTTTGATAACTCTGTCTCCACCTCTCTACATCAAGTTTTGAAATCTGACCACACTGGTGATGACACTATTATCTGGAAGCCTTCAGCAAAAGGAGTTTGTACCACTAAAGATGCCTTTAAATTTCTTAATAAATCTGAGCAATTTACCCTACCAAGTGTAGGGTCGCGAAGTCTCTCTGATGCTTGCAGGAATCTTCTTATTAGAACCTGGAAATGCAGACTCATTCCGCCAGTTCTAAAGACTTTTGTTTGGCGGCTGCTTCGAAACGCCATTGCAACGGGTCATCGAGCAGGTAAGTTCTCCAACAAAATTAGCACCAAATGCTCTCGATGTGACCATGAAGAAAATGACTCTCATATTTTCTTCAAATGTCACTTTGCAAGAGCTGTCTGGTTCTCTTTCCAGCCTCCTCTAAGATCATCAGAACTACCTGATGAGCAGGATGGAATTCAAAATGCTATCTCTCTGATTATAAATGGACAAACATCTGATGATATCTTTGCTAGAATTATTTCAACCCTCTGGTACATCTGGCTTGCCAGAAATGATCACAGGTTTCATAACAGGAGCTGGTCCGTTAATCAGATCCATTTCTCTGTGAAATCTCTTTTAAACATCTTTTCTACAGGTTTAAGAAACACATGCCTCGACAATCCAGGTGTGGTAATCGGGCATGTCAACACAGAGCACTTTGGTGCCACAGGTCAAAACAAAAAAGAGAGTCATGCCTCTCTTTCCAATACAAATGATGTACAGGTCCCTCAAAGTGCATATCAATGCTTTGCTGATGCTGCAAAAAGAGAGTCATGCCTCTCTTTCCAATACAAATGATGTACAGATCTCTCAAAGTGCATATCAATGCTTTGCTGATGCTGCTCTTCTCCCAGACGATTACTCTTTCAAGAATAGAAGAGCTGGTGTTGGAATTTATCTAAAGAACAGAGCTACCCAGGAAAACATTGCCATAAAAGCTCATATCAATGACTGTTCCTCAGTTCTTCAAGCAGAGACCACTGCTTTGCTGTTAGCAGCACAGATTTGCTATCAGTTAGGCCTCATTGGAGTTTCGCTCTACACGGACTCCCAGATCCTGGTTGACTTTCTTAACCAGCATACAAATGAACAGCCTCCTGACTGGAGAATGCTCCAAAATGTCCATCAGTTATCCTCTTCCATTCAAAGTTTGTCATCAAAAAGTGCTAAAGGTGGATAGGCTTAACAACTTGGTAGCTGATTCCCTAGCTAGAGAGGCTGTAAAGCAAGTTGCGTGCTCAAGCTCTTTTTCTTTTTTACATTGTAATGCTAGGCATGTTAAATCTTGTCCTCTAATCGGGCTTGAACACCTTGTAATTCCAAAAAACTGTACTCTTCTTGCAGCATCTTGCTGTAATATATAAATCTTAGGGGCTCGGTCCCCGTTTGTTTGTCAAAAAAAAAAAAAAAAACTCGTCATAGGCTTCGCGGCCCATCACCGTTAGCGATGACGCTCGAGGAGAAGACCAGATGTTTGGCCCACGGCTGGAGGACCAGGTATTTCTTGTGCTGCACATGATGGATCGAGCGAACAAATGCCATTGATTTGAATATGAAAAAGGGTCCATATTATCTCCCTCAACTTTCTCAAAAGTCTACTTTTACTCATAGAATTTTAAAACTAGACAAAACACCTCCATCAACTTTAAAACCGTTCATCTTACCTCTGTGCTCTGGTTATAAGCGGTTTCAAAGGTGGGTTTATCTATTTTTTCCTTTTTTAAAATTCCGGCTAAAACTTTAAAATACCATACTAAATCGTAGAAAAACCATAAAAATAAAAAAAAAAAATACAATTTTGATGGACTCCATATTAGTAGATCTACACATTGAACGTAAGATATGCTTTATTATAAAGTTTTTTGATGTAGTTTTACATCCATGCTTTTCTATAGTTAATTGGAATAATTCATAACTGCAATTTCTATTGTCCAATTATGATGAATTTTTATGGTGGGCTAATTATTGTATACTTGAACTATAGTAAACATTTCATACTCACCGGATCATGTATAAGTTAGTTACGGATTTATTTAGATTTAATAAGTATAAACTTGGATAATCTATAACTAAGTTCTACATGATCCAATGAGTATGAAAATTTTACTACAATTGAAGCGTACAATAGTTAGCCCACCATAAAGATTTCACCACAATTGGATCATGTAAATGTTAGTTATAAATTATTCTAATTAATTATAAAAAGCATAGATCTAAAGCTAAACAACCAAAAAATGTACTAAAGCATATCATATAATATATTCACTATTTAGATCTGTTCATGTGGAATCTAACAAAATTGAATTTTTCATTTTATGATTTTTCTATGATTTACTATGATTTTATAAAGTTTAAACAAAAATAAACAAAAAGAAAAAGACAAAAAACAACATTCTAAATCTCTTATAATCAAGGTAGAGAGGTAAGATGTATAATTTTAAAGTTGAGGGAGGTGTTTTGTCCAATTTTGGCGTTTTGGAGCAAAAGCAAACTTTTGTGTGAAGTTGTGGGGAGGTAATGTGTATATTTTTTCTTTTGAATATTGAGAGGGACAAAGAACGTTGGGAAATGGAGGCGCAACGACAATATGTTCACGCTACTACATTGTTGGACATTTGACATGAAAATAGGGTTGAAACTATCCGAAACTGGTTTTGTTTTGATCCAAACACATATTTTAGAGGTACTCCCTTAAAGAGTGTTGCTTGCGCTTTCAATAAATAAATTTGACTAAATATTTATTTAAATATATTAATATTTATAATACATAATTAGTGTCATTGCAAAGAACTTCGAATCTAGTTTTTATCAAATTTATTTGAGGATAAAAATGTTTTACGTATTTTATAGAAATAAAGTCAAACTTGTGGCGGCACACACACAACAACAATTATTTTTATATTCTATAGAACAAACCCCCAAATGCTCTAGGTTAGTCTAGAAGTAACTATTTCAATTTTGAGATTTTAGGACTTTTACTTTTGTCTTATGTCCTTTTACAAAGACTATTGTATTTTATAGGGACAATGGCGTGTGAGACATCCAAAGTGATGCTCATTTGTTTGCGGCGCACATCTCAAATCGAGTCTTTGGCCACAAAACACTGCATTTTGGTGTCAATTTGCTAGAACACACTAACTCTATTAAAATAATATTATTTGGCTAAGGAGAGAAACAAGTGGTGATTTGTCCAGATTACCCTTGGACCCACACCCACTCTTCTTCCTCTCTCTCCCTTTCCTTCTCTCACGTGAGGCTGGCACACAGTCCAGGGGCACCGGCGAAGTGGGGCCACTAGAGCAGATAGAAGGAAGTAAAGCGGAGGCGAGGCGAGCGATAGCGCCGGCGGCGGACTGGGCTGCGGCAACAACAAAGCAGGCTGGTCGAGCGGGCAAGGTGAGGGCACGGCGGATGGACAGCTTGCTCTCGCGTGGCGGCGATGGAGAGGGGCATGGACAGAGATCTAGGAACAGATAAAATAGCACTACACATAAAGTGTTCTCTCAACAAGGAACAAGTATCTCTGATTAGCATTCCACATGGCGCCAAGTCCATCGAAGTAGATTGCAGAGCTTGCTTGAGAATAACTGAGTCTGTCTCCAGTTGAATCCTTGAGATGCCATAGTCAATGGACGCTTGGAGAGGTTGCTTACATGCATTTACCTCAGTTGTTAGAGCGTCTCGTAATTAACCAAGGCGTCCAGCTCCTACAAGAACCGACTCTCCGTCGTGATCGCGAATTATGAAGCCCCAACATCCTTGAAATTCATTGGAATGAAGGACTTTTCCCGTTGAAAATGATCGTGGTCCAATGAATTTCGATCAGCTACTTATTCCCATTGAATATGATCGTGGTTCAATGAATTTCTGATCACTAGTACTTGGGCCTTGTTTAGATTGCTAAAATTTCTAACCTTTTACCCACTTTCTCTCCGTCACATCACATTAAATACACCAAAAGAAAATATATTTGGAGTATTAAATGTAGGTAAAAAAAATGATATAACTAATTATACAGTTTAGATGTACATTCATGAGGCGATTCTTTTGAGCCTAGTTACTCCATGGTAGGATGATATTTTTAAACTAACAAACGAAAACGTCTTCTACGATTAGTATGCGATGTAACATTCGGTTCTAAATATTTACCATCTAAACCCGGCCTTGCTCTGATTTTTTCGGTCGTGACGTTGGCGCTTTCATCGAGGATGGTCAAACTGCCCTTCCTGGTTTCTCCAACGGAAATACCAGGATTTCTGACACGAAAACCTGCGTCGCCACTGGTGGCGCTTTGCGCTGGCACGGCCTCCAAGGCACATGATCGAGGAGATAACTGCCGTCCCTGCCTGCGTGCCTGCGCGCAGAGGCGCAGAGCACGTAATCCCAGTCGTAGGGGGCACTGGGCCGGTAGCCAGGCCATACTAGCCTCCGGGCCTACCTCGATTTTTTTGAATTTCAGTAGCGTTTTTGTTTGTATTTGTTAATTATGGTCCAACTATAGATTAATTAGGCTTAAAAGATTTGTCTCGTACTTTTTAGTCAAACTGAGTAATTAGTTATTTTGTTTACCTACGTTTAGTACTTTCTATATATGCGTTAAGAGATTTGATGTGACGAATCCTGTAGCAACTTTTAGGTTTGCATGGGCATGTTTAGTTCCCTGAAAAGTTAACCCAAAAAGTCTTCTGATATGCGTCACATCAAATCTTTTGTCGCCCTGCATGAGGTATTAAATATAGGTAAATAAAAAACAAATTGCGTAGTTTAATGAAAAGACGAGAGAATCTTTAAGCCTATTTAGTTCATGATTGAATAATTATCAAATACAAACGAAAAAAGTCTTCTACAATAAATTTAACCCAAAATATTTCACCAACTAAACACACCCTCCCGTAACATGTGGACGTTAAAAGGTTTGGGTGGTCCCGTCAGCAGTCAACGACAACGGCTCAGTGGGCCGCAGGCGAGCCCGCCCGTCGTCGCCATCGATCATTTCCGTCGTCTCGCCATGTTTTCCTTTTTTTTATACGTTTTGTTTCCCTACACCTCTATATAAGAGGAAAATCAAGCACGGATTAATGGAATATTAGAGTATGGTTAATTAACTTTGGAGCTAGGGGCCTCACGCCACGAGCACGAGATCGATCCTTTTCGTTAAGCCCCCTTAAGTCCAACTAATTATGAAGTATACTAGCTCTGTCCTATAATAATGCATTGTAAAGATTCTTCTATGCTACATCAAGAGAAACACAAAAAAAAAACGTATATACCTCCATTTTATATTCTAATAATTAGACGCTAACATTTTCAGTTGCCAAACGTGGCGAGATATTGGTAATACTGCAGATGAGGTTCATTGATAGATGCAGGGATCCTCCATGGCGGTAAAGGAGACTTACGACAATTACTGCGAGGACCCCAACCCCTATTGTAAGGAGGCGCTGTGACAACTCTTCACAGGAGAAAGGCTGAGCCGATCAAGGCGCCGCATTAACCGACGCGTTTGATCATTGGTGACGACTAGGTAGTTCGATTAGCGAGTAATAACGTTATGACCTCCTTCCGCTAGGGGTGAGGGGGCGAACCGATTGTACAAATCAGTATCCCCTAGTCCGTCATTTATGGTGCGTCGTTGTAACCTTCATTGTTTTCTCTACTTAATATAAAAGATACACAAACTTTTTACGTATTCGAGAAAAAAAAGAATTAGACGCTATCATTAACATAACTATTATTGATTGGTTGATAAAAGATAAGTAATATTATAATACCTCCCAAATTTATGCGGCTATTTGACAAAACTATTATGTTCCCCTAGAATCCCTTTATGTTTGGGTTTAATATTTGAATGTTTGAATAAACTAGTTTTCAAGATTGAGGAACTATGGGCTTATTTTTTTTTTTTTTTTTTTTTTTTGAATGACACGAGATAACGCGTATGAGACACTCACAACACGCACGCACACTCACCCCTATGAACACACGCGACGCAAACCCTACCCCTATGAGCACCTCCGAAGGAGGCTGGCAGCCGGCCGGAGATCTGGAGATTCTCGATCACCGTTTTTCGCTACCACTTAATGCATAACGCCGGAAAAATCACTGGGAAAATCAACTATGGGCTTATTTAGGACAGCCGGTTTTGAACTATTTTTCAGCCAAACAAATGTATATATAGAAAACAATGTTTTAGAAAAAGGTGGGAGTTATGAGAGCAAATAAAAAGGGTACTTCCGACCCGATTTGAGTGAAATCACCCGTGTCACTCAATCCGGTTGATCCGTTGGTTCCGTTTCGGGCCTCGAGAGGTGTCAAACAAATCCGGTGTTTCGGTGTATAAAATGAGAGGATTCAAAACCGGGTTAGATCAATCCGTCCGAACTATTCCTTAACCAACCACATTTTAGCATGAAGCGGATTCAAAACTAGGTCCATCAATCGCCCTGGAATAAAGTCAATCCAACCAAAACGAACAAGGACTATCAGGGGCGAAGACACGTTAAGTTTGGGTGGTGCACGGGCACCAGGTAGGAAAACAAATTTACTACTAAGTTGCTTTATTCTGACCATATAAATCAGTTCAAAGTAGACTATTTCTACACTTTGTAAAGATTGTGCACCACCATAAGTTTTTCAATAGCTTCACCCCTGAGGCTTATCAAACTTCGGTTTTATAGGTGTGCACCATGGCGAGTTTATGGAGCAAATTTTGTGGAGTAGTTCCAAATAGACCCACCAATTCTTTTTCTTATAACATGGATCCCATAGTCTTGAGACACGATGGATTCAAAAAAGATTTTATATATATGGTATCTTTGCAGGTTTTTTTTTTTTAAAAAAACATTACTTTTCTCGCTGCACTAGTCTAGCTATGTTTAGGTAAGGTTTATTTGGAATGGCTAATTTAATAAATTTGGAATCTCTTCCTCTAATCTCTCGATTTACGCTTACAGATGTTATTTCCGTTAATGCTACTATACAATACAATCAATCAAAAGAAAAAAATATTCATCGTGGGTAAATGTAGTAGGGAACGAAAAAAAGAGTATCCACCGTGGATGGAGAAAGGAAATGAAAATTTCCATGGGAGGCAGCCACGTGTCGTACGACAGGAGCTACATCGCCTTCCGGGTCGTGATGAGGAATGATGGGTTTGTGGTCCACTGCTCCTGTTCATGTGACCGAGCGTGACGTGTCAGGTTCCTGCTCCAAACATGTCACGTTGTCAGGTAGGCCAGATACGTGGCCACGCTACACGTACGTGGGCAGATATTTTTCGTAATTACTACGAGTATAAAGTTATTCTTAATATGAAACAAAATTTATGGAGACGTTTTTGAGTTGTGTGATGAGTGTCTTTCGTTTTTAAACTGCCGGATCAGGTACGTACTAGATGAGAGAGATTGCCGCACTAACTTCACATTTTTAAATTTCAGATACGGCTATAATGTAGTACGTATGAAATATGTCAATGCTATATATAGCCGCTGGAGTTTACCCAAAATAAATCCATTGCATAAATGTACAATCTTTTTTTTTTTTCAAATTAATGTGTCAACAAAAAAACTATCTCGGGACCAAATCTTCCTCGCATTTGGATGCAGCCATTCAAAACCAAAAAAGCACGTACGTGATATTGATCACCAACACCATTTATACACGGTGAGAACTTCAAAAACATGGAGCCAAACAAGTTTCATACGAGGAGCCTTCTTGGTTTAAGGGGATGTTTGTTTCCCCGCCACAAATCGCCTTGCCACACCGGTGGCGCCAAAGATGATGGCGTGCGTTTGGTTTGATACCATGTTGAGGCAGCCCACGGTTGTTGCATCGCATGCCGCTTTGTCGTATCTGCGCATGCCGCTACTTCTTTTTCGCCCGAACCTTGGGCGGCGTTTGACCGCCTCGCCACCGCCATAGCATGGCCCGCCACAACCCATCGCGGCAAAGTTAGGCATGGACCAAGCGGCCCCCTAAAGCCACCATTAGCCACGCCACGGTATGGTGGTGGCGGCCGGCAAGAAAGCGTGCCACACTCGTCATAATATCGTTATAATTATCACACGCTAGACAACAAGCAGTAGGAGCAAAATGACATAGAAAAATTCAAAAAACTATGCCGACCCAAAATTTGGACAAAGATCGAACAATAGCTTTGGCTGGTGTGGCAGCCACGATTTAGGCTTTGTTCGGCCGGACTTATTATGGATATAGTTGATTTGTTCCATGAGAGAAAAACATCATTACGTGGCTCAAAAGTAGCACTAAGATATAGTGGTAGCGGCCGGACTTGGTTTGAAGCCACCGTTTGCCACGCCACGGTATAGTGGTAGCGGTCGACCAAAAAGTGTGTGCCACACTCGTCATAATCTCATTATAATTACCACACACTAGATGACGAGGAGTAGTCGCAAAATGATAGAGAAAAAACTATAGCGCCCAAAGCTTAGAGAAAGACCAAAATTGGCTGGTGTAGCGGCCCCAGTTTAGGCGTGGTCTGTTGTGGCTGCAAACCAGACACTCCCAAAGATAAATTGAGACCATGAGCCACAGTTTAGACTCAATTCGACCGGACTTATGGATATAGCTGATTTGTTCCTCGTGAGAAAAACACCACTACGTGGCTCAAAAGTAGCACTGAGATATAGTGGTAGCGACCGGACTTAGTTTAAAGCCACCGTTTGTCACGCCACGGTATAGTAATAGCGGTTTAAGATGGTCGGACTTATTTATTATGGATATAGCTGATTTGTTCTCTCTGAGAGAAAAATACCGTTACATGGCTCAAAAGTAGCACCGATGTTAGCTACAAGAGCCTGAGATATTTTGTGAGGAAGAAAAGAGGGGAAACCTAGGTGCCCACTTGGCAGGCGCCAGCGTGTGCGAGTCGGTACTCGGTGCGGCGGCGGCAGGCGCCAACCACGTGCACCTTTTTTTTGAGAATTACACAAGACAACGGCGCCAGGACACTCTTTTTATGAGCACACACGTCTGGGGCCACGCAGGAGGGCCACAGCCCGCAGCGGCCGGCCCAACCCAGCCCGCCGACCGCAACGAAACCCCGCGGATAAAACCGCGCCCTCCTGCGCTGCTGCTGCCGCCTGTCAAACCGCGCGGCGCCCACAACTGAGCACCGCGTGAGAAGGGAGGAGGAGCCTGGAGGAGGGGCATCGGCGGGCGGAGCGGGGATGGTGGCGTGGTGGCGGAGGAAGGTGGTGCCCCGCGCGCGCCGCGCCTGGGCAGCCGTCGCCGCGCGGCTCCGCGCGCGTAAGCCTGGTCAGTTACCATCCATCCATGCCCCACTCGATCTTCCCCTTCTCTGCCCCCTGTCTGTCGGCCGTTTCGTTCTGTGCTCCGTGGAGGATCATCGCACAGCGGCGATCGTCGTTTAGCTTTCGATTCGCTGGAGATTAGATCGGGATCGTCCTCCTGGCCGCCGTCGTCGTCGTAGTAGGTTGCCTGATTTTTGTTATCCTTTCGATCGAGTTTGCCAATCGAATCGTGTATTTGCTCTGTTTCCAGAAATATACATGCATGCTCCGATAATTAGAGTATGCTCGTCTCTACGTAGATTTCCCTTTATCGGTGATTCACCATCTGAAATGTGATTCATTACTAGGTAGTCTAGTGTGGTAGTAGATTCACCTTTTGTTTGAACGCTGCGCTGCGCTTACCGGTGATTTATTACTACCTGAACTCGAATTCGATAATCTCTCGGAGTCTCAGCAGTAGAACCCATGCCATTTGTTAATCTCTCAGCGTCTCAGCAGTAGAACCCATGCCATGATATTCTCGTTCAAAAAGCTGATACGTAGGCCAACACCATGTTTGCAATTTGCACATAATTAGAAAAAAAAACAACCCAAGGGAGAGAGAAACGTTCGGTAGATCACGGTGATTGGTGGAGGCTACAGGAAGCCTATCTAGCCGCCTGCAGAGTGAGCACTGTACAGCTGGCAATTGCAGTGGAACAGAGGACGGCACGGCAATCGCTCGCATTGCATTGATGCATATGCATCCACTCCTCCCCGTCCCGGGATCCTGTTGCTTATTATCAGCAGCACGAAATCTGGACGATCTCGACTTGAATGGCCGCCGCGCCGCGTGGCCTCACCACGAGGCACGCGGGGCGTACCCTACCCACACCACACACATGATGGCGCCTTGACATAAAGCCCCTGCTGCCATTGACCTGTAGTGTCACAGACAGGTGGGGCCATGCCCGCTGCTGCTGCAGTGTCTCGCGTTGAATGTCGCCATCGGGCCGCGTGCTGGCTTTAAATATCTCGTGCCTAGGATACGTACTGCCATGGATATGGAGAGCGCCTTGGATACAGGATACGGATCGATTCTACAGTAAACGCACCATATGGAGCACTGGGATTGTGCAAGCTTGTGGAAGAAATTTATTTACCATAATTTTGTACAGTATCCATATCCTGTTCCGAGCGATAGATGAGAAATTCTAGAAATCTAGACTGATGGTGGACCTATCCTCTGAAAACAACATGGCGAGCCTAGTGAACCATAAGGGAGAAAAGCTACTTGGTCCAAATGGACGCCGTAAGTCTGCAGTGAAGCTGCGGATGGCACTAGAGCATGATTCTGCAAGAGCTTTCTTAAAAGCTTTGACTCGTACCAACCTTTTCTATGACGTGCATATTCATGTTGGACTGATGAGCTTTTGCATCTTTTTTTATTTAGGATGTCACTATTTTTGTTCCCAGCCGTCCATTGGATTGATTGTTTAATATCTGGTGCCTTTTCTTCAGCCTTTTAGATAGGAACTAGCAAGTGCATTTTCTTCAGTTTGGGATGGGTCTATTGTTCCTGTTCCATGATGCCATTTTTATGATAATAATACTCCTTGAGAAGTGTCACATCTACATGATAATAAAGTGAATATTTTACTTTCTTCTCCCCAAAAGATTATTTTACTTTCTTCTCCCCAAAAGATGTATTTACATGCCACCTTCTTCGTTTTTCTGTTTTTCTTCTTTTCTTATTGTTGAATTTGTTTTGTAAAGGATAATTGTTCTTTGATAAATCTTTAACCAGTAGGGTCCGCTCCTCATGTTTCATCATAAAAAAAAGTTCATAGCAACATATTTTGCTGATTCATGTTTTCTTTTGGTTTTACACTTAACATTGCAATGGAAATGAATGTAAACACTTCCTTGAATTAGTTAACAAAAGCTAAGCTTCATCTCCAATAACATTCTTTATTTAGTTTCAGACAAAGGCTTGCCCTCCTTCCAATTGGGCCCTGTTTTGTTCGTTGGGGAAAGCCTTTACTTAAAACAATTACAACAGTCCTAAAAGATGCAATAATTTAATATATACCAACTAGATAACAAGTTTTTGATTAGATAACAACTTTTGGCTGCAACTGTTTGTCTTATGAATGAAGTTTTTATGGGAGCACAGTCCTAAGGGCCCAAAGCAAAAAGACACAAATAGTATGTGCTGCTTTGTTTTTTTAATGAAATCATCTGCTACTTTGTCTTCACTGCATTTGACTCTTGGCCCATACAGTGAAGTCTGTGTCTGGGCTCAATAGCTACGAAGTGCTCCGTATATCGTACCCACCCTTGGCCTTCTAGCCACTGTTGGTAATTAGTTTTTCCATGTATGATATGCTGAGATTGTAAGGAAATGCTTGAATGGTACCTTTTCATGTCCTGGCACCTGTTGAGGCTGGAGTTTTATTTTGAACCACAATTCATCTGACAGGATTTCACCTGGACACCATGGATCATGCACGTGCAGGCAGTGGTGGCATTCTGAAGCTCCACGAGGACGTGCAGACCTGCGGCTACAAGGACGTCCAGGTCATGTTCGACATGCTGACATCGGAACTCGAGGCAGCTGCTCAAGCCAAGAAGCCACCACCGTCGCCGCTGCCCAGCAAACAGGCGCTCCCGCCTTCGTGGCCCGGCCGGTCCTCGTCGACGATCACCGCTGCGCAGTAGGTCCTGGCAAAGTGTTATTACAGAAGCGTCCGCCCCCTGCCCTTCTTCCATCAGAAAGAGCGAAAAATTTGCAGCATGAACAATAAGATGAAGAGTAAGCGTGAGAGATACAGAGAGGCTCCCAAACATCATGTTTTGAGGTGTGTATATAAGAGGGATGGTATGAACCAGTGTTGAACACTTCTTTTTTTTTCGCCAATTGGAAGAAGAGGGAGCAAGAGGGGTTACTTTCAAAATCCTGAGGTGTTTTGTTTCAACATGCTGGATGTTGGGTTCTGGTTTATGGCGCTCTATGCTTGCTTCTGTTGCAGGCCATTTGAACAAACCAGACGCTCGATGTTTGCTTTTGTTGCAGGCCATTTGAACAAACCAGACGCTCGATGTTTGCTTTTGTTGCAGGCCATTTGAACAAACCAGTTATTTTGGCACTTCCAGAAATTCTAGCGAATTTGTTCTTGTTCAAATATCAAAGCATTGCAAAATATAACTTGATGGTGTCTAGATCTTGATGCCAAGTTTTCGAAGATATATCGCTACCACGCTAACCAGTTTCGTCACTATATAATTCGAGAAGCCTGCCTGGCTCTGAGTTTCTCCACCGCTGTTAGCCCAAGGAAACCGGCCTTAAACTGCGCCGGTCCCGACCCCGCCCCCGGCGCCGAGCCTGCCGCCGCCGCCAGCCTCTCTCTAGCATCCAGGTTCTCTTCCCTGCCCCTTCCTGCTCCCCACGCGACACTCCGCTCGATGGGTAAGATCTACGGATGGGTTCTGTTGATCCGATGTGCTGATCTGTTCTCTGCTTTTTTCGATCTGATCAGGCTCCCATGCCCCAGCGGACAGCGCCTCCTCTGCTCTCCAGGCTTGAGCAGTAGGTCGTCTTCGCAGGTAATTTGGAACTCCAGATGTGTTGTAATCAAAAGTACCGTATCCATAGCAATTTGTTTCTTGCCTTTGCGGACGCCTAAAGTGAATGTTCTGCACGCAGTACAAAGCAGGCAGCAGCAGATGTCATTGGTATCGATCTAGGCACAACGAATTCTTGTGTCTCCGTCATGGAAGGAAAGGTGTGTGTTTTCCCCTGTTCACTCTGAAATCTGCCATATTATGTTGTATGTAAGTGGCTCGCTGTATCCATCCGTAGTAGATGTCATGCCTGAATGCTGAAATTGGTTTGGGTCAGCTGCTGTTTCAATCCGTAGTTGATGCCATGAACCAACCCATCATGATTGCATTTGCCTCATTCAAGTTAAAAATACTTGATGTTGGACCTCATGTTCGTGTGTTATGTTGATTCATTTGGTTAGATATAGTACCTTCGTTGGACCTCATGTTCACATATATATTCTCTAAAGCAAGCAGTTATATATGATTATACCATCAACAAGTCAATTGTCTTCTAGTATTAGAAAGCCTACATATATCCTCTAACTGAGATCAGAATTCCAAGATTCAGGCACATAATTGTATGAAGACAGAGAGAAGCTCTGGCTGACAAAAAAGATGAGATAGATGACACTAGTCATATGTTAACCAGCACTTTACAGATCTTGATTGGAAAAGATCCTGTGACATCCATCTAACCACAAGCCAATTTGCTAAAAAGATACTGAATACTGATGTAGTGCATGTACTGAATAACACATATGGATATTACTGAATATGTCTTGTCTAGTTTTTTTTTTTTTTTTGGCTACATTCAAGTTATTTGTGCACTGATATGTCTTTCTGCATTTCAATGTCTTATGTCTGGCAGTTGGATAGGCTTGTTCAGTGAGCTGCAAAGTGCTATAAATTCCATCCTGGCAACTGATATCATGGAGAGGGTTTCATCAGCAGCAGAAATGATTGACGACGGTCGTGATGCAATGTAAACTGATCAGTGAAGAGTTTCAACCAAAAGAAGGGCTTTGATGCCAATGCCAAACTCTTGTCAGGTCGAATTGAGACTGAACTGAACACATTGCGTTTGTTTATGCAAATGTGGAATTAAACTGAACACCCCCGATTGTGTGTATAGAGTACACTGCACAACTGAGGTGTGAGCCTGATGATGCAGAGAAGGATGGACTGACTGGGCAATTGGAGTCTTTTAGAGAAGAGAAGAAAAGAATTAATCCGCAGCACAGAAATGGATCAGCAGAGAAGGCCAAAGAGCACAACCGTGCAGTAATGGCAGTCACCAACTACCGATCGGACGGGACGGGACGGCATGCGAGTGACTAGTCACTCCTCTTCTCTGATCAATCATCCATTACTACAAGAGTGGCATGGGCGACGAGGGCACTATAAAAGGACCACGACGATGACGAACCTTCCAAGCTGAGCTGAGCGCAGTGTTCAGTGCAGTGCAGTCCATCACATTTCACATCGATCAGATCACAAGGTGCAGGTAGCTGACAGACACCGACACAAGTTCAAAAAAAAAAAAAAACACAGACACTGACACAGAAGGTGCAATGGCGTCCCCCACCTAGCGCCTCGTGTCCCTCGCGCTCTGCCTGGGGGCGGTCGCCGTGCTTGAAGGTATGGTATGATCAGTCAAGGTTTTTTTCTTGCTTTCTTGCAAAAAAAAAGGTATTTTTCTTGCTGTTCAGCTGTACTTGAAAGTATGGTATGATTTTCCCTGTCATACCATACCAAGATTAGCTCTGCTAGCTCTAGCTTTCTGAACCTGATTGATTACTAACTAGTAGGAGTACTAATCAGAGACCAATAGTGTTGGTACCGTTAGTGTAAGTTAACTACTTAACTGGAAACCAATAGTCTGAAACAGTTTCTTAGGTGCCGATGATGACAATATCTATCTATCAAACATGCTTACTTAAGCTGTTACTTGCATAATCTGTTGCACATTACTTAAGTTCATGTAAGACAAGCATGCTTGCTCACCTCGATGCAATGTTTAGCTTTGATAAGCTGTTACTTTCAGCATAAGCTGTTACAGATTACTTCAGATTACTACTGCATGGCTGATGCCTTTGTTCATCCTGACTATTTGCTTCTCTTATGCTGCAGTGGATCTTGTTACCTTGGGCTACATAGGTTCATGTGTTAACTATCAATTTTCTGATTACTGATAAAACTTGCAGGGACCATTACAAGGAAAGAATGGTGAATTCAGGAAGATCCATGAAGTATCGGTGATGCTTCAGTTGGCAATTTATGCTTGACACAGAGTTAAATTTCATTAACATCATTCATGAGAAAAGAGTGTATAACTTTTCATGATTTGTTAGGAGACGTGTAATGTATTTGGAGCTGTAATTGTATCACTTAGACTATAACTTTTTAGCCCTTAAATTTCTAGCTTTTGCTCTGCCCTTTTTATTAACAGACCAGCCCATGGATCCTAATAGGATCAGGAGTGGGGCAGGGATTCTATCTTTAGTAATGTTGGGGTTGGATTGGATTTTAATATAGAATAATGGATTGGATAGGATTAGGGCTATTCCTTTATAATTTTGGGCTGGAGTGGGGGTTAGGATTGGATCCCAGCCCATTGTCAGGGCTAGGAGCAGCATCTCTTCTGCCGATATTTGTCTTTAGTCTTGCACACATCTAGTATCCAACGTCTGGCCATCACCAGCAAAAGCTTATTATTTTCAATTTTGCGTTTTGCCCAGCTGTGCAAGGCTTTCCCTTTACGCTAGTGTGTAACCTCAGGAAAAGGGTTCGAAATGGCTAATGACTTGTTCCAAGCCGTAGTGTCACCAAGCCAGAGTGCCTTCATTTTATTTCATGAAGAGGAGGAGCATTGCCCCAAAACATCATTAAACAACTGAGTAAGTCCAAGTGTCCGACATTGTTCCTGAGACTTGATATATCAAAAGCGTTAAACTCAGTGCGTATGGTTCAAACAAGGGAGAGGATCACGGCAGGCAGTCACCTCTGCTATTTGTGATTTTTTTCCGACAAAGCAACTCAACAAGGCCTGCTCAGCCCTGTTGACCATAGATCGGCCAAACTTTCAGTGAGGCCTGCTCAGCACTGTTCACCACAGATCAGCCAAACTTCGAAAGAGTTTGTATGCTGCTGATGCTGCGATTTTCCTAAATCCTATCAAAGAAGAGGTAGAACTATCGTTGCAGTTGCTCAAGTCTTTTGAGGAAGTCTCCGCCCTGTTCTCAAATTTCTCCAAGAGTGCATTCTACCCAATTGCCTGTGGTGAGCTCCAGTTGGACAATATTCTAGCAGATGTTCAGTGCCCGATCCTGCAATTCCCGTGCAAGTACCTGGGCCTACCGTTGTACCTTAGGCCACTGAAGACAATAGATATTCAACCATTGATTGAGAAGATCTCAGCTAAATTACCGAGTTGGGAAGCAAAATTCCTGGACAAATCAGGAAGACTTATTTTAATCAATTTGGTCCTGTCCACAATATCGATTCACTTTTCTCACTGTCTTTGCAAAGAAGAAATGGGCTTTGAAGAAAACTGACAAAGCTTTCTTATGGAAGGGGTCATAAAATGTGAATGGAGGGCATTGTCTTGTGAAATGGAAAAAACGTGATGAAACCAAAGGACATGGGTGGCTTGGGAATTCTAGATTTCAACTGGTTTAGTTGAGCGCTCCGACTCAGATGGCTATGTGTTGAATGGATGGAACCTCTCTTCGACCGTGGGTACAGATAGGAAGAGGAGATAAAGCAAAATTTTGGCAATCTTCTTGATTATTAATGGGAAAGTGCCAATGGACCTTGCACCTCACTTCGATCCATTGGTGTGGAGCAAAAAATCTAACGGTTAAGGATGATTTGGTCAATATGAATTGGACTAGAGGTCTCTGCCTCTTTGGAGATTGGACTCAGCTCAACAAATGTTTGAATTTGTTCAGCTTTGGGATTTTGTACAGCAGCAACAAATTACTTATCGGGATGATGAGATCATTTGGAAATGGACTGGGTTCGGAGATTACAACGTTAAGTCTGCACACCTGGCCCAGTTTTAGGGATCATACTGCACATTTAAACCTCACACAATCTTGAAGGTGCATGCTAAGGGAAGCAAAAATTCTTCACTTGGCTCCTAGTACAAGCAAAGATCCATACAGCTGACTAAATCCAAACCTGGTACTGGTTGTGCAATCCAACACGTGCTTCGTTTTTTTCGAAAGCGAGCTTAGCTCGTACTTCATTAAAAGGAATTAGAAAGTTCATATACGACTTGTGCCAAGTCCCGTGGCGAGCTGCCGAGGAGGTGGCACAAGTAAAAACATCAACACAAGACACCGGCTGGAATGGTGGAGCACAATAGGTGTAAACTAAGAAAGAAGCAGTAAAAACAACCAACACGTGCTTCGTGTGATCAAAAACGGTGGTGCACCTTTGTATTCAATGTCCATTCACGAAGGAGGTTTGGTTGCATCTTAGAAATTGGGCTGGCCAGGGAATTCATTGCCTCAACCCGAGGATGCAACATTAGAAGAATGGTGTCTCGCTTCTTTGCGTGTAAGCCTGCCAATGGTTTGGTGTGCCACTGGTTATTTCAGTTTGGGCTTTCATCTGCTTGTGCTTGGTCTAGTGGGAAGCGGTTGGATTAGAGCAATTCCAGTAGGGCCCCCTACTTGAGCCCTAGTAGCTAAATATGGAGGTTCAGGCCAAACAACGTGCTCCAAGTAGGGCCCCTACTAGGGACGTGAAATTTGTTGGGCCAACAAAAATCACTCCAGACCCAACAAATTTGTTGGGTCATCTCTCGGCCCCATCCAGCTATTGAGCGTCGGTGCTCCTCCCCGCCTGCCCATGCCGCGAGCGCGAGCCACTGCGAATCCGCCGGGCGGTGAGGACCGGTGAATCCGAATCCACCGTATCCGCAAATCCGGTGAGGTCGCGCCCTCTCGTTGGCGGGCAAACGGCTCCCCCTTTGCGACGGCAAATCCCTGCTGACCAAAGATGCGACTTCCTCAACATCCGCGGCAAGCTCTCTCCGGGTTACCGCCCTGTTCACCGAAGGGCGGAGCCACTTTGCGAGCGCTCCTCCGGATCTCCTCCCTGCTCTACTCACTACAAGAATACCTGTTTTCTATGGGAAAATTCAACATGACGAGGGTACAATACGTCATATAATGTACCATAATATGACGAAAAAACCAGAGTCGTCTCAAAACTACAAGCGCCATAACTATTTATGACACGATAAAATTCTATGTCACGGTATAATACCCCCCTTTCGTCATATATTATAGTTGCGGGGCAACCATGCGGCAGTGGTGTTTTATGACGCCGTTTGTCAGTTTTTTCTAACCTATTTACACCGTCACGTAAAATAAATAGCAAAAAAAGGAGCACGAGAAGCGCGCGGGAGTCTCGAACCCAGGACCCCTGGGATCGAGGTTTCGTGCCTTGACCATTGTGATAGAATGGCGGTTCAAAGATGAAACTAGTATATGTTGTAAAAATGTCTGCTCCTACATCTGGTTGATCGTGGGCCCCATTTGTCAGTCACTCTATCCCTTATTCACCATGTCAAATTCACCCCTTTAACCGCACCGTCACATTCACTTCCCCTCTTCTCGATTCACCCGCTCCTCTCGTCCTCTCTCTAGGGTTTCCGCCCCACCGCCCACTCCCGCCCTCGCCACCGACCGCCATGGTTTCTCCTAAGAGAAGGTACATCATTCACGACCGCATGACTAAGAAGTGGGTCGCCAGAGCCCCCCCGCCGCCCCCCTCCATCGATCATGGCCTCCACCTCTAAGAGGGCGTCATGGGTCTGCGGAGAATGAAGACGGCCGAGGCCGCCGTGGCGTATTATGCGGCGACGACACACGCCGGAGGAAGATTTTGGGGGACGGGGTCAAAACCCCTAGCCATCGGGCGAAGCAAGAAGTGGGCACCATCGGGAAGCAAGAAGAAGGCAAGGGCGCGACGTCGGTGAGCAAGAGAAAAGGCAAGGGCATGGCGTCGGGCGAGCAAGGGCAAGAGCGCCGGGCGTCGACAAGCGAGGAGGACTCATCATTGTCGATGGCACTCCTCTGTAGGGAGTGCTTCAAGGCGACACTAACCTATGCCGGAGCTCGAGGCATGGCGACCCTCCATGTGTCATCAGCTCCCTAGGCTCGACCCAGCTCCAAATTTGCCATCGGCGGGGCGGGTAGTCGTCCTTACCCACAGGGCTAGAGCCAGAGGAGATAAGAGATTAGAAGATTAGGGTGGTTATTGATTTGTAGATAATAGGTCCTCGTTTGAGTATATGGTAGGTCCTAACTTAATTTGTAGAATCGGATGTTCTAGATTAGTTCATTTGTAGAATCTGAGGTATAGGATCGATGAGACTATTAGACTATTATTTGAAGTTTCTAATTTGAGTAGATCGTTATTGGCCAATGATGCATAATGATTTCATAGATGACTAATGATTTGGTAGTTTCTAATTTGAGTAGACTGTTATTGGCCAATGATGCATAATTTAGTAAATGTGATAATGTGAGATGGTTGCCTTTATGTGAACACTACTTCTTCTAACTCAACTACTATTCATGTCGGTCATCAAATATGCTTGTATCGACCAATTTGTTCAGCAACAATTGGGTTAGGAGGGATGTTTGGTGTCCTACTAATGTGAAGCAAATATGCATGTGGTGAAGCAAGGGTGTAAGGAATATATGCATGCAAGGGTGTAAGGCATATGGTGGCTAGGAACCAAACAACCCCTAACTCGAGATGATATCTGATCAGTGGAAGATTAGACATGTCCATGCCTTCCATGCATTTCTTAGTTTCTCATTTTCAATTAAAAGGAAACCATCAATGACATAATAAAAAAAGCGTACACCAATTGAGATGCATGTGTTTGATCAAGTATTCACACTTTAATTTGCTTCAATTTTGAAGCACCTTAGCGGTACAAATTGGGAAAAACATTTCTCATCCTCGATTTTTGCAAAGACCGTTGGGGACCATCCATTCCTATGCAACACTATATCTAATCTAAGTGATGACAGGGGATGGATGAGGCCACGATGATGTTAGCCCACTGATGACTCAGGTTTCTTTACAACAGCAAATCATTATTTTGCTCCTATCAAACTGATGTTGCTTTCTCCAAAATCATTATTTTACAAAGAGCTAGTCATTATATTATCCTATGATATATACAAGTGTGTTTGGTATAATATCTGTCTCTTTATCTCAATGATATCGTATTTATCCTATGATACAACAATATGTCCGGTGAGTAACTTACTAAATCCTATCAAACTGATGCTGCTTTCTCAAACTAATAACATTCTATGTGTTCAAACTTTCCGTGATCACTAGCACTGTGCTAATGAGCACCATTGTTGGCTCGGTCACAGAGGCTCGAACAAGAGGATCGTGGCTTTCTCACCGGAATGTTGACGACCTCATGGAGCTGGTCAAGAAGCACCAGTGCCAGAAGTAGGTGGACGCCTTCAAAGACGGAGCTAGAGGGCGTGAAGTCCAAGGTTCCCGCTGCGCAGCCCGGCCCGATGCCGCCTGTTGGCAAGAACTCGATGGAGCCCCCTCGAATACCTTTTGCTAGCCCACGCCCAAAGGGCTATGTTAGATGTTATTTGTGTGCCCCTCAAACAATATGTATGTTTGGTCGGATGGACAGATGAAGAACAACTAATTATAATTATAGTATTAGTATATATAGTATGAAGGGATATATGGATGAAGAACAACTAATATTAATGCTGGTCATGTCTTTGTTGGTGTTCGCCACACTCTTGTGATCGATCTTCCCCTTTCCTTTTTGATTTGGATTTTCTAAATTCATTGTTAATTGCTTAACACGTTGTTCTCGCCAAATAAGCGTTATAAAAAAAGCCCACAAAGTTAAGATGAATCTATTAAGAGTCACATTTGACTGCCAATTCTATATGGAATCTATGAAAAAATTTGAATTTGAACTTTAAAAGTACTCCAAACAAATTTGGATGAAAAAATGGCCAACATCAAAATTATAGGTCTCAAAGAGTTGTGCAATTTTGTTATTTACAAGTTTTTGATTTGGAACCGTTTATCGCCTCGAAATTCAGCTCATTGGCCTCCAAAACCATATGAATAAGCTCCTAGATTTTCTTTTTTAATATTTGCATAAAAGCTTATAACTAATTTTTCTCCCTCATACGAACTTCAAATTAGTTCTTTTTTCCACGCTTTTAGATAGCGTGCTATAAAATTTAGCGGCAACCTGTTTCGGCCGCTATTGCCGCTATAGCGGCGCTATGTCCGCGCTTATAGCGTGCTATTTTGCAACATAGCGTCAACATGCAATTCACGCTATAGCGCCACTATCGTGCATTATTTATTTTAAATAATAGGAAATCGTAACAAGTATATAATTATAATCTGATAAGTGATAATGATAACCATGTAATAAAGTTCTAATCCTCAAAGCAAACAATCATGAAGGCATCAAGTCAAGTACATAAGCAAACAACTATAAAGTTACTTGAAATCACTCAATCACTAACAATTGGGTTGGCCGACGATCAATTTGCCAATAGCGCCATAATAGCGCTATGACACTATTTGAGTTTAGCGGCGCTATAGCACGCTATAGCGCCAAAAAGTGCAAGTGCGTAGCGCGAGCTGCTCTATTGGCACCATAGCGCTATTTAAATCGTGGTTTTTTCTCTCTCTAAAAATTCCTAAAATCATGATATATCAAGTTCTAAAATCACTTATTGCTATTATTTTAAAAAATCTTAATCGTGTGAGGTAGTTTCAAGAATCCTATTTTTGGATTTCAAAAATGACAACTACGAGCAAGATTTTTATACTTTAAACGATGTCAAATCAAAAGGCCATGAATACCAACGTTTCATAACTCATCAAGATCTTCAAAGTTTGTATAGGTCATTTTGTCATTTTTAAAAGTGTTAATGATGATATGTAGTTCAAATATTACAAACCCCCAACATAGTTTCTTAAACTATGTGGGTGATTGTAGGTGGAGTGACTTATGTATAATTCCACTTTGTCAAATGAAAAAAATGACCTATATAAACTTTGTCGATTTTGGTGAGTTAAATTTGTGGTATTCTTGACCTTTTGAATTAACATCATTTAGTGTTGCAAAATCTTGCTTCAAGTTGTCATTTTTGAAATTCAAAATTTCGATTGTTCAAATATAGTCAAATGCAAAAATGTCCTCAATAGACTTTGTAGAACTTGATGAATTATAAACTTTTGGTATTCATGACTTTTCAATTCGACATCATTTAGTGCCCCCAAAAAATTATTTGGATGTCTCAAAATTTGAAATTTGAATTTTAAATGGTTCAATGTAACTCGATGCCAAAATGACCTTCATAGCGATCGTAGATCTTGGTGAGTTCTACAATTTTTCTGTTGATGACTTTTTGTTTGAAATCATTTTTGTGTCTAAAAATTTAATTTATTTAAACCACTAAAAGAAAATAAAAAAAAAGAAGAGTGGTGTCGGTATACTTCTGTGTTGGGCCGAGACACACCTTGGACCCAATAAGTAATCTGGGGGATCTCATCCGTCCAAATCCATCCAACGACCGAAACCCTACCCCTAATTCATACAACCCGTCCCTTCTCCCGGAGCCGCACTTTCTCGTAATCCATCCCGAAACCCCGGTCCTCCTCCTCATCCTTCTCCTCTTCTCGCCCCCAGCGTTGAAAGGTCCTAAATGGCTAGGTGGGGTGGGGTGAATAGCCTAATAAAATTTTCTACAACAACACTTAAGCAAGGTGGTTAGTAAATAAGACGGCAGTACCAAATTAAAGCGAAGCTTCTCTCTAGCTATGCAAGCCTCCTAGCAATTCTAGTAATTCTAATATCTCTAATCACACACAAGTGCTAGGTTGATAAGTTACTCCTAGGTGAGCAAGGTATGCTAACTAATTCTAACACTAGGAGGTAAACAAGCTAATCAAGCTAAACAAACTAAACAATGTAAGTAATGCAAAGAGGTGCGAAAAATATAATACCGCCGAAGTAGTGTAGAGGATGATGCCAATCACCGATGTCAATAACAAATCTCCAATGAGCTCAACACAATAGACACGGTGATTTATTCCCGAGGTTTACGTGCTTGCCGGCACGCTAGTCCTCGTTGTGGCGATACACCCACTTGATGATTCACAAACTTAATGGCCGGTGCCAAATCCCTGAGGGAGCTCAATGAATCACTCACAAGAGGAGATCCACAAGCCACGAGCAATCCACTAAAAGTAGCAATTCCGGTCCTCCACCGGGAAGCTCAAGAACCCCTCATAATATCACCTTGATTGGGGGCGGACACAATCACCAAATCCCCTCACCAATCAATCCAACTCCAACCGTCTAGGTGACGGCAATCACCAAGAGTAATAAGATTATCATAATTGCAATCACCACCTAGTGTCACGAAATTGAATCACAATATGCAATGTACTAGGGTTTCCCTCAAATCCTCTCAACAGCACAAATCCACCAACAATCGGAGAGGAGAGAGAGGCAATCCTCTTGAAGCTCTCAAATCACGCTCTAGCACAGACTCTCTCAAAAGATTTCAGCTTTAAATCGACAGATCGAGAGAGGGAAGGATGAAAGCTTTCTTCTTTAGGGTTTGCAAGAAACAGATCAAGAAGAACAGAGGGCTCACTGTATTTTCGAGTTGGACAAGAGAAAGAGCAGAGAGGAGAGGAGCTCACATATACACTCTCTAGCCTCAGCTAAACTCCAACAGGTAGAATCCCCAACGGTCGACGAGCAGGAGCCTCGCTCTTCCTGGAGTCGCTCGGGAAGCGGCAGCAGCACACTCTTTTCCTTTTTCCTTTTTGCGAGACCGAACGGCGGCAGCTGCTAGTTTTCTATGAAGAAAACAGACCTCTGGAGCAACCATCGAACGGACCAGATCACAGCAAGTGCAAAACGGACCACTGGGCTCGGCAACAGCATCAGCTCGGGCAGGCCATCATGGGCCAAGTCCACAGCGGTTGAAAAACGGACGAGTGGGCTCCTGGCAGGTGGGCAACGGCAGCCTGCAGCAGCAGCTCGCAGGAGGCCCAGCACTGCTTTGGGCAGCAGCAGCGCCCAGCGCTTAGACGAGCAGGCCGGTCCATTAAAAATGACGAAGCCACCGATTCCCTCCATCCTGATGCCGAACAGCAAGCTTGCTAAGCCGAAGGAAATTTGAGTACGTGGCTTGAATTTGCCAAGCTAGCAAGTGATATATGCATGTTCCATTCTTGCACGTCGACACTCAACAAGCAAGCTAGCTAAAGTTGTGTACGTGAACGCAATTGCAAGTGTATATATGTATACACATATACATACACATGTATATATATTGCAAGCCGTATTCCATTTCTTTTTCTTTTCCAAAGATTTTCAATAAATCTCAATCCAAATATATATGCTATCATATCCTAAAAAAAATATGTCAATCCTCAAGACCATATTTGATAGCATCTCTCAAAGTTTTTCTAAAGGAGTTTCTCATCGATTCACCACGTCACTACCCATATATGCATATGCAATTTAAATTAGTGGCACTAGGTGAATATAGCGATTATGATATTCTCCTCTTTATAGTACAGCTTATCAAACCTAAACAACTCACATCCGCTAGATGTCTTGAGTGCAAAATAAAATGGCCCTATAAAAATACCTTTGCCTTGAGTCCATTTTATTTTCCAATCGAGTGAGCTTGATGATCCATCATGTCCATCATCATAGTTCACCATGCTCCATTCTTTAAGTTAGATAATCCTATCTTATGTCATACACTCAAAGCATAGGATTAGTCCACTAGTGGTTTCATCAATTATCAAAAACCAAACAAGGAATTTCAATTAAGGCGGGCTGGCTCTGGGAGCGCCGTCGGGTCACGCATGGGAGTCACTAGCGCCTAGGTGGCTAACACCAGCCTCTCTTTGGCTCCTTTGCCAATGACGCGACCTGGGGTGGAAACCCTAGCTTGGGCCACTGCGCCACAGGCTAAAACCCTAAGTCTGGCCATCGCACAACCTCCATTCGTCGTCCCCAACATTGACCTCGCACGCAACTCCTACCATCGCCGCCGCGCACCCTTGTGCCACCGCCGCTCACCACCTAGGCCGCCATGCTTTCATTTCGGCTGTGACCCCGGCGCCAACGTTGTCCACGATCCTGCGCCACCCAAGCCGTCTACTTCCTCTTTGTCCGTGACCCTGGCGCCACCGTCGCTGAGCACCTCCACCCGAGCTCGGTCACCTACACCCGAACCCTAGCGCTCCTCTCGCCGAGTGCTTTGAAGGCGACCCCGACCTTTGCAAGATCTAGCTGTGCGACAACCTTAGCTCGCCATCCTGCTCTAGCTAGCCATCCAGGTAACAAATCTCTGTCTAGGTTCACAGATCTAGAGGTAAGAGGTACAAGATTAGGATGGTTAATTGTAGATCTCGTAGTATATATGTCCTAATTTCAAGACATTGTAGGTCTTAACTTGATTTGTAGAATCGAGGTACAAGATTAGTTCATTTGTACAATTAGAGGTACATGATTAGTAAATTGGGAAAAGCATTTCTCATCCTAGTTTTTGCAGTACTGTTGAGGACCATCCATTCCCATGCAATACCGATCTAATCTATGTGATGGCAGGGGATAAATGAGGCCACAAATGATGTTAGCCCACTGATGACTCATGTTTCTTTACGGCAACAAATCATTATTTTGCTCCTATCAAACTGATGTTGCTTTCTTAAAATCATTATTTTACAGCAATAAATCATTATATTATCCTATGATATATACATGTGTGTTTGGTATAATATGTGACTCTTTATGTATTTATCCTTTGATATAGCACTGTGTTTGGTGAGTAACTTACTGAATCCTACCAAATTGATGCTACTTTCTCAAACTAATAATATTCCATGTGTTTAGACTTTCCGCACCTCTCGCGACCGCTCTAATTTGACTACACTGTTATTGGCCAATGATGCATAATTTAGTAATTGTGATAATGAGATGGTACCTTTATGTGAACACTACTTCTTCTAACTCACTTGCTATTCATATCAGTCATCAAATATGCTTGTATCAACCCCTTTTCAGCAACAATTGGGTTAGAAGGGTTGGTTGGTGCCCCACCAAGGTTTGGCATGGGGCGAAGCAAGGGTGTAAAGGAATATATACATGCAAGGGTGGAAGGAATATATACATGCAAGGGTGTGAGGCATATGGTGGCTAGAAACGAAACAACCCCTAACTCAAGGCGATGGCTAACAGTGGAAGATTAGGTATATTCCATGCCTGCCATGTATGTGTTTGTTTCTTTTTTTTTTAATTAAAAGACAACCATCAATGACATAAGAAAAAAGCAACCACCAATTGAGATGCATGGGTTTCATCAAGATTCACACCTTGTTTTGCTTCGATTTTGCAAAACCACCGGTGGTATAAATTGGGAAATGCCCTTCTCATCATGGAATTTGCAGCACCGTAGGGGAGCATCGATTCCCATGCAACACTAGAACGAATCTAAATTATGGCAGAGGATGGATGTGGCTACAGTGATGTTAGCCCACTGATAACTCGATTTGCTTACAACAAGAATCGTGGGAGCTAACAATGGCCAATGATGCAAACTTTATCAAAGCACTTTTGTTGTTGTCTTCATGTCGGGCTTATCAAATGTTCTCGCAATCATCCATTGTTATGCAACAATTGATTCTAACTCAAGGTGATGGCTAATAGTGGATGATTCTCAACATTCCATGTCCGCCATGTGTTCAATTGTAAACATTCATATGCCGAGGCCTCTACAATATTGAGTAAAATTATTAGACCTATGATACAAACTTACTTGTCATTGAACACGTGGTTAACATTCACTCATGCAACACTAGAGCTGATCTAAGTGATGGCCGGGGATGGATGTGAGCACGATCGTTATGGCTATTAAAAACCGAGACTATCATACCTAACCCTATCAATACCTAATCCTACCTTTCTCCCCGATCCTATCATGCCTAATCCTACATTTTTCCCCGATCCTATCATACCTAATCTTATCAATACTATGACGGTGAGTAATAACTTACTAAGTCATTCACTTACAATGTTGTATTACAAATATAAGTTATTAATTCACACTCTGTTTGTTTTAAATTTGGTTAAATGGCTCTATAACAGTTGGAAGGACAGATTGTTGCTCAACTGGAACCATTGAAGCAAACCAGGCAACATCAATTACTGTGTCCCTTACATGATTTAGTGTGAATGAGTGGTTAGGATGGAATGTTGGTAGAGTGGTTAGGACTTAGGAGTGTTAGTATAGTTAGGACTTAGGAGTGTTGGTAGAGTGCTCATAGATGACTTAGTGTGAATGACCTATATGATCTATGATCGAGCTCAGAAAACATCTATGTGACATTTATTAATTAAATTAATTAATATCTTTGGAGATACCACATTTGTCATTTATATGTCAGGTCATACATATTCGTTTTTGTTGTTGTCACAATAACTAGTACAAATAGAGGTTCCAAAAAGGGTTCCCAAAATATGATTTATGACAGTTGGAGTGTTTGTGTGTCGCGTTGACCAAGTGTCATTAATCCGCAAAGCGCACATGACAAGAGGGAAAACAAGTGTCACCAAAAGTATTGACATTATGAGACGCCAAAACGAAGTTTCGCCACGCCGGACATTATATGATGGTCGCTATATGACAAAACACATGACGCCGACTTTTTGTCACAATTTTTTTTGACATAATTTGGACTATACATGACAAAAACGCGATCGTCCCTAGAACGTCAATATTCTTGTAGTGACTCACGGGAGACCCGAGGTGGTGTCGACAAAGCCATTCTCGAAGCCTGAGCGCGAGGAAGTTCTTCCTTTTTCCCCGTCCGCTCTGTCTCACATGGTCGAGTTCATTTGTGGACCGATATCCTCCTAGGAAAAGATAAGATGGGTATGATAAGTGGGTCCTACACGCCATTCTCCCAAAAATAGCTTTGAGGGCTCTAATTTAGGGGCTTCGGCGGAGTGCACCCTAGAAACCAGGGGCCTCAAAAGTAGTGGAAGCCCCCAAAAAAAAAATAGGGCCCCTATTTTTGCGGCTACTGCTGGAGATGCTCTTAGAGAAACAATTTGATAGCGGAGATAGGTTTGATTTCAAATTTGAAGCTTTGAAAATCCATAGGTTTTAAATTTGAAACTTCGATGTCAAAGGATAATTACTAGCCGAAACAGCAGTCTTGCAAAGATGCCTGAAAGCTGACGGGTTTGATTTCAAATTAAAATCACATTTATTTAGCTTAGGTTCCTGTGCAACGCACGAACATCGTTCTAGCAGGAAACTAAGCATCCTACAACACGAAAAAAACACAACCTGATAAGCAGTGAGACCAGGTCGAGAAAAAAAAAAACGAGCATCACGCGGACAGCCTTGACGCAAGGTGCACCCGTAGCGGCTTCTACATGACGATGGACGAGAACGCGCATACCTTTGGCCCTTGCGCACGCTGAGCCTATCTGAACGGCTGTACTGCCGCCAAGATTTGTGCTGGGTACGGTTTTGCATGCATCCTTCTGACACTGCATGGTACTTCATATATTTGTTTAATGTCTGAAGTTCGGCTGGCTCAACTCGGCTCAATCGGCTCGGCTCCCAGGCTCATTCTCTCCCTTTCTCCAGCTCCTTTTTTTCTGTCTTTCTTCTCCACAGACCACAACCATCCCCGTGCTCGCCCACCAGTACCTCCCTGTGGCCACGAGTGTGCTCCACCCCTCCCTGCGGTCAGCCATGGTGGATGAAGCGGCGGCGGAGCAGGTAGAGACTGCGTGTGCCCGAGATCCCGGCGAGACGACAGCTCCTCCGCACTCGCTCCCTTCTTCAACAAGCTCAGATCTCCTCGTTCTCCCACCATATCCTCAACCCTAAATCCCCAAATCCCCCACATCTACTACTGCAGTACATCCATAGGTCCCCAAATCTCGCTCGCTCGATGGATGAATTAGGCTTTCGCCCCTGCTGGAATCATACTGGTAAGCCCCTTCACGAGATTCGTTTGAGTCAGGAACCTCTCTCTCAGTCGCTTTCTCTCTCAATCTCCATATTTGTCGGTCTGTTCGTGCTCTTCAACAATAGATCCTGAAATCCTATTATTATCCGGCATGCATGATTGCAACTGAGACTTGGGTTTTCAACCGTGTTTTATTGAATCTGGCAATCTTTTTTTCAGGTGTGGGGAACAATGGTTCGGTATTAGCTAATTAAATGTTTTTCAGGTCTGCATCGATTGGGGCGCAGACCATTGTACCCGGTGGAGTTGGTCTGTTCAACCACCCAGCCAGTGATTCCAGCCTTCTTCGTAGGATACCTCCATAAAATAGGTAGTGGAGTTGCCTTTTTACTTGCAGAGTGCTTATCCATCGTGAGGGTCACACAAATATACATTGACCCTTGATGCTATCAAGTATCAACTGATCTTTTAGTGTTTCCACATTAACTTTCTATTGTTAGAAATCTTCACTCTGTTCAATGGATAGGTAGATCTTTATAGCATGCAGGAAGGCAATTCTTTCATTAAAAAAAAAAAAAAAAACTGAAGTTGTAAAGTAGTTCAACTAAGGAACTCAAGTATATGTTAAGCCTTGGTTAATAATTTTTAGGTTTGTATAGAGGTACTCCATCTTGGGGTACCTTTTCAGTTTTGTTTCGAATTTGCTAACTAATTTTTATGGTCCTTCCACATATACATGAAGCCTTAAAACTCCACTTTTGCCTGATCGCTACTGCTATTTGGGTTTCGGCAGCAGTAGCTGAAAGAGGATACATGCTGAAAGAGTTGGATAGGACATGCCAATTTCGTTTGATTTGCTCATGTATATGCTCTAGAGACAACAGAGCAATTAATTGTAGTAGAATGTTTATAGCCTTGGTTGTGCTAGTATAATTTTTGTTCGCAGACAAAACTTGCATGCAGTGAGTTTTTTAAATTTTAACTACCATAGTACCATATCTTCAGTTAAGTAGGTGAGTTCTCAAATTACACAATTGTCAGCTTCAGTTGGATGCCAAAAGCAGTGATGTGCTTTTATTTTGCACGCTTGCCCTGTGTTGAGGTTATTATTTATCAAATTCACCTTTTTGTAGCAAGCATGCTCAGTGCTTATCTGCACAGAAATGCTTAGTAATTTAATTTGCATTCTAATTTTTGTACATGTAGTTCTGCTATGAATAAAAGGTAGGAATGAAGTATGCTTTCACGAAATAAGAATTATGTATTCTTTCTTTAAGTATTTAATATTTTAGTGTAACTAGCCATAGGTAATTAAATATAGAATGTTAGAGATCTGTTGGTTTTTGGATAATCTCTTATCTAACTGTTACTGTGAGTTCTCTTCAATACTGAATCATCTATAACAAAGTCTTTTTTTATTTCTTGGCAGGTTTCATACAGTTTATTGGCTAAAGTGTCTCTTGTGACGATTCAGCTATATCATGCTTGCTAGCTGCAGAGAAGAATTTGTGCGAAAGGTGCGTTGCACACCCTTGCTGAACCGCTGCTACGATGAAACTGTATCTGGTTAGCACAATTGCTCCATATCTAGAGACTGAATATGCAACTCAGCATTCCTCCATCCAGGGCTCTTTACTTTTGAGTTCATACGTGCATACATGCGAGCACTCGCATGGATGTGCAAAATGTTATCTGATAAGTGATAAATGACCGTATTCTGCGGCCTTATGTAGCATGTATATTTCTTAAACTAGGGATGTATGTTCACTAATAAATGTGTAATTGTGATCTTTATGTTGCTTCTTACCAGTACTTTGCAATCAGGCACGGACTGTGTCGTATAGTTTTGCAATTAGCCTGGTACGCACTACTTTTAGTCAAATATGTAGTTCTCAGAAATTTATTAAGGTATCACATATTTTTTCCATCAAATTATCTAATTTATTTTTTCATCTATCATTTCTTATGTCATCAACCAAATAGTTTACTGCAGAGTTTCTTGGAAATCATTTTTTGTGCCTATAGTGTAATTCAACAATAAATTGATAGCTATACATATAAACAGATCTAAGATAAAAAAGACAGTCCTGCTAAATAAGAGCAGTAAACAGTAGAGCTAAACAGTTTTTTGTCTGTATTTTGTTATCCCAAAATGGGTGTGAGTGGACTTGCACTAACATGGTATATGAATTGGCTTCAGTTATTTGCTGTCTCATTGCAAGTTCGTGTTCCTAGGCTGCTGAAGAATGGAGAGGGGTTCTGAGTAATTTCAGATAGCATTTTGTTTATGAGTGATTAGCATGGCTGCATGTGATCGCTAATACCTTAACAAATCTAATCTGGTTCGTGTTTTGCATAAATAGTGACTTTTATTGTCTTAGAAAATATTCTAGAGAAGCCTGGTTAGTGTTTCTTAACAAATCTATGCTTACATTTGTTAAAGCTTTATCTGTGGCCTATTTAGGTACCTATGCTATGCATATTTCTATTTTATCTGTGCGCTATCAGCATGCCTGTGCTTAACAGTCATTGTTACCTTTTATTATACTTGATTATTTTGTGATTAAGGCGTTATATGCAACTCCATAAAAAAAGTGTGTTATGCAACTTAGCACTCACATTCTTTTCTTTTGTTAGGTAAGTTAAAAAAACTTTTCAAGCATATACAAGCATTTTTGTAGATAAACATGTACAAGTATTTTGGTTGTAAAACATTTCTGTGTGTGTTTTCCCCCTTTTTCTTTGATCATCTTGAATTAAATTTTGTTCCTCACAACAGGTCCTATATATATAGCTCATGGTTTTGTAAATTTAGTATCCGATGATAGTTGTACAGTGGAGGGCCTTGCCTGCATATACAGTGTCTCACTTTTGCTTGTTTAGTTTGTATCATAAGCTACCACCCAATTTGTAGAAACCTCATTTTATCATATTTGAGACTGGTTACGCTTCTCACATTCCAGCTGTCTTGCAACAGTTCCGTATCTTTGAAGACAGTCATGTACTGACTACCTAGATTCCAGAGCAACACAAAGGTGGTTGGACTTGCTAGCAAGGTAATGTATTACATGGACCTTCTTCAGTATCAGGGTATTTTTTATATGTTTCTTTCTCTAATTTCTGAACAATAGCTATTATTGGAATTTGGATCCCTTCTTTGATTCATATTCTATAGCTACCAGTTTGTAACAGAGTATAACTTTGCCGTTTAAATATAGTAAATAGTAGCAAAACTGTACTTGTAGCTGCATGTGCTTGCCCAATATACCAAACTTTTGTTGGTATATACTTGGCTACAACTTTTATCTAATTTCCAGTCAAGGAACTAAGCATATATTTCCTATGCCTAACAGCCATATTCTGTTTCTATTGCAGTCTGGTGATTACCATAAACTAAGCTGATGGACACCAGTTCTATGAAGATATTTGAAGATCCATTGATTTTCCTTATTTTTTATGTCAACTTTTCATTATTTATTGTACCACTTATATACACAGCTACCAGTGCCAAAAATCTACAGTATAAAATGTAATATACATGTCCTGGGCTTATATCTACCTCTATTATTGCTCGTATTATTACCAACCTGTTTTTTTTTTCTGCCTTCAAATCTTTCTTGTGCCCACCAACGCCAGCGAAGGTTGGCGCCTTGCACAGTTTTGAAATATTGTGTCCGCATGCAACTAGATATCTAGAGCTCTCGTCAAAACCATCTTAAACGCATCTGTGTGCTTTCCATAGTCTGATTGTTAGCTGCTGCCAAATTCGTTTTTCTTTACTGAAATAATAATTAGCTATATAAATCTAGTCGCTTTATCCCTTTTGTTAGCTTTTTATTTATAACAACCTAAGGGCACTCAAAATGTAGACAGTCTAAGTCTATTTATCACTAAGCCGCTTTATTATCCCTTTCTTGGGTAGTGTGAACCGGTTCACGTTTTGAAGGACCTGAGACTTGCATATGTTGTGTGGTTAGGGATCCGCACCTGATTTTTAATCGATTTGAATCGTTATTGCTTCTTGATCAAATGAACTACGTGTAGATAATCAATGGAACAATGGTACTATGATTATGAGGGGTGATGATTAAAAAGGTATTTGATTTAGATAGGTACAAAATGGATACGAAAAAATGACTAGTGTTGAGCAAAAATAATGAAAGTAAGGATGTAGTTTAGTAAGCTTTTGCGCAAATGCTATCTTGATTCTTGCTAAAAAAATTAGCTTGAATCCCCGTAAAAACCAACATATCCTTGAAGTCTTTTCTTTTCGTCGGACAAGTCTTATTGAGTACCCTCGCGTACTCGTGGTTTGTTAACCCCCGCATTTGCAAGTGAACTCTAGTAGTTCGTGTGTACTTATTTTGGAAGGAGTAGTTTGTGTGATTTTGGAAGGAGTACAATAAGCTTATGGATGATACTGACTTGATGTGATGTTCTAAAAAATACCGATCCCTCTCGTCCTAAAATAAGGGTCACTATGGTTTTCGTGATCGGTCAAACTTTTTCTTATGTCCTGCTAGGTTTATAGAAAATATTACAATATTTGTATCTCCAATTAGGCTTATTACAAAACAGAATTATAAGATTGGTTGACGTCTCATAGTTTGTGCATGTACTTATTTTGGAAGTAGTACAATGAGCTTATGGATGGTACTGATGTGAAACAAAATTTAATACTGATTGATAATTGTTAATTGTCTCTTGTCTGTTTGTGGTAAAATTGTGCTAGCTAACACTTGATGACAGATCTCACCTTTGGATGATGATCCAAGGGTCTACCACGCTGTAAGAAATGTTGGTTATTTTTCTTGTGAAAGAAATATAGCAACTCTTTTTTTTCCTTCGTATAATATTTTGCGACAAGACATCATTTGTAAGATAAATCTAGAACATTAAGGCTAGAACCAACATACTATGTTGTTGTTGTCGTATCAATGCGCACCAATGTATTATATGCCTTTAAACAATCTTTATATGAGAATATTTATATGAGTGCTAAAAGAGAAGTTTAAAACATTTGGAAGGAAAGAGAGTGGGGTACTGTTGTGTAGGAGTACACCCTCCGTCCCATAAATAAAAGTCCATTTTTGACTTTTTTTTGATCTCTCAAGCCACCATTCGCCTTATCTAAACTTTTTATGTAAATAATAAAATAAATAAATGATTATAAAAGTATCTCCAATGATAAAATAAATTATAACAAAATAACTGATTTTTTTTTTAAAAATCAAATAAAGACGAATTGGCCAAACAAGAAAGATACCTAGAACACACACTTTTTATTTATAGGACGGAGGGTGTACATCTGTAGGACGAGCAGTCACGTGGGTGGGCCCATGGAGGGGTGATGGCGTGCTGCTTTACTAGTATGCCAGTACTCAGCTGTTGTACTCCTCTCCTAAAAAGTTGCATGCACGCAATGCTTGCCTTGTTTAGATGGCAAATATTTGGAACCGAATGTCACATCGCATTAATCAGAAGACGCTTTAGTTTGTTAAATGGAAAATATTATCCTACCATAGAGTAACTAGGCTCAAAAGAATCGCCTCTCAGAATGTACATCTAAACTGTGTAATTAGTTATTTTTTATATACATTTAATACTTCAAACATATATCTTTTGGTGTATTTAATGTGATGTGATGGAGAGAAAGTAGAAAAAAGGTTAGAAACTTTAGCAATCTAAACAAGACCTCGAATCTTTTGTAGATTCAAATATCAAAAATACTTTTTCTTCCAAATCGGGACTCTAATTTGCAAACCGTTAGTTCCATCTTACTAAAAAAAAATATGCTTGACAAAACAAGTTCCAATATCGATATAATACCAATTATAAGATTTTTAAGAAATTATGCTTAACTTAATTTTGATCAAATCTACATAAAAATACTAAGAATTTATAATATTAAATAGTTATTAGTAGATTAATCATATCATATATTCTTAAAAGAACCTTGTGTTTCTTTTCGTAATTATTTTCATTTTGTCCTTCTCGCTTTGCATTCAACTCATTCAGCCATCAGTAACATGTATTTCTTTCATCCTTGCGAGAAAAGAAAAGAGAACGAGTCAGAGAGAGGGGAGCAGCCGTGCTTGCTGCCAAGCAATTGAGCGGATAAAAGAACTGAGGAGAGAGAAGAGAGAGAAGAGAGAGAACGTGTTCGCTTATTCTCTGCAAAAAGTGGAGCCGACAGCGATTTTTTTTTTTAACAAGAAGCCGACAGCGATCTGAACACACAGAGGGAGGAAAGGAAATGAGCCAAAGATGACCGGCTGATAGCAGAGCCGAGCCGAAAAAGCCTGCGAGCTGAAGCCAAAAAGGTTGCGAGCTGATCTGATAAAGTACAAAAGTACCCAAAAAGTTGTCGGCGCAGTACTAAAAAGTGGCAGGAATAAGCTGAGCGTGCGCTAGGGTCAGGGGCTGTGCATTTCACGACGATGGACACAACTGAGCCTCCTCGGAGGTGACGTCAACGTCGTCCCCTTCAAACTCCTGCCACTGAACGCAGCAACCAAGTTTGCCACGAAGTACTCGAGGTGCAGCAGAGAAATCTTGAGGGCCGGGCACAGCCTTCTGCCAGCCCCAAAAGGTATCATCTCTTGATCTCCTTGGTGCCGGTGATGTCCAGCGCCTCGCCGACTCCACCGGGTAGGAACCTCTCCGGCATGAACACCGTTGGACGGTCCCATGTCCTCTCGTCCATGCCAAAGTCATACACCATGAAGTTCACTGCTGTGCCCTTGGGAACCACGTAGGCACCCAGCTCCACGTCCTCCCTGGTGGCGTGTGGCACCAACATGTGCCCTGGCGGGTGGCGCCGGAGACCCTCGAGCACCACTGCTTTCAGATAAGTCATCTTCGGCAAGTCCACCTCCGAGACCAAGCTGGAGTCACCTTGATTGGGACTGGAGCCATTACTACTCAATGTACTCATAGTGGTGGCTTTGATATATCTTATCGTAGAGCTTCGCCTGGATGGCCGGGTTCTTTACGATCTCTGCCATGATCCACTCCAGAGCTGTCACGGATAAGTCTGTGGCAGTGGTGATGAACTCGGAGCACAGAGTAGCTATCTCGTCGTCGGCAAGAGAGCCGCCACCGTCTTCGTCGAGCCTGATGTCGAGCAAGGAGTCTACGTAGGAGTGCGGCAACGTGGTGTCCTTCTCATGAGGCTGCCGGCGGAGCTGCGTCTTGCTCAGCCTTCGCGCGTTGATCAATGGCAGGAAAAGAGTTTTGAGCTTTTGGCGCTTGTCAAGTATGGCCTGCCAGCGGCCACGGAAGAGGCGCGTCGTGACAGCAGGGAGGAACAAGAAGATATCGAGCCGCGTTACGGTGTAGAGAATCAAGTCGCGCAACGTGGCGCTGATGCGGCGGACCGAGGACTCGTCCAGGACCTCGCCGAAGCACATGGTGACGACGAGGCTGAACATGGCGTGCTGGAACGCGTCCCGGACGCTGATGGCAGCGCCTGTTGCGTGGCCCTGCTCGCGCCGCAGCTTTGCTATGAGCTCGGAGACTGCGCGAACTGCCGGATGCGCGAGCCGGGCTCGCGACCTCCGATGCCAAGTTGCGGCGCAGCAGCCACCACCGCGGGCCGTAGCTCAACGCATTTATGGTGAACGCACTGAATGGTCCGAGCAGGTCAGGGGCGCCATCTCCGCGGGGCGATCAGCAAGCGCGGGCGCCATGCTCCACGAGCGGCATGCGCGAGACGGCGGTCCGCCACGCCACCTGCTGGAAGGAACCGGCGGGCCGTGGCACGAAGTGCAGGCGTCACAGGATGCGCAGGAAATCCTTGCCGTTGGTGATCGTTAGCCATTCCCGGTTCCCGAGAATGGGTACGGCGGCTGGTCCTGGTGGCAGGCGGCCAGGGTTTGGGAGCAGGAAAATATTCTTTATTGCTTGTCCCTAAGAGATTACATCCTCCTTGCTTATATAGCTCTCCTATGAGACTTCCTTATAGATTGGAATACCTTTTACAGGCAAGTCCTTATTCTTATCCTAAAAGGAGACTTACTTATAAATTGGAAATATCTCCTTCACACCAAAAAGTCTTAAATTATCCTAATCGGACTCTTACTTTAATTACCGAAAAATCCGCGCAAGCGGCAGGGCGGGCGGGAGGGCGCGTGCGCGCCAGCCCAGTGGGGAACCCCCCGCCCGGCCGAGGGCCCCTTTGGGCCACCCCCTCCGAGCCCCCCACACCACCGGGTGTGACATCTCCCCTTCTTCGACCTGCGTGTCCTCGTGTTGGATAAAAGTCCATTATGTGATGCCGGAGCAAGTTCCGGGGCACATGACATGATGAGCTCGGCCCAGCGTAGGACCGGTCTACCATGCACCGGGTTGGCAAGGATCATGTTCTCCCCGGTATGGATCGCTGCAAACTCAATGAAGTAGTGAAGATTGCCGATGTAGCCGTGGTAGATGTACCGATGCACTTCATGTCCTTCGTGATGCTTCTAGCCGTCTTTCTGGGGAGCAAAGAAGGAGCAACTCTTGTGGAATTCCCGCCTCAGTGCCGGTGGAGCATGTCGCGAGGAGGGCTCTCCAGAACATAAAGCGATCATGCGGGGTGGCGTGGATGAATGAAGGAAAATGGGATCGCTACGCCAGCCGAAAACAAAAATTTTCTACCCATAAAACCAAGGATCTCTTTGCTAGTTATAGATCACGGGATTACCACTAGACGCCAAGGTGTGCGCGGGAAGTGTCGACCCTCGGCGAAGATGTGCGCCAGTAGCAGCGATTGCGTGCAGTTGCTCACGCCCGTCCCTCCACGCGTGCGGTTCGTCCTTGTGCTCCGGATGCAAAGCACCTCCGGCAGGTATCCCACACGTATAGGGAGGAAGCGATCGCGCCCCGACTGCTAGGTCCGCGAGGAGCAAGAGGCGCGGGCGTGGGCGGCGGCGACCGCCAAAGTGGCGTGGATTAACCTAGCCCGCGCCCACCTCATATATATAGGCGTCCCCTAACAAAGGGCTCCCGGGCTGGAGGCCCATTAGTAACCCTAAACCTCGTCTAATTGGATCATATCCGAATTAGGCCTTCTTCCCCTTAAGCGTGCGACCCTATGGGCTCACGCACACATAGACATGGCCCGAGTACTCCTACTCGACCAATAGCTAATAGTGGCCTCTAGCAAGACGTGTCAACTCCCATGTGTACGCAATGATCATATCGGGCGAACCACCACAAATTCACATACATGTTATTCTCTTGCCACACACGATATTTGGTCCATCTCGTGGGTTAACACTTAACCCAAGCACGGCCATGCATTTCTTGATCCAATCAATCGAGTGGTCTAGTGATATCTCTCTCTCATGGAGAGGGCAATTCCATCTTGATTGACTATGCCTCACAAAGATGCTTCCCGACAAACCCGAAGACCACCTTTATAGCTACCCAATTCACGGAGTAACGTTTGATAGTCCCTAAGTAGGTCATTTCACATCTTGAGTACATATGACAATCTCGTGTCCGAGGACATAACGTACATGATGTGTAAAGAGACAATAATAGTAACATCTCATGTCGGGTCAATCCAAAAGCCCCATGTCATACATGTGCCCACACTATTAGTTTGACATCTCCATGTCTATGACTTGTGAAACATAGTCATCAACCAATATGTGTGTCTTGATCTAATATTCATGTGTGTCCTCACATGAACTCCGACCCGAGGACAATTATAGAATAACCATACAAGTAAAGAGTCTCACAAAACAATTCATATAATTGCCAATCGATACAAGTTGTCTTTAATGGATATTCATGAACACATAATATATCATGGATACAAGGTGATACAATCATCTCTATGATTATCTCTAGGGCATATTCCCAACAATGAAGACGGGCATGAGGCGCCAGATGGTCACATCACGGCGTGTCGGCGGGGAAGATGCAAGGTTGAGCATCGTACCGTATATGAAGGAGCTGATGTCGAACATACAAGGAGAGAGCTGGTGTGTCTCCTTGTCGGTGTCGTTTGTTTATGTAGACGTTGTCGACGCTGAAGAACTCACGATCCATGTTGTTGAGGAAGACAACGCGTGCTGCGCCCACATGGTGGCGCCTTGGCCACACTCCGCCGAGAAGGATGGCCATTGGAGCTGCCGTCGTCGGGGGAGCGGTGTAGGCGCCAAGAACGAGGTAGTTGGTCCGACGAATCCTACCATGAAGAAGAGCGTCCAGCAGGTCTGGTCGTAGTGGTGAGGAGGCTGGGTGGTAGAAGCGACCGTCGAAAAGGAGGAAGCCATCTTCCAGCGCCCAGCCGGAAAGCAAATACGCTCGTAGTGACGCGCCGAGGTCTATCCGTCGTAGGTGGTGCTCGAAAGTGTCGCTTGGCATAGCCGAATGAAGAAGCCTAAAGATGTGTCGAGGTTGAGGGCGCTAGCATGTCTCGGGCGCTTGCGAGACGAGGCGAAGCCTCACGTGCTAGGTTGGGTGCTAGGCCGCGCTGCCCGGGCGCCTCGCGGTCCACGCGATGGGGGGTAGTGCTTGCATGAACGCCCCGGCATACCCTTGTCCGTAGTATGCTAGCTCGTTTGATGCGAAGTCCCAGTGTCACCTTCCCCAGCTTGCTAGCCATGGCATGCCGAGGATGATGTCGATGTCGTTGTTGATGTGGGAGGACGTAGGCATCGATGTTGAAGATGTCGGCGTCGATCGCGCATCGCCACGCCGTATGCCGCTACATGGCATGTCGAGGTGGCGCTGTGTTCCGCGGATGGCCACCTGGACTGGCTGTGTATGTAGTCCGGCAAAGGGCCACAACGCGAGGGTCGATGTAGTTGTGCGTGGCTCCCGAGTCGACGACGATGCTTACACCATTGCCCGAAATTACTCCGATGAGGTAGAGAGAGTGGACACCAAGTGCGAGGAGTTGGGATCCCCGATGAGGACCCTCAAGTCGGCGCCCTCCAAGCGGTGCGTCTTCCTTGTTGTCATCGTAGTCGTTGAAGACCGTGATGTCGAAGAGGTGCTTGCACTTATGACCGTGTGAGAAGGGCTCGTCATAGTTGAAGCACAGTCCCGCCTTGCGTCATTCTGTCATCTCCTCCGGGGTTAGCCGCTTGAATGGCCTAGTCAATGTAACTGTCGTCGGAGGTGTCGATGTTGGCGCCGCCGTGGTTAGCGCCAGAGGAGGCGCCTTGCCCCTTTGTTGTGTTGTCTTGCCGGGGTTGTAGAGGATGGCGAAGTCGTCGTTCGTATGCCCCGGTGAGTGACATGGCCGCCTCCATGTCCTTAGGGTTTTGTAGTTCGACGTCGGTCTTCAGCGGTTCACCGAGTCCTGCCCGTGTAGATGTTGACCTCGCCGTTGCTCGTCGAGGTGCCCGCACGTGCCTCATGCGCCCACGAACTCCGATGTACTCATCGACGGTGCGGTCTTGCGAAGAGATGCCACTCACCTAGAGGATTACGCCGGGTGGATGGACCCTAAGCGTTCATTGACATACTAGGCGGCATGTGTGATGTAACCGGCCAATTTATAAGAAATCAAGTATAATTGGCAATCACCAAAGCGATCACCGTCTACACTTGAGTCCATATAAACCCGGTATTCCGGAAATCTCAGAGTGATTTCAAACTCATCAACAACACAACAGGATCGTTGAGCTCGGTAGTAAAATCCGCGGGTATTTCAAACCAAGTTCGATATATTAACATCGAGTCGAAGTATAATTTATTACAAACTCGAGGTTCAAGTACGGAAGCAGTAGTTTCAAAACCAAATAGTCTTTTAGCGAAAACAAATATAAAGTAGTGCCGGTAGATAGTCATCCCCTCAAAGCATGAGACAGGGGATATAGAATTGCCTTGCCCTAGCCTTACTCGTCATCAACGGAAAAGTGAACAAGTCTTACAATAACCATGGTACACATGCTCACCGCAACAACGGGAATAAAACCCCGAGTACAAAATACTCAGCTAGACTTACCATCCAAAATAAAATAAAAGACTCCAAGGATCATGCTAGGCTTTATCGGGGTTTTAGCCGACTCACATTAATTTCGCAAATAGAGTTGTTTAGTGCGCCTATGCATGCTACTTGTATTTTTCCAAGTTAAAAGGGTTACTTACTTAATACATAACCATAGATAATGTATAGTCAAGATTAATCATTGCTCAAGAGAATAAATAACAAAGATAAGTAACTTGATCGAAATTATATCACCGCAACATGATAAATAACATATATTGTAATAATTAGACTACATTGCCGTGGGCGCAACCCGGTTCTCACCGACCGGGGAGATGGCGATTCGAATCGATTTGCAAACCAGGTGGCGAATACCGACGACATACACCAAGTTTGCTTTGCAAAGGCAAACCCAATCACTCCCGTGATGTTCACGGGGCGTAAAGTCTCGGTCTTGCCGGCTACCCGGCCCCTCCTTCTCGGGCCACCCAAAGGAGGCGAAGCAACGAGGACGACGCCTCGTGCGCATCTCTTCTTCGCGCCCGATTAACCACACCAACCATCACCAAAGGAGGAGCGATAAAGCGAGCAAAGCCGGCCCCTAACATTCCCACGAGCTTAGTGGCTCACGACCCGGCGGAGCCTACTATATGAACAGGTACGTTCAACTTCCGACCACATTCCGACAAAGAGTAAGTCCTTAATCGACCGGATGGAAAGACCACAATATCCACCCAATCTCACATGTTTTACTTTATCGGGTTCTCAATACAGACTTGACAATCACCCATGTGATTGTTCACAACACTTTCCTCAAGTGACCGGAATCACATCTCATCGCAATCATGATACTCGAGCATTAACCTAGACTCCTAATAGGATAGGGCAACTTTCAACAAGGATCTCAGTGCATCAACGGTTTCAACCATTTCCTATACTTAATGCATGAAACATATAAAAGACTCAAGTCAAATTAATTGGAAGAAATTTAGGAAAGGGCGAGAATGCTCCGGGCTTGCCTCGCAGAACGCGTCGGCTGAACGTGCTCTGGACACTCAATCGGCTCGTCTGTCGACCCTTCTCCCCGGTGACTCCTCCCCGACTGCACTCCCGGATGGAACAGCTCCCGGTTGGCTCCTCGACAAGCTCCTCCAACACTTCTCCCGATCCTAAGATGATGCATATGATGGAGAAAAGATATGATTACGATTACATGAATATCGACTTGCATAAAGTAATATATGTATGATGGATGGATGCTTCATGATGCAAGCTATTAGTAAGTACATATCTCTTCTGTAGAGACACAATTAATTCTACACAAAGAAACCCTAATAACCCACATCAAGCAAACACTAACTTACTAATGACAGAAATGGCAGCCCGACATACTGTCACTAAAACAATCACACGAGAAGTTCTACAACTCCAAATTCAGTGAACTAGGACTCTATGGGAAGCTAACAAAATTTCCTACAAAACATTCCACATCACCCAGAACTGAATCTGAACCTAACAGCCTCGAAATTAGAGAAAACAGAGGCTCTGTTTTCAACTCAAACCTCACATACAACCTCCATATCTCACAAACTACTCATGCAAACTATCTCAAACTTAACCAGCAGGTAAACCAAGTAATTATCTACCAAATAAATCTACTGGACAAGCCAAAGGATAAATTAAAGCACATAAAATGATAGGCCCTATCAAACACTACACATGCACACTATAAATATATAAAATGCTAGGAACAAGAAAATGTCAAAACTGCTAAGCTGACCAAACCAAGCTCACTAACAGATCCTATTCATGCTAGGAACACATAATAAAAATACCATCACATATTACCTTCATATAAACATGTATTTCTAGCCTATTTTCCATGCACCACAAATATGATAAATACATAACTACTTCCAAAAATTCTACAAAATTACCAGAGCATAGTACTGGAATATAACAACTACCATAAAATTTCATGGCAAGATCATGTCTACACTGCCCTACACAAAAATGACAAGCTAGTGATAAAACTAGGCATGAAAATACTTTGTACTACGAAAAGTGTCGGACAACAGATTTCTGAGTATGATAAGCTTCTAAAACCTATCAAACACAAGCATACCAAGTCTCACATCCAAAACCCTAATATTTATTTTTCTATGAATTTCTAAAGATCACCTTGCACGAAGCACATAAATAGAAAATCACATTTCTTCTACAAAACATACCATGCATGATATTTTTTCTGGATTCTACTCACAAAAACAAGCACTTTTTGCACAGAAAGCATATTTTTATCTTGCACCAATTAAAAGATATGATTTTCCTCAATTTCCATGCATTTCTAGCCATAAATAAAACTCTATATAAAAGTTATCAGAAAATAGGGTTTCATAATTTTATACTGTAGCCTATCATCTAACAAGCATGACAAAATTTGTTTCACTCAAAAAGGACTCAAAATGACCAAGTTATGAATTTTCTAAGCTTTGCATTCAAAGCTGGAAAAAGCAAAAAGAAAAAGAAAAAAAAAAGGACGCTGGGGCCCGCATGTCAGCGATTACGGCGTAGCGCAGCGGCCGGGTCTGGGCGGATCTTCACGGCGATGACCAAAATCGCGCAACCAGCTATACCATTCGGACTCTACTCACGAGGACGGACTCATAGGTGCCCATGGTTCGCGACCGAACCGGCTAAAAACGACGACGACGACGGCGGGATGCAAGCGCCGGGCGGCGCTGACGGCGGCGGACCGGCCGTTTCGGTTGCTCGGCGGGACGAACCAAGCCCGTTCTCGACTCCTCTTGACCTAACTAGGACATGCAAAGCCATTTCAAGCTCAACGAGCAACGACGGAGAAAAATCGAACGGCAGCGGCGGCGGGCATCATCATCGCGTCGGCGATGACGCGTCCCGGCGAATTGGTGGCCGGATCTACTCAACCACCTAGCTCGAGACCTCAAGCACCTCTAGGCGACTCTAAAACACGGCGCGGCCTAAACTCGATCTACGAGCTCAGCGTGAGCTTGCCCTAACGGGCGCCATGGCGACTCGGGCGCCGAAAGGGCGGCGCTGCAAGTTAGATTCGATACCTTGGTCCTCACCTCGATTCGACGCTGGCTTTTAGGTAGAGCAGCTCATGGCGGCACTAGGGATTCAGTTTGGGGTGGATTGGCGCGACGGGCGACGGGCGAACGCTGGCGGGCGGAGCTCGCGTGGTGGCGTGTTTCTCGCGCTGAAAGGGAGGGGGGTGGCGGCTTCGGGGAGTGAGGCTAGGGTTAGGCAGGGCGTGGGGCACGGTTTTTAAGGCACGTGGGCGAATGGACGCGGCTGCCCGAAAGCCGCACATCGGCGGCGCGCTGCGGTGGCCACGCCGCCCGGCGGCTGTCGGGCGGACGAAGGCCGATAGGTCCCCCCCCCCCTTTTCGAGTCAGCCCTGGTTTTTTTAGCACGCGGCGTCGAGATTCGTGCAGAATTTGGAAAAAGTCAAAACATCAACTTTGTAGAGAATTTCATAGGCTACAAAACACTCAATATGAACTTTTTCTAATTCGGCCTAGATTTGGAGATAAAAATTAAAAACAGCAAGGTCAACTCAAACCATTCAAAACAGAGTTTGAATTCAACTCAAATTTGACCCAAACTGTTGGGCACTATTTGAACCATTTCCAAACCTTTTCACAAGAAACTCATAAAAGATCATTTGTTCTACATAAAAAGTACTACATTTCATCTATAGAAACTTTTTGCTAGAAACCACTCTATCAAGCACTTTTTGAAAGGAGTTTCAAAATGACTCAAAAGAGGTTTGACCTCTAGGGCAGATTTAAAATAAAATTTCTAAATTGAAACTCAAGCTCAAACATGGTCCTAAATTATGTCAAAAATATATCTAGGCACAATCTAGGTCCAAAACATCATTATAGCTAAGATCCTAGAGTAGCTAGATCAATCAAGCATGAAATGGAGTCAAAACAAAGTAAATGCTACTATCAACATGCTTATGCATGAAATGATGATCATGATATGCAAATGCTCATGCTTTCAAGATGCTTAACACCTAGGGTGTTACAGCATGTCCAATATGTCACTGGCTTCTCTTGGGATAAAAGCGCATGTACCACTATTATGCTCCTCTTGTGAAAGGGTAAGATGCGTACGGACTTACTTTGTAGCCGGGCGTATTCCTAGACAGCAGAGACCAGACCCATTCCGAGTGGCCTGAATCGAATACACGGTTGCTAGCCCGAGCTGAAACTAAACCTCCCCAGATGGCAACCTGAAGCTGAATATTTGAAATTCTCTTATTTCCTTGCACTATGCCACAACCCAATTGGACGTTTGACCATTGGTTGGTAAAAATATCGAAATAACGTTGGACGGTTGGTCGGCATATCTTTGTAATAGACGGTCGGTCGTCATATCTTACTATTGCGGCATGAAGGTTGGATAAGCTACTTTTATTTTCATTTAGCGTTGGATGGTCGGTCGGCATAGCTCATTTATTTAGTCCATCTGTATATTGAATTGGGCTTGCCCGCCATGACTTCGGCCCATTGGCGCCTAAAATTTCGAGGACCCAACTAATTGACGCTCCTCAACCCTAGCCTCTCCGGTTTTCCCCAATCCCAGCCGCCACTCTTGCCGCGACCTTCACGCCCTCCCCACACGCCGGTACCCCGGTCACCGCCGCCGTCCCTGTCGCCCCCGCGCCCGACGACCCCTGCTGTCCCTACCATCGACGCCCCCTGCTGCCCCTACTGCCCCCGCGCCAGACGCCCCTGCCGTACCACCGACGCCCCTGCTGCCGCTACTCCTGACGCGTCCGCGGCAGCCGCTGCCAGCCTGAAGGTGGTGCGCCCCTCATCGCCGGCGTCGAGGCGGCGATCGCCTCGTCTTCAGGGGCGCTCGAGGCCCCACGCGACGGACGGCCCCTGCTCGAGGAGGCGGCCAACAATTTCAGTTCATAGCTGGCGGGAAGGTGTCCAGGGCGGCGTAAGAGGAGTAGAAGGTCTTCGAGGACGCGGTCTGTGATGAGCAGCTGCGAGAGGTTGTGCCATGACCTCCCCGCATCCTTATTGCATTTATCCTCACTGATCTAATGACGCTATGAATTGAGGCCCCTTTAATAAGTGCTGCTTAATGAAGAATGAAGAGAACTCAATCTGAAACTATTTTGACAGATTTGGATGTGTTACTTTTACATTTGAACTGGTGATTAACCTGAGTGCCCGGACCCGGCCTGATGGCGACGACGACCTTGGGTTTCGGCGGTACCTCACCTTGTCCTCCTCCAGCGGTACCAATCAGCTTGTCCTGGAATTCGTGAACTAGGGTTATGGAATTTCGGGGATAAACGTTGATTGACTGGATCTGCATAATCCCCTCCTTGGATGTGCTAATCCGACACCCTAGTCCCTAAATCCTCCCGCATTCTGTGGTCTGGTCAATTTGGTTTGGCAGTGAGTTTTTACCTTTTGATTTCAGGTGTATGTGAGGGCTCTGGATACAGCAGTATGGAAAACATTCTTCCTGTCCTATCCGTGTGCAAATTTGGTTTGGCAATTGGCGGTGCTTATGGGTCTTTCTTCTCTATTTTAGGAAATGCAATTTGGTTTCTGATACACTGCATGTACTTCTGAAAAAGAAAGGATTATGAAAATGTCAGCAAAGGTATTTTATTTCTGTAATATATGTGCACAGCCAAATATAATTTATTGCCTCACTGTATTAGGACCACTTAATATGTGTGATTAGTATTTTCTCTTACTAAGATTGAAGATGCTTCCTTAATGTTCTACATAATGTTCTACATAAATATTAAGGTGAGAAACGAGGAACGTGTGATTGCCTTCCTAAAAAAGTCTTTGATTTTTTGGTTGCTGGAAAAACTTACAACAAAAGAATAGTTCTGGAAAAGTTAATGAAGGATGCTTCTAACTTAGCACATTCATGTGTGTGCAGAATAATACAGATCAAGTTAAACGGACAAGGAACTATAGTTCATTCAGTTGCCAATGTGAAGAATTGATATGCATAGAGATCATTGTTGATCTCAGCGTTTTATATCACATCAGCAGGTTAGATGGGTACCACTTTCCCAGTATATACTATGACTTCATAAATGTTCTAATGTTCGCCAACCTTTCTGTACAACAGTCTGTGTTCAGTTCAATAGAATGTTTTCAGTCTAATAGAATTGGTAGCTGAATGTGTTCAGTCATTATCAATGAATTAATAACTGAATGTGTTCAGTCCTATGAGTATTACTGAGTTCTATTAGTTAGAACCTGTGATCTGGAACTTGATTTTATATGGTTATTATCAAGTGCTGAACCTGCTGTTATGTACTGTACCTGCTATCCATCGTCTTTTGGAATGCACCTACTGTCCTTTTTAGGGAGAAGACGTTGAAGCAATGTAGAGTTCTGGCCTCAACATCGATTTGCATGCCCTCATCCTAGGTTTTTTTTGACAAAGGCAAATATATATTAGATTAAGGCAGCGGTTTTACATCTAGGCCCTTGGAGAAGGAGCCACTTACGTAAGGGACCCTAAAACTAGATCCTTATCACGCGGCGTGTCAGCCGGGTGAGTCGCATCTTGAGCGCCGGGACGCTTGTTGCAGGGTGCGGTAGGGCCTCGCCGAGCTAAGGCTTGGGGTGGATGAAGACGCCGTCAAGAAGACTCATCGCCGACGACCCAAAGATGTGGAAGATTCCGGCGGGCGGCGGGCATGAAGTCGCCGCCCCTCGAGCTTCGGTGGGAGGCTCGGCTGCCGGGACGGTGTCGTAGGATCTTGCGGTGTACCCGCGGGCCAGAGGCGCTGCTTGGTGGGCAGTGGAAAGAGGCGGGCGGGCGGGACGCAGTGGAGCGGGCGGATCTCGGCGGCGGCGCTGGAGGAGGCGGAGCGATGGAGCGGGAAGAGATCCGCAGGAGAGGCGGTGGTGCTATTTTATTTAAACATACCAGGGCGACGGGGGGGGGCGGCGACGAGGAAGCCGATGACGACGCAGCAGCGACGGCGGCGGCGACGCCTCCATGACGCCTCATCCTAGTTTAGTTTGCTGTGTTAACTAGTGCTTGGCTTAACTTCCATATGTCAATGCCTCCTCTCATCAATTGTGTTCTCAAATACTGTATGAAGTTATCTTTGTGTGCTGCCTGTTTAACTCTCTGCTAAGATAGAGAGACATAAGTGCTTTTACTAATTGCTTGCGATGTTTCTCTTGAACCATTTCTTCAGAAGTACATGGCATGGGCAGGGAGCCCGGAGGACCATCCCTTCTCAGTCAGCCACACTGTAAGTCACATTCTCTTTTAAATGAAACCATGCAAAGACCACAATTTAATTAAAAGAGCAATGCAAGATGCATCTGGTGACTTGCAGTGAACTGTTATATATGACTTGCGCCACTGATACTTGCAGACAACGAAATATAGATCCCTCAATCTTATGCAGGTGCATATTGTTTGAACTTAAAATGTCAAGTTGTTGGTCGTACCACTGATGGATGTAATCTTTTATTTTCAGGTGGGAGGTAATTGCTAGAGGTAGCCTGATGCATGCTGTGAGAAGTTGGATCGATGTGTGCATGGCCAATGCATTATTTTGGACATTCTAACTATAGATGAATGCTTTTGTTAGGACTTACTAGAGATGAATCATTTTGTAATGAGTGCAAGCAAACTATATGAGATGTGAGCTGTGCAACCATTGCAAACATCTCTAAGCTATGCATTATTTTAGCTTGATGGCCAAACTACATGCCTCGAGCAGGGGCTGTCCGTCCCGATGGGGCCTCGAAAGCGCCCCTGAAGACGCGGGCGACCGCCCGCCTCCACGCCGGGCGACGAGGGGCGCACCACCTTCACGCTGGCGGCGGCTGCCGCGGACGGACGCGGGTCGGAGTAGGGGCAGCAGGGAGCATCGGTGGTACGGGCAGGGGCGCCGTGGGCGCTGGGGTAGTAGGGGCGTCGGTGGTAGGGGCAGCAGGGGTCGCTTCGGCACGGTGGCGACAGGGGACAACGGCGGCGACCGGGTACTGGCGTGTGTGGGAGGGCGTCAGGGTCGTGGCAAGAGTGGCGGCTAGGAATGGGGAGAGTGGCGGCTGGGATTGGGGAAAAACAGGAGAGGCTTTTGTGGAGTGTCAATTAGTTGGGTCCTCGAAATTTCAGGCGCCAATGGGCTAAAGTCATGGCGGGCAGGCCCAATTCAATATACAGAAATGAGCTATGCAGACCGACCGTCCAACGCTAAATGAAAATAAAAATAGCGACCGACCTTCAGCCGCAATTGTAAGATATGACGACCAACCGTCTATTACAAAGATATGCCGACCAACCGTCCAACGCCATTTCGATATTTTTACCAACCAATGGTCATACGTCCAATTGGGCTGTGGTATAGTGGTAGTATACTCTTTATGAACCAATGGTTTAGCATAGTGCATGTTGTGTTGCTGACTAATTACTTACAAAAACACATGCAAGACACTGGGAACGATATCTTCACATCAGAGTGTTGGACTTATTTCCCAGCATGTTGTACAGTGTATATAGCGTGAGCCATACTTGTTTTTCATCCACATTCTCGTTGTATTCAACTGGATAGCAATTAGCATGTCATTTGATGTTTTTTTTGCACTCTGCACAGAAGGGTTACAATATGGTGTTTTCTTGAATTGAGATAGAGATGGTGTATTTGTTTGCAGGCGATCTGGATCTAAACATTTTCACTATTCTCTAAGCACCATACTCTGAATGTGAATATCACCCATGAGTGGATCTATTACTGCCGGCATTTCCAGATTTTCCACTGCTCCTGTTTCTGTCGCAAAACGTATTGCTATACTACTCCCTCTATATTACTATGTGACTTGGTCCTAATTTCTTTTTCGACAAGTACATAACCATAATTTTTTCACAGAATTCAGATTTGCATTTTCTCCTTATGACAAAAAAAGATAACTTTGGAAAGAAAATGCATGTAATCTGAAATCAATTTCAGAATAGGCTATCGAACATGAGCACTATATTAGTTGTAGATAGTGTCAGGTTGTTTTTTTAAGTGTATTTCTTAAATGAAACCGTGTCAACGCACGGGCACTATACTAGTAGAGTAAGTAAATAGAGGAATATGAGTGCGGATAGTCTTACGCGCGAGGACACAACCCCGTCCTCTCGTCGCCGCCATCCTCTCACTGGCCTTATCCACCTCATCTCCCCCATGGCTCGTGCGGCCTCGTCCCCGGTGGCGCCCGTCGCTGCGCCCGGCCTGCCCGCGCGGCGCCAAGGTCAGAAGGCGTCGGCGGCCTGCGCCCACGGCGGGTGGAAAGGCAGCGCGACGGCCTCACCCGCGGCGGCGCAAAAAAGGTGGTGCGACAACAGCGAGCTTAGGCGACAGGAGGCGGCGCGAACGACAACAACCAGAAGGCAGCCATGCTTGGCTTTTACAACGACAACAACGTGGTGGCGGCGCGTCTGCGACTTCGGCGGCGACGGGCGGCGCGGCCTCAACAGGCCGTCGTGCCCTGCAGCGCGGGGCGACACGCGGCAACCTCCGATAGGGCGTGCCTGGGGCCAGATGATGCCGCACGCGGCACGAAGCGACGGCACACGACGAGCCGCCGTGCCCGCGTGCCGTGCCTAAGCGTGCTAGTGCCGTGCCTGGGCGGCCCGTTTGGCCATCTATAATTAAATGGTTTTAAAACTCTAAATGAAACTTTGTATTGAGAGAGAGGGAATTTCATTCCCGTTTTATTTCATTATCATGACACGGCAACTTTGGAAACAACAAAGTGAAACTCTCTACTGAGACCGGTCTAAAACGAGTAGCAGTGGTCCTTGAAGGCGGCCATGACGCAGCTGAAAAGAGACACCTGCGCTTCCACGCTTCCGTCGCCGAAGGGAGCAGACGGTAAGATGTAGATGAGACCGTCAACCGGACGATAACTTGGCATAAACAAGAATTGCTGGCCGCCGCCAAAGTCGAGGTCGTAGAACGGGATGCCCCGGAGGCAGTATACCTCACCGTCGTCCAGGCACTCGGCTGCGTCAGCCATGGACACCAGACCCTCCTGTTTCACGTCCACAGATTTCACGAAGTCGATGAACGATCTGAAATAAGCATCGTCCACACGGGCAACCTCCCGGCGGATGAGATCCGAGGCTTGCCCAAGCCCAAGAGGACGAGCCAAGAGCTCTTGTGCTGTTGTGGTCGGGTGCGCCCACAGCACAGCGTTGCCGGTATATCCCGTGGGCACCAACGGGCAGCTCCTCCTTGCCCGCCCGTTGACGGCGATGTGCAGCGTCGTGTCCCGGCCACCGTCGAGTCCCCGTGCCTTGGTCATGCACCGCCAGAGGTGCGCCACCAGGCACTGCAGCGTGCTGTAGGGACGGAGCATGGCCGCAGATGCCCGTAACTTGAGATCAGCCATAAACTCCGTGCTGAAACGCACCTTGTGTGTGACCACCTCGTCGTCGTTACGAGCAACGCGGTCGGTGCGCCACAGACTTTCACGGTCCTTGAAGTCCTTGCCCCGGTGCTCGAACAGGACCTGTGGTGGGTCATTGGGAACGAAAAGAGACTTTCGCTCATGCACCGGGACAGGGTCGATGGCGACGTTGCGGGTGGATTGGCCCCACGCGAGCAAGAACTGACAGATGGCGAAGCCGTCACCGACGGCGTGGTGCATGGTGTGCCCAACAACGAGGGAGCCGCAGGGGAACCTCGTGATCTGCACCAGCATCAGCTCCTCCACCGCGCCGTCGTCGCAGCTGGGGTGCAGGCGCCGCACCACCGGTGTGGTTGGCAGCAGCGGCATGATGGTTTCCAGCGGGGCGTCTGCCGTTGCCTCCACGAACCGCGCGCCGGCGTCGTTTAGCAGGATGGCGCGGCGGCCCGTGGAGCTGTCCACCACGAGCCTTCCTGCCCATTCACGGTACTCGGCCAGCGCCCTCGCCAGCCCCGCCTCGAGGATGGCGTTGCTCGGGGCTGGCGGGTGGAAGGCGTGTATGCTGGACATGTACTCATCGTAGAGCTCGTCCAATACAGTGAGCGGGACGACGTCAGTGGCCTTATGACTGTCCCACTCGCTGCTACTGCTGTCATGGCTGGGCTGCACAGCCTTGGACGATTGGATGCTAATCTCAATTGGAGAGGAATGCATGTCGTTGATGTCTACCTGTAGAACAAAAACAACACGAACTTACTAGCTCGTCTCCTCCTAAACCGCGCCAGCAGGTTCCTACTAAATAGGCTGCTATGGGTTTTCCTTCCTTTCTTCTAACGGTCTTCCTCGAGGAACCAAAATTTTTATTAGGGGCCCTTACATTTGTATCCCCGCTTTCTATCAAAATTGTGATCCCCCTCCCCCAGGTTCTAGGGTCCGATCACACCAGTTTTTTTTTTTTTTTTTTTTTTTTTTTTTTTTTTTTGTCCGATCACACCAGTTGGGAGGTCGACGGATCTGACCACCCCATTTGGGCCTCCCGCGCCCACCACCCTATCTTCTCCACCATGCCATCCACAGCCCACCGCTGCCGGAGAGACCTAGAGTGTCATCACATGAGAAAATTTTTTTATTAGGGGCCTTACATGAGTTTCTCATTATCACAAGTTGGAGATGTCCTGGTTGCAATCCGGGAAGCAACCGTGCACGAAATCTTCTCAAAATTTTATCTCAGCCTACGCATGCGATATCATGACGACTCGTCAAATTTCATGATTTTTTGACTTCATTTACTTTTTATAGAATTTAAAAACGATTCACCCACAAATGAGTGGACATTTTCGCACACACAAGATGTTCGAATTTTGGGGCGTGGACCTGGATGAGGCCTCAAGTTACACTCACAAGCATGAATATGATTTTTTCAATCATTTAGATCCATTATTCGAATGACTTGCAGTTCAAAATTGAGTTTTCAAAAGAAATTCAAATAAAAGGTGAAAATTCATGAAATATAGTAAAAAGTTTGAAAAAATTTCCAAACTTGAACATGGAGCTCTAAGTGTTGTAGCAAGGCTACAGAAAAATATGAAAGCCAAAATAAAAAAAAAATTGCCGAGGGCCTTGTAAGGCTCTTGGCAAAGAGCTCATGTGTCGAAGGCCGTCTAGTAGACTCTCGGCAGAGGGTTCGACATCTGGCGTTCGGCTGGTAACCAATTTGTTGTGAAAGAAAAAAAAAAAACCAAATCCTTTGCCGACGGCCGGCTCCGTCAACCGCCAGCAAAGAGGTGCCACGTGCCGAACTTCTACCGAACGATTTACAGGAAGAGGGGAAAAATACGAATTGGCCACACCTGTATGTTTGGGAATGACCATTGGTCAGACGTCATCTTTCAACGAGAATTCCCAGAATGCTACTCCTTTGGAAAAAAAAAAAAAAACATTTGAGTATTCAAGGCCCTTGATGCAAATGGTATCTCAGAAGTCTTCCACTTGCCTCTCCCAGGAATGTCATAATCAAATGTAGACCATAATCCAGATTATGCACGAAACAGAACTGAACACTGAGAATGACATTTGGTGTTACTTTGGGGGAATCATCAAGCTCTCTACTTCAAGAGTCTACAGAACCTTAATGGGTCATAATCCTACACGATTGCCTTCAGGTGGCTCTGGAAATGTTACATCCCAAACACAAAGTCTTTCCCCGACTTCTCCTCAAGGATTGGCTAAGTACAAGAAATATTCTCAAAAGGAAAAACATGGATCTCCACAGCTTTGATTATGTGCTATGTAACTAGAACATAGAGGAGACAGTCGAACACCTCTTCATTCACTGTCCATTTGCACAACAATGCTGGGGATCATCAACCTGGAGACAACAAATGCTAGGGTTGTTGGGTCATCTTGATGCCCTTCAAACTCAACTTCAATCTCAATTTTTCATGGAGACACTCATCATTATGTGCTGGACCATCTGGATGGCCAGAAACGCCCTAATCTTTGAAGCCAACTTGACCTCTATCCAGGAATGCAGAAGGAAGTTCTTTGTGGAGTTAAATCTCATTACCTTAAGAGCAAAACCCAGTTCCTCTATTATCTTCTCACAATGGTTAAAGTCATTAGAGATGATCTGATTCAACCTTTCAGTTTTTTTTTCCTTTTTTGTTTCTTGAATCATTTTGTAATGCCGCATCTTTTGTATGCTTGAACTTTTCGTTTATTTTTATTAGTATATTCCTATAGGGGCTCCGGCCCCTCCAATTTCATAACAAAAAGGTTTGTGTAGTTATCCTACATTGCAACCCGGTTCATGTTCATGTACCCCTAACGGTACAAAGTCCCATGTTCTTAACTTTTAAGTACTCAGATATGTGCATCTCAATATGCAGGTCAACGAGCCAGGCTGAGGGAAGGTCAACCAAACGTGCTTATCTCGTAAGACGCATAGTTAAGTGCGCCACTAGTTTATTAGCACAGGAAGCTAGAAATAAAATTTGTCTTGAGACATCGTGCCAGGTTAAAGTATGGTAACGCTAGTGTGGCAGCGTGCTAATAATGGAATCTTAGCGCAAGAAAACACTGAAAATAAGTATAATTTATGATGATTAGATCGATGAGACGACTATGTACGCCACTGGCATTAGAAAAACAGATTCTGCTTAAGATCTCACGCTGCCATCAAATTAAATGGCTCAGTCTGCTTAAGATCTCGTGCCGAGGAGGTCAAACCTAATATTGTCTACTTTAAACAGTGTGCCAGGCTAATGGCGTGTGTAGTTTTCAAATTAAAATGGCTCACTCTGCTTAAGATTCCCCCACCCCCCCCACACGCGCCCCCGACTGTTGACACTCCTTAATGCAATCCCTAAATAGTAACGGCGCCAAACAACGTTGGTATTAAAATTACTTTGTCACTGATAAACTAGTCATGATTCAATTACCTACTGTCACAGCCACAACGGGGAGGGGCAGTGGTGGTGGTAACACGACCGCCCGCCAAATGTGCCAACACGACCATGTGTACATCACCATGTGCTCGTGTGTTAGCATTTTTACAATCAATTTTGAAGGACGGGTTAGCTCTCTATGTTAATAATGCATGCATATGATTGTTGAACCTAGAGGCATATGAGGATCGATGTTGCTGACGTTTTCCCCTCTTTGTAGTCCAACTATCGATCCTAAACCACTCACACCCTCTATGGTGTCTTGAGTGTGAAATCAAAATGGCCTTAATGGTATACCTTCACCTTGAGCCCATTTGATCACCTCGATCGCAATTCCTCGCCACGTGAGCACTTGATCATCTTTTGGATTACCTCAATCCTTCTACCATGACCTCCATGCTCCACCAATACCTTGACCAATCAACAATCTAATCAAACATTTAGCATCGAGAGATTAGTCCTAAGGATGTCACTAATTAGCCAAAACTAAACTAGAGATCTTCAAGCGCCACCAGTGGCGCCACGTGCGCCGTCTCAAGCGCCTCGGCAGCTGCAGGTGATGGAGTCGAGATGTCGTCCATGGTGATGTCAAGGATGGTTGGGGTATTAACTTGATTGACGTCGTTGGTTGCATCCGGCGGCTGGGATTGGGGAAAAACAGGAGAGGCTTTTGTGGAGTGTCAATTAGTTGGGTCCTCGAAATTTCAGCGCCAATGGGCTAAAGTCATGGCGGGGCAGGCCCAATTCAATATACACAGAAATGAGCTATGCAGACCGACCGTCCAACGCTAAATGAAAATAAAAATAGCGACCGACCTTCAGCCGCAATTGTAAGATATGACGACCCAATCGTCTATTACAAAGATATGCCGACCAACCGTCCAACGCCATTTTCGATATTTTTACCAACCAATGGTCATACGTCCAATTGGGCTGTGGTATAGTGGTAGTATACTCTTTATGAACCAATGGTTTAGCATAGTGCATGTTGTGTTGCTGACTAATTACTTACAAAAACACATGCAAGACACTGGGAACGATATCTTCACATCAGAGTGTTGGACTTATTTCCCAGCATGTTGTACAGTGTATATAGCGTGAGCCATACTTGTTTTCATCCACATTCTCGTTGTATTCAACTGGATAGCAATTAGCATGTCATTTGATGTTTTTTTTTGCACTCTGCACAGAAGGGTTACAATATGGTGTTTTCTTGAATTGAGATAGAGATGGTGTATTTGTTTGCAGGCGATCTGGATCTAAACATTTTCACTATTCTCTAAGCACCATACTCTGAATGTGAATATCACCCATGAGTGGATCTATTACTGCCGGCATTTCCAGATTTTCCACTGCTCCTGTTTCTGTCGCAAAACGTATTGCTATACTACTCCCTCTATATTACTATGTGACTTGGTCCTAATTTCTTTTTTTTCGACAAGTACATAACCATAATTTTTTTCACAGAATTCAGATTTGCATTTTCTCCTTATGACAAAAAAGATAACTTTGGAAAGAAAATGCATGTAATCTGAAATCAATTTCAGAATAGGCTATCGAACATGAGCACTATATTAGTTGTAGATAGTGTCAGGTTGTTTTTAAGTGTATTTCTTAAATGAAACCGTGTCAACGCACGGGCACTATACTAGTAGAGTAAGTAAATAGAGGAATATGAGTGCGGATAGTCTTACGCAAGGACACAACCCGTCCCTCTCGTCGCCGTCATCCTCTCACTGGCCTTATCCACCTCATCTCCCCCATGGCTCGTGCGGCCTCGTCCCGGTGGCGCCGTCGCTGCGCCCGGCCTCGCCGCGGCGCGCTTGGTCAGGTCGCGCGTGCGGCCTCGCCCACGGCGGCGTGTAGGAAGGCGCCGCGGCCTCACCACCCTTGCGCAAAAAGGTGGTGCGACAACAGCGAGCTTAGGGCGGCGGGGAGGCGGCGCCGCGACAACAACCAGAAGGCAGCCATGCTTGGCTTTTACAACGACAACAACGTGGTGGCGGCGCGTCTCGCGACTCGGCGGCGACGGGCGGCCGCGGCCTCAACGGGCCCGTCGTGCCTGCGGCCGCAGGGCGACCGGGCTTAACCTCCGATAGGGCCGTGCAGGCGGGATGCCGCACGCGCACGCGAGCGCACGGGCACTACAGCCGCCGCGCCCGGCCGTGCCGTGCCTAAAGCGTGCTAGTGCCGTGCCTGGGCGCCCGCTTTTGGCCATCTATAATTAAATGGTTTTAAAACTCTAAATGAAACTTTGTATTGAGAGAGAGGGAATTTCATTCCCGTTTTATTTCATTATCATGACACGGCAACTTTGGAAACAACAAAGTGAAACTCTCTAATGAGACCGGTCTAAAACGAGTAGCGTGGTCCTTGAAGGCGGCCATGGCGCGGCTGAAAAGAGACACCTGCGCTTCCACGCTCCGTCGCCGAAGGGAGCGAGGCGGTAAGATGTAGATGAGACCGTCAACCGGACGATAACTTGGCATAAACAAGAATTGCTGGCGCATGTCGGGCGACCTTGAAAGCGAGCGCAGCGGCGGGTGCGGCGGATCTTCGCCGGGCGATGACCAAATCGCGCAACCAGCTATACCATTCGACTCTACTCGGCGAGGCGGACTCATAGGTGCCCATGGTTCGCGATTTGAAACCGGCTAAAACGACGCGGCGACGACGTGCGGCGGCGGCGCGCCGCGGCGGCGGACGGGGCGGCGGACCGGCCGTGCCGGTGCTCGGCAGGGACGAACCAAGCCCCGTTCTCGACTCCTCTTGACCCAACTAGGACATGCAAAAGCCATTTCAAGCTCAACGGAAAGCAACGGCGGTGAGAAAGCGAACAGCAGCGTAGGGCGGGCGCCGCGGGCATCAGCGTCGCGGCGATGGACGCGTCCCGCGAATGGTGGCGGATCTACTCAACCACCTAGCTCGAGACCTCAAGCACCTCTAGGCGACTCTAAAACACGAAAGCGGCCTAAACTCGATCTACGAGCTCGGCGTGAGCTTGCCCCAACGCGGCCATGCTGGCGGACGGACTCGCCCCGAGCGGCGGCGGCGCGGCAAGTTAGGGTTCGATACCTCGGTCCTCACCTCGATTCGACACTGGCTTTAGGTAGAGCAGCTCATGGCGGTGCTAGGGATTCAGTTTGGGGTGGATTGGCGTGGCGGCGACGGCGAACGCTGGCGGCGGAGCTCATACGGGGCGGCTGCGTTTCTGCGCTGAAAGTGGAGTGGGTGGCGGCGGCTCGGGGAGTGAGGCTAGGGTTAGGCAGGGCGTGGGATGCGGTTTTTAAGGCGCGTGGGTGAGTGGACGCGGCTGCCCGAGCCGTACATCGGCGCGCGCGCCGGTGGCCACGTCGCCCCGCAATGCCGGCCGACGAGCCGCCGATAGGTCCCCCCTCCCCTGTTTTCTGAGTCAGCCCTGGTTTTTGGCCTGTGCGTCGAGATTCGTGCAGAATTTGGAAAACGTCAAAACATCAACTTTGTAGAGAATTTCATAAGCTACAAAACACTCAATATGAACTTGTTCTAATTCGGCCTAGATTTGGATATAAAAATTAAAAAAACAGCAAGGTCAACTCAAACCATTCAAAACAGAGTTTGAATTGAACTCAAATTTGACCCAAACTGTTGGGCACTATTTGAACCATTTCCAAACCTTTTCACAAGAAACTCATAAAAGATCATTTGTTCTACATAAAAAGTACTACATTTCATCTATAGAAACTTTTTGCTAGAAACCACTCTATCAAGCACTTTTGAAAGGAGTTTCAAAATGACTCAAAGAGGTTTGACCTCTAGGGCAGATTTAAAATAAAATTTCTAAATTGAAACTCAAGCTCAAACATGGTCCTAAATTATGTCAAAAATATATCTAGGCACAATCTAGGTCCAAAACATCATTATAGCTAAGATCCTATAGTAGCTAGATCAACCAAGCATGAAATGGAGTCAAAACAAAGTAAATGCTACTATCAACATGCTTATGCATGAAATGATGATCATGATATGCAAATGCTCATGCTTTCAAGATGCTTAACACCTAGGGTGTTACAAATCTTTCCCCTAAAAGAATCTCGTCCCGAGATTCGGCGAAACCAACCATTCTTTATAAAAGCGTGGATAATTCCTCGGAAGATACTCATCCGTCTCCTATGTTGCATCATTCTCTCCATGATTTGCCCAAAGGATCTTGTATTGCTTCACTACCTTGCCTCTAGTGGCTCTTTCCTTGGTGTCTAGCACTTTTACTGGACTCTCATAATAGGTTAAATCTTGATCAATTTTGACATTTCGGGTTGACACTCGCTCCTCAGGAACTCTCAGACATTTCTTCAATTGTGACACGTGAAAGACATCGAAAATTCTTCTCATCTCCTGGGGCAACTGCAAATCGATACGCTACTTCTCCCTTAGTGGCAATAATTTTATAGGGGCCTACGAACCTAGGGCGCTAACTTTCTCTTTGCTCCAAAACGTTGTACTCGTTTCATTGGTGACACCTTCAAATAAACAAAGTCACCAACACTGAACCTAATGGGTTTCCCTACGCTGATCGGCATAACTCTTTTGGCGGTCTTGGGCTGCCTTCATGTTTTGCTTTATCACTCTTACTTTCTGCTTTCGGCTTCATCTATTAGATCAATTCCATAGTAGGGTCGTTCTCCTGTCTCTATCCAGTTCAGAGGTGTTCTACATTTCCTCCCATACAATGCTTCAAAAGGCACCATCTGAATACTAGCTTGATAACTATTATTGTATGAAAACTCTGCATATGGCAACCACTTGTCCCAAGAACCTTTTGCTGACAACACACATGCCCTTAGCATATCTTCTAGTATTTGGTTCACTCGTTACTGTTTGGCATGGTTTTGTGGATGATAAGCGAGAACTATGAAGTAGTTTGGTACCTAGGGCGTCTTGCAAACTCTCCCAAAACCGATTGGTCCAACTGGATCCACGATCCGACACTATCGATTTAGGTACCCCGTGCAAACGAAGTACGTGGGCAATGTATAGCTCACAGTATTGGTGGGGTTAAGTAGCTTATATTAATCGGAATGAAATGAGCAACTTTGGTTAAGCGATCCACAATCACCCAAATGGAATCAAATCCCCTCCTGGGTATGTGGCAAACCAACGATCAGATCCATAGCAATGTATAGCTCTGCGTATTGGTGGGGTTCGTAGCTTATATTAATCGGAATGAAATGAGCAACTTTGGTTAAGCGATCCACAATCACCCAAATGGAATCAAATCCCTCCGGGTATGTGGCAAACCAACGATCGAGATCCATAGTAATCTCATCCCATTTCCAATCGAGGAATTGGCAATGGTTTGCAACAATCCTGCAGTCTTCATATGAATAGCTTTAACTCTGCGGAATTGTCACATCTAGCCACGTGTGCGAAGAATCTCCTTTCTCATCTTTGTCCACCGTAATCTGGTTCTCAAGTCCCGATACATCTTGTTACTACCGGGGTGAATTGTTATCTTTGATGAGTGAGCCTCTGTTAGAATCTGTGTTCTCTCGGCTCTCGATCCCTTGGCACGACAAGGCGATCATCATACCAAAAGAATTCCACTCTCATCAACTCGGAAATGATCACTAGGCTCTTTCTCTAACTTCTTCTTGATATGCGAGATTCCTTTATCCACTTCGACCCTCAACAATTCTGCTCTCCGTGTCATTACGCGCACTTGAATATTACATAGGATAGCCGGATGCATAGGAGGAAAAACCTCCATAGATTCGACTTGTCGACAAACAATGCGACTTCTGCTCAAAGCATCCGCAACAACATTGGCTTTGCGGGATGATAGTGTAACTTCGATATTATAATCCTTTATCAGCTCTAACCACCTTCTCGCCTCATGTTCAACTCCTCTTGAGTGAAAATATACTTCAAACTCTTGTGATCAGTATAAACATGACATACATTACCAAGTAAGTAATTGTAGGGCTCGAGATGGGGACTAGAGGGGGGGGTGAATAGTCCTTTCTAAAACTAATTGCGCCCAGGCTAAACAAATATAATGCGAATTAAAACTATTCGTTTAGCCAAGACTTCACCCCTCTAGCTATGACTCTAAATCACCTCACAAAAGATCCTACACAAAGCAAATGAGGTGATAAGCCTAGCTTGAGCTCCTAACCGTTTCTATTGCAAGGTCACACAAACCTATGCACTAGTACTTCAAGCAAGGTGAGCTCCTACACAATTCTAATGAGCAAAAGCACAAAGCCAATCCTAAGGTCACTAGATGCACTAAGGACAAGGCGACACACGCCTAACCCAAAGGCTCAAATTACTTAGCTACACAAACAAAGCAAAGCAACTAACAAGCTACACAAGCTAGTAATTGCAAGAGCTACTCCACAAGCACAAGCACAAGCACAGGCACAAGGTATATATGAATGTAAATACAAAGCTTGTGATTTGGAGAATGCAAACCACCGAGAAGAGTAGACAAGTTGACACCGGTGATTTCTTCACCCAGGTATCGGGAAGCTTGCCAACTTCCCCTACTCCTCGTTGTGTCGACCAACACCTTGGGTGGTTCCTTTGGTGTTTCACCTAGATGGTTCTTCGGTGTGATTCTCCGATCACTTGCCCCTCAAGGCACGCCCCGTAAGGCACCGCAAGACACCACTCTCAAGTGAGCCTCTCAAGGCACCGCAAGACACCACACGCACAAGGGAGGTACTCACCGACACGCTCTAGTAGTGTCGCTCTTCACGATCCCCGCGAGGTGAGCACGAACCTCTCACAAATCCTCCCTTCGGGCACCACACAATCTCCGTTGCGTGCTTCACGAAGTCTCTTGCCACCAAGCCGTCTAGGAGGTGGCAACCTCCAAGAGCAACAAGCACACCGGCTTGCAACATGATCACCTAGTGCCACGAATGCGATCTCCCAACGCGAATGCACTAGAATCACTCCTCACTTTGATTTGGATGAACTCTATCAATCACAAGTGAGTGGGAGGGCTCTCAAGCACTCTCAAGCATGGACACAAAGTCCCCAAGGTGCTAAGCACCTGCCATGGCCGACCACATCCTCTATTTATAGCCCCCAAGCCAAACAGAGCCGTTGGGGTCCAAACCACGTTTTGCACGGCGGCCGGGGCGTGCCGACCCGGACTCACCAGGCGAGTCCTGGTCGCGAGTCCCGGTCATAAGCGTCCGATCGCGTCTGGCAAAATTTAGGCTACTGAGAGCTCTGCCGACACGCAGCGACGGAGCCTCCGGTCCGGTCGCGTCGGTCGCGCCATCGTGCGTCCGGTCACCGCGCCCGTCGGACCACACTTGCTTTCGGTAAAACGGCGATATCTCCTTCATCCGAACTCCATTTTTCGATGATCTTGGACTCTATGGAAAGCTTACTCAGAGGGCTACACAACCCACATGGTTACTTGATCCAACTCACAATGGATCAAAGCAGTATTCCACTCTAAGAGCAGTCCGGTGTCCGAGAAACACCGAAACAACTTCTCCTTTGCAAATGTGCCAACACCACCAAGTGTACATCACCATGTGCATGTGTGTTAGCATTTTTCACAATCATTTTCAAAGGATTTTCTCTTGCTCTTACCACGCCACTCGATCCTAACACATCGCAAAGTTAGATCGCTCAAGTGGCACTAGATGACCGATATGCAAACAAGTTTGCCTCTCTTGATAGTACGGCCATCTATCCTAAATTCGGGTCATAAACTTCTCTAAGCACCAATGACCGGCGAAATGAAATGCCCTATAGGTTATACCTTTGCCTTGCGCATTTCCATTCCGCTCCATCTCCAAGTGCCGATGCAACACATGCACCAACACGATCACCAAATGATATGATCCACTTCATATCATCATGTGACACTATTGGTCCATCGATCTTGACCTCACTTGCTCTTCACCACCGCTTGCGTCGGTCCGTCGGCGCCAAGTCTTGCCTAAAGCTTCACCGCCTCGCGGTCCATCGCTTCACTGCCTCGACTTGCCCTTCACACTTGCAACCTCGTCCATCAAGCCAAGCCTTGTCTTGATCTTCACGACCTTGGTCACATGACTCGATGTCATGTCTCATATGCAATAAAGCTCCTCCATTGCATTATCACATGTGAACTAATCTCCTGTGTATTATCTCAATCACACATTATTAGTTCACCTAATGTTGACACTCAATTACCAAAAACCACAAGGGACCTTTCAATCTCCCCCTTTTTTGTAATTGATGGCAACACTACAAAGATATGGAATTGAAGAATAAATTCAAGCTAGCACTTCATACAAGTATAAATTGCTAACTTGGTTTGGATTTTATGTCACTTATCCAACATTTAAGCACAATGTCAAGATTTGGATAAGCACCATAAAACCCCGACTTGGTAGTGGTAACTCCCCTATATGTGTGCCCAATTGATTTGAATTCAAGGTTTGCACACATACATAAATATGAAAATTTTGGGAGGGTTAACACTACAAAGTGATGCTAAGGTATATAGGATAAACCTTTGAAGTGTGATACCAATCGGAGTTGCAAATTTGAAGTTCATCCTTAGCATCATCCATGTAACTAGACATACATCAAAACTCAAGATACCATGTGAGATCAACATTATATGTAATGGCACTTGATTTTCATGAAGCATAAATATGTCTAGCTACAACCTATGCATGCTAGTTACCACATCATCAAGCAAGTTCTATAACTAGCATACACCACACAAGCATTGCATATAAAATTTAAAAACTTATGCAAATGCAAGCAAGCACATGAATATGCACATATCAAATGCAATCAAACAAGTTCATGAGCTTGCTCCCCCAACTTGTGTGCTTCTCATATGTCCAAGAATTTTGATTTTGATCCTCCTCTAATCTTGCTCCCTCATGGTCCATGTCCATGTTCCATTCTCCCCATGTTCATATCTTTGTTCCAATCTCTCCCCTTTGTCATCAATTTCCATAAAAGGTATGCCTCTTTTTGATACAAAGGGTGTGACTAGGGATAGATGGTTGAGTCTTGAATCTTCATTTTGATGGACACCACCATATGTTGGAACGACACCACTTGTAACTCTCACATGTGGAAGCATGAAAACCACCTAGAAATGCCACATGTAGGTCACTTGTAGAATCCTTAACCTTGATCTTGAGGTGGGGCACCTCCCCTATGTCAAAAGCATATGTCAATCCAATTGAATCCTTGTTGGTGAGGGTAGCTTCCTTGAGTTGAATTGATCACTTAAAGTTGAGGATCACTTGTGGAACCACCGATTCTTGCAACTTGCAATGTGGATGCCACTTGAAATGATTTGTCAATTGTAGCCAATTCTTGAACTAGATTGTTTCCATAAGCTTCTTTCTTGTTGACTTGAACTAAAAAAGACTTGCCAAAGCTTCCAAGTCCGATTTGATCCAATGACAAGCTTCTTCACACCTTATATAAGGGTTATCTTGCCAATGTTCTACTTGTCACTTGTGAGCAATCCAAAATAGATCAAGTACTTGGGATCACTAGCTCATGAACAAATTCATATACAAACCACTAGATCATATAATCATTCAAGCAATAGTGGTAGTAATGAATTTAAAACTTTCATTTGTCATGCATGACCCTATTAAGAATGTACTATATGCACTAACCGCATACTAGTAAGGGATGAAATGATCATGCACATTACAATGATACCTTTGCTATCTTGGAGTAGAGGATAGTCAATATGATTCCAATTTCTCTCCATATAGCAATGTGAAGTCCAATAAGATAGCTTGGTGAAGACCAAATATACCAATATGAATACCATGCTTCACCCATATAAAATGAGAACCACTAATGATCAAGTGCACTTCTTGTTGTGGTTGGCTTGCTTTCTTTTTTATCTTTGCTTGCATGAGAGAATACCACTTGAATCTTGCATTGCATATCTCTCTACTTGGGTGTTGCTTGCTTTCTTCTTATTGATCAATCCTTTTGATTTCTTCAACTAAGCATCTTGAATATCCCTAGATCATCACTTCCATGTTGGCCCCTCCAAGCATCCCAACTTGTCAATCCCACTCATGGGCGGCACGCCCTCTCTAGGGAGAAGTGATCTCACCAAGAAGTATCCTTGACACTCACTTGACTTGAATTTGATTGATTGATCCAAGTGATGGACTTGATATGATGAGTAAACTTGAGATCTTCTTTAAGTCCTTTTCTTTCTTCTTGAAGAGATATGATGATCATTTGAACTCAAACTTGTCTCTCCATCTTGAGCTTGGTCTTGATCTCCAACTTGAGTACCAAAGGTGTACAATGTACACTCCCCAAATCATTGGCTTTTGTACTCATTGCTTGTCATGCTTCTAACTCAATCCAAAACCAAACTTAGGTGCCTCAAACACTTATAATTATGATTCCAACTTGAGGACCTTTCAATCAAAGTGACTCTAGATCAAACCAATATTTGTCACTTTTTCTGGCAGATTTTGTGCATCTCAAAGAATAGTCCATAACTCACAATGTACATGTTGAAATGCCACAAAATTTGGTGGAGATGTGCAACACTAAGTCATCTAGCAGCCATAAAAATTTGAGCTTCATAGTCCTTCTAGATTGCTACCAGATTTCACATCTTCCCACACTACTACATGCTGAAAACTGCTGCATCATGGTTGACAAGTTCCACTCCAAAACCGAAGTATCCCTTATCTTTTCATCACGAAAGTTTTACAGCAACTTCTACCATAAGTATTGAGCAGGCATACCAACTTTCAAGCCATTCCAATAAGATTTGGTCATCCAAACATGATTAAGGTCACAGCTCACTCAGATTTTTGTATTGTGGACAGATTTGAGCAATTGAGCTATGCTTCAAAAACAATTTGAATCAAACTTGATGCAAACTTGTTTGAATACTCTCTAAGACATATATCCATTGAAATCACCTACTAAATGTCATCTCATGATCATATCCATTCAAACCAACTCAAATTTGACTTCTAAGCATTGAATCCATTCAAGCATCTCTTAGCAAGCAACATATGCATATATATCCAATTCAATCAACTCATATGCACCCAAATATGTATGATCAACTAGAAGTATACCTTTATAGCTCATGATCATCCAATAGCAAGCTTCAACTCAAATTATTTGCAAGCTTTCAAATATCCAATAAATCACCACAACTAGGATCATTCCACTTGTATGTTGTAGCTCATTTGGACTTCACTTGTCCCGACTTGGCATTGGGATATAATAGCACCAAGCTTCATTACTTGACTCAATAAAATGATGAACAATATGAATTCAATTGAATCAAGTCTCCAATGCCATGGTACCTACAAACAATCATCCACTTGTTGATGGTACCCAAACTTGTTTGGGTCCTCTCAGAAGTTAGGTGCAACATACTTAGGCAAAGCCTTAGTATGAGTAGTGGGATGTTTTGCAATAGTAGCCGAAGAGGTACCATTGTCATCCTTTCTAAGCATAGTATCATTATCAATTGAAATAGGCTTAGGCTCCGTTTGGATGTCGATATTGGAGTCCTTGGCATTGAATTGGCTTGAATACCAAATCGAGTAGTATTGGTATTGGGTTACAATACCAAAGCCATTGTTTGGATGTACATCAAATTGCCGGATGGAATCGAAGGAGCTCGCGAATACCGATCGTGTTTGGATGTTCACACCATGGCATTGAGTGCTAACAACATCGATCGGGCCATCCATGTGGGGCATGTGCCGCCATCGCCCCGTGTTTCCACCGCTTAAGGCCATCGCAGCTGCCATGGGTATGAACACCAAGGAAGACTTCCGTTGTTGGTGGAAGGCGGTGTCGTCATTCTGGAGGGGCGCCGCCGCCTTGAGGATGGCCATGGAGGGGCCCCGCGGCACCCGGGGAGGTAGCCCATGGAGGGCGCGCGCGGCCGCCGCCGCGAAAGGGGCGGTGGAGGGCCGCCGTGCGGTGCGGAATGTTTGAGGGGCGGGGTAGGGAGGCGAGGAGGGCGGAGGGCGCGGGGGTGGAGGGGTTCGGTCGGATCCGGCGGGGGGGAGGAGGCGGCTCCTAGCGGGAGGCACCGCAGTTGGCGGCGCGCCGACCTAGGGTGTGACGTGGAGGTGATGGACGGGCGGAAGGGAGAAGGGAAGGGACTCGTTCCATCAATTCTACTCGGTATTGTGTTTGTCTTTGCGCTCATTGAATCGAATGCCGCGGAAACATGCCCGGTTCTCGACTTCAATGCCATGGCCATCCAAACACATGGAATTCGGGCCTATCATTTCCAATTCAATTCCCGGGCTTCAATACGGACATCCAAACGGGCCTTAGAATTTTCACCTAGGGGACATGAATGAGCCATGTGTCCCCTTTCCCTACATAAGTAGCATCTTCTCTTTTGTTGAGCCCATTCTTTTCTTACTCATTTGATGCTTCTTCTTGCCTTGCCTCTCATGAGTTGCTTGAGCTTCCTTCTCCAAGCTTGTTAGGACACTCAGAGGCAAAGTGTCCCATGTCTCCACATTCAAAGCACTTGATGTGAGCAAACTTTATCTTCTTAGCTTGAATCTTGCTCATCATCTTGGCATCTTGGATATGAGTTTGATGCCTTGTATAAGCTCTTCCACACCTTCTTGTTTTTCTTCTTCTTCATCAAGTCACCATCATCTTCATGGTTGATCTTGACTCGATCTTGGGGCTTCGGTTGAGGCTTTTCTTGTTGCTTCAACTTGAGCTTTTCTTCATTTGGACAAGCCTTAGCAAGATGTCCTTTTCATGGCATTGATAGCACATGAAATGAGATAGCTTCTCCTTTTCTTGCTTCTTGACCTTCTTTGCTATTTTCCTCCCACTTTTGGTCAACTTCTTCTTGATGAACCCAAGACCACTCTTATCATGTAGGCTCCTTGGATTCTTCACTATTTTCTCGAAGAGGACCTTGGAGTTGTAGCACCTCTCTAACCGGTTGCTCAATTTCTTCACTTTCTTTTGAGCTCATCATTCTCCTTCAAAATGTTAGTCTCACAAGACATAGGAGAAGAACAAGTATTTAAAGATGAAGAACATGGCATCTCCAATAAATTATCACAAGAGGTGGATACATGCTTCTTGCCTACATCACAAGGGTTAGCACAAATATGTGATTGATCATTTGACCCAAGTGATGAGCTCTCACTAGTTTTAAATTTTTGATTTGAAAACTTTTTAGTGAGAAAAGCATGGTCTTGTACCAAGTTATCATGAGTAACACTAAGTTCCTCATGAGCCAATTTTAGCACCTCATGTGAACAAGTAGTAACATAAAGTAGATGCTCTTGTTGTTCACATGTTGTCTTAAGCAAAGAGTTTTCATTTTTCAATTTCTTGTTTTTAGCATACTCTTTGTTTAAACCATGGATGAGACTATATATGAGCTCAAAATTTGGATCATCACAATCGACAACTATGTCACCACAAGGTACCTTGGTGTCACCAAGTGACATAGACCAATCGGGTGATGTAGATGAACATGTAGAATCATCACTCTCATAGCCATCATCCTCACCATCAAGTGTGCATGGAATAGCACCATCGATTGCATCACTTGTGGCGTCCTTGTCAACCTTGTCAAGTGGACTTGGAGTGAATTGATCATCATCATCATCATCATCATCATCATCATCATCATCTCCACTTGACCATAAGGTGGAGCAATCCTTCACAACCACCGAGGTGTGGTCATGCTCAACAACCTCATGTGCCTCCATCTTGTGCTCATCAAGATTGTCATTGGAGATCATCCCATATTTCTCATTGAGATAAACCCATATCTCATGAGAGCTTTCAAAAGTCCATGATCTCACTAAGAATGCTACTATCCAAAGATCGATAGAAAATGTTAGTACCTTGGCAATCGAGATGTAGGCAATTTGATTGTGCTTGAGATGTATTCTTGCGGTCAATAGCACAAGAAAAGCCCACATCTATGATCCACCACATGTTAGGAGAAATATTCACTGAAATTGCATACATGCCAATCTCTCCAACGTGCAAAAGAGTGTGGCATCAAAAATGTGTGGACACTCAACATCTAGCCCATCGGTCACCATCCTCTCGAGGTCGGTTAAGACCACTAAATGAGAGACCTAGCTCCGATACCACTTGTAGGGTCGAGATGGGGACTAGAGGGGGTGAATAGTCCTTTCTAAAACTAATTGCGCCCGGCTAAACAAATATAATCTGAATTAAAACTATTCGTTTAGCCAAGACTTCACCCCTCTAGCTATGACTCTAAATCACCTCACAAAAGATCCTACACAAAGCAAATGAGGTGATAAGCCTAGCTTGAGCTTCTAACCGTTTCTATTGCAAGGTCACACAAACCTATGCACTAGTACTTCAAGCAAGGTGAGCTCCTACATAATTCTAATGAGCAAAAGCACAAAGCCAATCCTAAGCTCACTAGATGCACTAAGGACAAGGCGACACACGCCTAACCCAAAGGCTCAAATTACTTAGCTACACAAACTAAGCAAAGCAACTAACAAGCTACACAAGCTAGTAATTGCAAGAGCTACTCCACAAGCACAAGCGGAGGCACAAGGTATATATGAATGTAAATACAAAGCTTGTGATTTCGAGAATGCAAACCACTTAGAAGAGTAGACAAGTTGACACTTGGGTGATTTTTTTACCCGGTATCGGGAAGCTTGCCAACTTCCCCTACTCCTCGTTGTAATGGAGACCAACACCTTGGGTGGTTCCTTTGGTGTTTCACCTAGATGGTTCTTCGATTGTGATTCTCCGATCACTTGCCCCTCAAAGGCACGCCCGCAAAGCACCGCCAAGACACCACTCTCAAGTGAGCCTCTCAAGGCACCGCAAGACACCACACGCACAAGGGAGGTACTCACCCGCACGCTCTAGTAGTGTCGCTCTTACCGATCCCCAGCGAGGTGAGCACGAACCTCTCACAAATCCTCCTTGGAGCACCGCACAATCTCCGTTGGTGCTTCACGAGAGTCTCTTGCCACCAAGCGCGTCTAGGAGGTGGCAGCCTCCAAGCAACAAGCACACACAGGCTTGCAACACGATCACCTAGTGCCACGAATCTCGATCTCCCAACGCGAATGCACTAGAATCACTCCTCACTTTGATTTGGATGAACTCTATCAATCACAAGTGAGTGGGAGGGCTCTCAAGCACTCTCAAGCATGGACACAAAAGTCCCCAAGGTGCTAAGCACCTGCCATGGCCAACCACATCCTCTATTTATAGCCCCCAAGCCAAATAGAGCCGTTGGGGTCCAAACCCGCGGCTGACGGCCAGGGCCCGCCGGCGGGACTCACCGGTGAGTCGGGCCGCGAATCGATCATAGCGTCCCGCAAAATTTAGGCTGCGAGCTCTCTGCCGGACGCAATGGCCGGAGCCTCCGGTCGGTGCGTCCGATCGCGCCATCGTGCGTCCGGTCGGACCACCGGCTGGGTAAAGCGGCGATATCTCCTTCATCCGAACTCCATTTTCGATGATCTTAGACTCTATGGAAAGCTTACTCAGAGGGCTACACAACTGACATGGTTACTTGATCCAACTCACAATGGATCAAAGCAGTATTCCACTCTAAGAGCAGTCAAGTGTCCGAAACACCGAAACAACTTCTCCTCTCGCAAATGTCTTACCCACCAAGTGTACAACACCATGTGCATGTGTGTTAGCATTTTCACAATCATTTTCAAAGGATTTTCTCTTGCTCTTACCACGCCACTCGATCCTAACACATCGCAAAAGTTAGATCGCTCAAGTGGCACTAGATGACCGATATGCAAACAAGTTTGCCCTCTTGATAGTACGACCATCTATCCTAAATCCGGTCATAAACTTCTCTAAGCACCAATGACCGTAAAATGAAATGCCCTATAGGTTATACCTTTGCCTTGCGCATTTCCATTCCGCTCCATCTCCAAGTGCCGATGCAACACATGCACCAACACGATCACCAAATGATATGATCCACTTCATATCATCACGTGACACTATTGGTCCATCGATCTTGACCTCACTTGCTCTTCACCGTTGCGTCGGTCCGTCGGCGCCAAGTCTTGCCAAGCTTCACCGCCTCGCGGTCCATCCGCTTCTTTGCCTCGACTTGCCCTTCACACTTGCAACGGTCCATCAAGCCAAGCCTTGTCTTGATCTTCACCAACTTGGTCACATGACTCCATGTCATGTCTCATATGCAATAAAGCTCCTCCATTGCATTATCACATGTGAACTAATCTCACGTGTATTATCTCAATCACACATTATTAGTTCACCTAATGTTGACACTCAATTACCAAAAACCACAAGGGACCTTTTCGGTAATGTCGCCAAATCTTCAATGCATGCACCACGGCAAACAAGTTCTAAGTCATGGGTTGGATAGTTAACCTCATGCTTCCTTAGTTGTCAAGATGCATAGAGCAATGACTATGCCCTCCTGCATGAGTACGCATCCCAATCTCGTACCACATGCATCACAATATACATCAAAGGGCTTCTGAATGTCAGGTTGTGCAAGCACGGGAGCCGTAGTCAACAACGTTCATAATGTACGAAACGCTTATTTTGCCCGCACTCCGGTGTCCACACAAATTTCTCTTCCTTCTATAACAATCCCGGGTCATAGGTTTAGCTATTTTGGAGAAATCGGTATGAACCTACGATAATATCCAACTAACCCTAGAAAACTTGGATCTCGAAACTGGCGGGTGCCTTCAATCCGGCACCTCTTGCACCTTACTTTCGGATCTCTTTGAAATTCCATTCTCGGATAATACATGTCCCGAAAATGCACTTCCTTCACCAAAACTCACACTTTACTGAACTTAGCATACAACTTATGCTCTCGAGTCTCTCTAAGACTATCCTCAAATGCTCGACATGTTCTTCCTCATTCTCGAGAATACACCAAGATGTCATCGATGAATACAACCACGAACTTGTCAAGTTTAGGCATAAACACCGAATTCATCAAACACATGAAATGTCTTTGAGCATTCGTCAAGCCAAAGGACATGGCGAGATACTCGTACAAACCATACCGCGTCGAGAATGCGGTCTTGGGTATATCCCTGGGGTCTGATTTTAATCGATGGTACCGGTCGAAGGTCTATCTTTGAGAAAACTTTGGCTCTAGACAAGCGGTCAAAAGAATGTCAATCGCGGGGTAGCGGGTATTTATTCTTCACGATTACCGCATTGAGTGGCCTATAGTCCACACACATCCTCTGCGTCGATCTTTCTTTTTTTCACGAACAAAAGGCCGACATCCCCAAGGTGACGAACTAGGTGATGAAACCTTTCTCAAGCAACTCCCGAGCTGTACTTTTCGGTTACGCTAACTCATTGGGCGGCATTCGGTAGGGTCTTCGAGATATAGGGGCGGTCCACGGAATTAACTCTATTGCAAACTCAACATCCTATCGGCGGCAATCCGGGTAGGTCTTCCTGAAGACGTCCAGGAAACTCACGGGACCTACGGTATGTCGAGATACTAGTCACTTGCAAGGCAATTTGAACACACGGTTAAGGTCGATGGCCTTAGGTAACAAAACCGGTGTTCGCTTAGATCGCGGGGTGCTTCAAATGTACTACTCTATTCACCGTATCTATGATCACACCCCAACTCTTCATCCGAGTTCATCCCGAGGATGACATCCAAACACAAACCGGGTAAGACTATTAAGGAAGTTATTATTTCTAAATCCCCATCATGATCTTCACATCATTGGCCCTCTGTCTAGTCGATTGGTCAGCCCCTGGCGAACTAATTCGTAGCCAAACCCTAGGTCGGTGATTTGTTCCCCATTCTTCTATGCAAACTCGACTCATGAATGAATGCGATGATCGAATCAAATAAAACAACAAAGCACTACGATTGTTAACTAAACACGTTACCGGTACATCCACGGTCTCTCCTCGGGAACTTCCTGCGACATTGGCAAAGTGTGCACATCCCACATCTTGCTTGTAGTTCTTCTGGGGCTGCGGGCAAGACTTGGAGAAATGCGGGCTTACCACAATTGAAGCAATTATTGTGGTTGAAGGGCCCGCGGGGTCATGGAACATTCCCCCATCGCAGGCTTTCCTTTTACGGCGAGGCACAACAAACTTCTGACGCGGGTTTCTAGCTTGATTCTTCTTACGGGGGTGGGGCATAACGCGAAGGCGGCGGTGGGCGTAGTTCGGCGGCGTCTAAAGGAACCACTACCACGTCTGGGTTACCTTCAAATGGTCTCTTCTTGCCTTTGGATGCGATACAACAAGGCATTACTTTCCTCCTCGATGAATGCAATCGGAGTCACAAAGGCTTTTGAAAAGTATCCCTAGTGGAATTTCCATGGTTTTTCAGCATTTTAGATTCAACCCTCTCTTGAAGCTAGCCAACTTCTTCGCCTCAGTATCGACCATGTCGAGCATACCTAGACAAACTGTTAAAAGCCTATAGGTACTCACTCATGGTCTTGTTGTCCCGACCGAGCTTAATGAACTCTCCCAATTTCTTTTGCGAGCACCGGCCCGGTATGTAGGTATTCGGAAAAAGCTGCTGTAAACTGGAACAAGTGATAGGAACATTGGCAGGAAAAGTAGCACGCTGATTCTTCCACCATATCCCTGCGGGTCCCTCCAACAAGTGCGTTGCATAGTCGCATTGGGTCTCGGACAAATTCACCAAACGGAACTTCTCCTCCCACCGAGGTAAGCCATTCCTCGGCCTCCATGGGGTTCATTTGCCACGAGTAAACTTTGGTGGTTCCGTGGCTTTAAAGTCCTTGTAATGACCGGAATCCATCCCTATCAAGCACCACCACGGCCTCCTCCTGCTTTCGGTGTTGCGTGCGATATTACGCAACTCTCCCGAGGCGATCAAAGAACTCGCTCTGGTTCACTTTGGAGGTGGTTCTTTGTCGATCTCCCCGAAGACGATCGAGTTTCGCGGCATCGCACATTTGAATCAACAATAACCATCGATGATGTTGTCCAAAGTGTAGATATTGAATTTAAGTTACACGGAATTTATTGAGAGAATAAATTCATCCACAATAACGGTAACAATAAACTCAATACGGTCTTTCATCAACATCACGCGGTTATGTCAACGCAATATGTGTACCAAGATTTCGCAAACAATGGCAACAAAATGTTGCACAACCCGCATGATTTCACAATTGACAAATATGTCGCAATTACCATAAAACCGATCACAATAGAGGGCACGAACTAAAATTAAGGTCTCGGCGATACAATAAGGTCTCGAAATATTACGGATCCAAGTCTTACATGCTGATAGTCTCACGAATAAAAAGGAAATTACATGGCATTAGTGGCACTACACCGCTCGGCTACAAGGGTGTCTCATCTAGATCGAGGTCTACGTGCTAGCATCTAGCTGGAATCTAAATGTGGCATCACAGTCATCTACTCCTGTGAAGCACGAGAAGTGGGGTCACCATCCTCGGTCCTCTCTAGTCGCCGCAGGCTGCACCCTCTATCCGAAGGTCCTCGTCCGCACCCATGGGGTAGTAGTAGGCATAGTACGGGCGGTAGTACTCCTCTCGCATGTTGGTGTACTCACACTCCAAACTCTCAAGCTTCTCCTTAATTTCCTTGTAGCCCCTCGACCTCTCTCTCTTGCCAAGTAGGCGGTCGAAGATGCATGCTCAAGGATCCATTACGCCTTCTGCTGGCGACCGCTAAGCGTGCGGAAGACTTCGACACACTGCTTCTTCATCTTTGCTAACTCCTGCTCTGCTTGGCTTTCTTCCTTGCTCTTGGACGGACCGGCAACATCCTTCTCTCCTCCCCTAGCACGCCTCGGCATGCCACGCGGCCTCCTGCGATCCCGAATCAATGATCTATCTCACCCTCTCGGCCGAACCACGGCGCCATAGCTCCACATGCCTTGTCCTCTGAACAAACCGCCATCTCGCATCATAGCGAACATAGCACTCATGGCGTCACAAGTGCTACCTCGCTCCTCGTCGCGTCCCCCGCCGTAAAGGGTCCACACCACCACGCTCCCAAGCGGTGAAAAGGGGGGCGGGGAAAGCTGGAAGTAGCGTCCCAATCAACACCTCGGGGTGGTCCACCATCAAACTCCTCGGTACACCTGAACGCATTGTTATCGGCTGCAGCCTCGAGGGGATAGCCCATACTCAGTAATATCCCATCCTACCCACACGACCCAGCATGCGCAAGGGCAAGGACCACAAGGTGAATCCACGGTAACTATGCACTCTCTGCTGGGGCTGTCTCCCAAGTGTATACAGTGCCTCAATGTAGCCAATCTGCCGGAGTACACGCCACAAAGACTGTGGGCATGCAAACTTCTTGTCTGCGATAGTGCCACTACCGGAAGGCTGGGGTTGGAGCCATCTGTAGCAAGATTTAGGAGATAAAATGAGATTGAGAAACAATAGTCCAGTTTTGACCAAATTAGGGCAAGTACTAATTAGGGGAAAAGATGGAAAATGCATGAATGCCATGATGGAAAATTTTAAATATGATGCATAAACGTCTCCTACGTATCTCACGGAATAGGAAAGAGATTTCTCTATTCGTATTAATGGTGGCATCCTACGATCTCTCAAAAAAGAAAATAAGACATGACTAGTCGATCTACACACGCATTCTTGTTTGTTAGTGTACACGCAATTTCATTTCAGCCCACAATATATTCATGCAATGCAAGGAATTAAATTGCATATACCTTCACAGTCCACCCAACTACATCGCATATACCATGCGAAAAAAACACATTTACACCCGGCACACCTGTGTACCCATACACAAGTCTACGGGGGCACTACCCGACCACAGAGCTCTCAAAATCATTTTATTTCCCCCCTAGACCGACATTTATCTGATCATGCTCTCACGGCTCACACCATTATCTTGGGCGTAGAGGCATTGAACAACCATTACCCGGGGCGAGAGGTATTTCGATCCATTCATGACCACTCAAGTGAGTAGCCCCGTACTACTGGCCAAGATAATGGTGACATGGTGTGAGAGATGGCGATTCGAATCGATTTGCAAACCAGCTGGCGAATACCCTGACATACACCAAGTTTGCTTTGCAAAGGCAAACCCAATCACTCCCAGGATGTTACGGGACGTAAAGTCTCGGTCTTGCCGGCTACCCGGCCCCTCCTTCTCGGGCCACCCGGTGGCGCGGGCAACGAGGACGACGCCTCGTGCGCATCTTCTTGCGCCCGATTAACCACACCAACCATCACCAAAGGAGGAGCGATAAAGCGAGCAAAGCCGGCCCCTAACATTCCCACGAGCTTCGTGGCTCACGACCGGCGGGCCTACTATATGAACAGTACGTTCAACTTCCGACCACATTCCGACAAAGAGTAAGTCCTTAATCGACCGGATGGAAAGACCACAATATCCACCCAATCTCACATGTTTTACTTTTGTCGGGTTCTCAACGGCGGCTGACAATCACCCATGTGATTGTTCACAACACTTTCCTCAAGTGACCGGAATCACCGTCTCTTTGCAATCATGATACTTTTGAGCATTAACCTAGACTCCTAATAGGATAGGGCAACTTTCAACAAGGATCTCTCGGTGCATCAACGGTTTCAACCATTTCCTATACTTAATGCATGAAACATATAAAAGACTCAAGTCAAATTAATTGGAAGAAATTTAGGAAAGGGCAGAATGCTCCAGGGCTTGCCTCGCGCAGAAGCGTCGAACGGAACGTGCTCGACACTCAATCGGCTCGTCGGTCGACCCTTCTCCTTCGGTGACTCCTCCTGACTGCACTCCCGGATGGAACAGCTCCCGGTTGGCTCCTCGACGCAAACACTTCTCCCGATCCTAAGATGATGCATATGATGGAGAAAAGATATGATTACGATTACATGAATATCGACTTGCATAAAGTAATATATGTATGATGGATGGATGCTTCATGATGCAAGCTATTAGTAAGTACATATCTCTTCTGTAGAGACACAATTAATTCTACAAAGAAACCCTAATAACCCACATCAAGCAAACACTAACTTACTAATGACAGAAATGGCGGCGACATACTGTCACTAAAACAATCACACAGGAAGTTCTACAACTCCAAATTCAGTGAACTAGGACTCTATGGGAAGCTAACAAAATTTCCTACAAAACATTCCACATCACCCAGAACTGAATCTGAACCTAACAGCCTCGAAATTAGAGAAAAAACAGAGGCTCTGTTTTCAACTCAAACCTCACATACAACCTCCATATCTCACAAACTACTCATGCAAACTATCTCAAACTTAACCAGCAGGTAAACCAAGTAATTATCTACCAAATAAATCTACTGGACAAGCCAAAGGATAAATTAAAGCACATAAAATGATAGGCCCTATCAAACACTACACATGCACACTATAAATATATAAAATGCTAGGAACAAGAAAAATGTCAAAACTGCTAAGCTGACCAAACCAAGCTCACTAACAGATCCTATTCATGCTAGGAACACATAATAAAAATACCATCACATATTACCTTCATATAAACATGTATTTCTAGCCTATTTTCCATGCACCACAAATATGATAAATACATAACTACTTCAGAAAATTCTACAAAATTACCAGAGCATAGTACTGGAATATAACAACTACCATAAAATTTCATGGCAAGATCATGTCTACACTGCCCTACACAAAAATGACAAGCTAGTGATAAAACTAGGCATGAAAATACTTTTGTACTACGAAAAGTGTCAGACAACAGATTTCTGAGTATGATAAGCTTCTAAAACCTATCAAACACAAGCATACCAAGTCTCACATCCAAAACCCTAATATTTATTTTTCTATGAATTTCTAAAGATCACCTTGCACCAAGCACATAAATAGAAAATCACATTTCTTCTACAAAACATACCATGCATGATATTTTTTCTGGATTCTACTCACAAAAACAAGCACTTTTTGCACAGAAAGCATATTTTTATCTTGCACCAATTAAAAGATATGATTTTCCTCAATTTCCATGCATTTCTAGCCATAAATAAAACTCTATATAAAAGTTATCAGAAAATAGGGTTTCATAATTTTTATACTGTAGCCTATCATCTAACAAGCATGACAAAATTTGTTTCACTCAAAAGGACTCAAAATGACCAAGTTATGAATTTTCTAAGCTTTGCATTCAAAACTGGAAAAAATGAAAAAAAAAAAAGAAAAGGAAAAAAGGACGCGGGGCCGCATGTGTCGACACGGAGCAGAGGCGCTTGCGGGCGGGTCTGGGCGGATCTTCGCCGGCGATGACCAAATCAAGGCAACCAGCTATACCATTCGACTCTACTCGACGAGACGGACTCATAGGTGCCCATGGTTCGCGACCAAAACCGGCTAAAACGACGACGACGACGTCGGCGGCGGCAGACGGGGCGGCGCGGGACGGGGCGGCCGGCGTTCCGGTGCTCAACGGACGAACCAAGCCCCGTTCGACTCCTCTTGACCTAACTAGGACATGCAAAGCCATTTCAAGCTCAACGAGCAACGACGGTGAGAAAACGAACGCAGCGGCCCGGCGCCACGGGCATCGCGTCGGCGATGACGGCGTCCCAGCGAATTGGTGGCCGGATCTACTCCACCACCTAGCTCGAGACCTCAAGCACCTCTAGGCGACTCTAAACACGAAAAGCGCCGGCCTAAACTCGATCTACGAGCTCAGCGTGAGCTTGCCCCAACGGCGGCCATGGCGGACTCGCCCCGGCGCGGCGGCGCGCGGCAAGTTAGGATTCGATACCTTGGTCCTCACCTCGATTCGACGCTGGCTTTAGGTAGAGCAGCTCATGGGCGGCACTAGGGATTCAGTTTGGGGTGGATTGGCGCGCCGGCGACGGCGGAACGCGAGGCGGAGCTCAGCGTGGTGGCGTGTTTCGCGCGAGTGGAGTGGGGTGGCGGCGGCTCGAGTGAGGCTAGGGTTAGGGCAGGGCGTGGGCACGGTTTTAAGGCACGTGCGGCGGCGGACGCTGCTGCCCGAGCCGCATCATCGGGCGGCGCCGCGGTGGCCACGTCGCCCCGGCCGCCGCCGGCCGACGAGCCCCGATAGGTCCCCCTCCCCTGTTTTCTGAGTCAGCCCTGGTTTTTCGCCTGTGCGTCGAGATTCGTGCAGAATTTGGAAAAAGTCAAAACATCAACTTTGTAGAGAATTTCATAGGCTACAAAACACTCAATATGAACTTTTTCTAATTCGGCCTAGATTTGGAGATAAAAATTAAAAACAGCAAGGTCAACTCAAACCATTCAAAACAGAGTTTGAATTCAACTCAAATTTGACCCAAACTGTTGGGCACTATTTGAACCATTTCCAAACCTTTTCACAAGAAACTCATAAAAGATCATTTGTTCTACATAAAAAGTACTACATTTCATCTATAGAAACTTTTGCTAGAAACCACTCTATCAAGCACTTTTGAAAGGAGTTTCAAAATGACTCAAAAGAGGTTTGACCTCTAGGGCAGATTTAAAATAAAATTTCTAAATTGAAACTCAAGCTCAAACATGGTCCTAAATTATGTCAAAAAATATATCTAGGCACAATCTAGGTCCAAAACATCATTATAGCTAAGATCCTAGAGTAGCTAGATCAATCAAGCATGAAATGGAGTCAAAACAAAGTAAATGCTACTATCAACATGCTTATGCATGAAATGATGATCATGATATGCAAATGCTCATGCTTTCAAGATGCTTAACACCTAGGGTGTTACAGCATGTCCAATATGTCACTGGCTTCTCTTGGGATAAGCGCATGTACCACTATTATGCTCCTCTTTGTGAAAGGGTAAGATGCGCGCAGGACTTACTTTGTAGCCGGGCGTACCTAGACGAGACCTGCACCCATTCGGAGTGGCCTGAACGAATACACGAAGTTGCTAGCCCGGAGCTGAAACTAAACCTCCCAGATGGCAACCTGAAGCTGAATATTTGAAATTCTCTTATTTCCTTGCACTATGCCACAACCCAATTGGGCGTTTGACCATTGGTTGGTAAAAATATCGAAATAACGTTGGGCGGTTGGTCGGCATATCTTTGTAATAGACGGTCGGTGGCCGTCATATCTTACTATTGCGACCGGCTTGGCCGCTACTTTTATTTTCATTTAGCGTTGGATGGTCGGTCGCGTAGCTCATTTATTTAGTCCATCTGTATATTGAATTGGGCTTGCCCGCCATGACTTCGGCCCATTGGCGCCTAAAATTTCGAGGACCCAACTAATTGACGCTCCTCAACCCTAGCCTCTCCGGTTTTTCCCCAATCCCAGCCGCCACTCTTGCCGCGACCTTCACGCCCTCCCACACGCCGGTACCCCGGTCACCGCCGCCGTCCCTGTCGCCCCCGCGCCCGACGACCCCTGCTGTCCCTACCATCGACGCCCCCCCCTGCCCCTACTGCCCCCGCGCCAGACGCCCCCTGCCGTACCACCGACGCCCCTGCTGCCGCTACTCCTGACGCGTCCGCGGCAGCCGCTGCCAGCCTGAAGGTGGTGCGCCCCTCATCGCCGGCGTCGAGGCGGCGATCGCCTCGTCTTCAGGGGCGCTCGAGGCCCCACGCGACGGACGGCCCCTGCTCGAGGAGGCGGCCAACAATTTCAGTTCATAGCTGGCGGGAAGGTGTCCAGGGCGGCGTAAGAGGAGTAGAAGGTCTTCGAGGACGCGGTCTGTGATGAGCAGCTGCGAGAGGTTGTGCCATGACCTCCCCGCATCCTTATTGCATTTATCCTCACTGATCTAATGACGCTATGAATTGAGGCCCCTTTAATAAGTGCTGCTTAATGAAGAATGAAGAGAACTCAATCTGAAACTATTTTGACAGATTTGGATGTGTTACTTTTTACATTTGAACTGGTGATTAACCTGAGTGCCCGGACCCGGCCTGATGGCGACGACGACCTTGGGTTTCGGCGGTACCTCACCTTGTCCTCCTCCAGCGGTACCAATCAGCTTGTCCTGGAATTCGTGAACTAGGGTTATGGAATTTCGGGGATAAACGTTGATTGACTGGATCTGCATAATCCCCTCCTTGGATGTGCTAATCCGACACCCTAGTCCCTAAATCCTCCCGCATTCTGTGGTCTGGTCAATTTGGTTTGGCAGTGAGTTTTTTACCTTTTGATTTCAGGTGTATGTGAGGGCTCTGGATGATACAGTATGGAAAACATTCTTCCTGTCCTATCCGTGTGCAAATTTGGTTTGGCAATTGGCGGTGCTTATGGGTCTTTCTTCTCTATTTTAGGAAATGCAATTTGGTTTCTGATACACTGCATGTACTTCTGAAAAGAAAGGATTATGAAAATGTCAGCAAAGGTATTTTATTTCTGTAATATATGTGCACAGCCAAATATAATTTATTGCCTCACTGTATTAGGACCACTTAATATGTGTGATTAGTATTTTCTCTTACTAAGATTGAAGATGCTTCCTTAATGTTCTACATAATGTTCTACATAAATATTAAGGTGAGAAACGAGGAACGTGTGATTGCCTTGGGTTCCTAAAAAAGTCTTTGATTTTTTTGGTTGCTGGAAAAAAACTTACAACAAAAGAATAGTTCTGGAAAAGTTAATGAAGGATGCTTCTAACTTAGCACATTCATGTGTGTGCAGAATAATACAGATCAAGTTAAACGGACAAGGAACTATAGTTCATTCAGTTGCCAATGTGAAGAATTGGATATGCATAGAGATCATTGTTGATCTCAGCGTTTTATATCACATCAGCAGGTTAGATGGGTACCACTTTCCCAGTATATACTATGACTTCATAAATGTTCTAATGTTCGCCAACCTTTCTGTACAACAGTCTGTGTTCAGTTCAATAGAATGTTTTCAGTCTAATAGAATTGGTAGCTGAATGTGTTCAGTCATTATCAATGAATTAATAACTGAATGTGTTCAGTCCTATGAGTATTACTGAGTTCTATTAGTTAGAACCTGTGATCTGGAACTTGATTTTATATGGTTATTATCAAGTGCTGAACCTGCTGTTATGTACTGTACCTGCTATCCATCGTCTTTTGGAATGCACCTACTGTCCTTTTGGGAGAAGACGTTGAAGCAATGTAGAGTTCTGGCCTCAACATCGATTTGCATGCCCTCATCCTAGGTTTTTTTTTTTTTTTTTTTTTTTTTTTTTATGACAAAGGCAAATATATTAGATTAAGGCAGCGGTTTTACATCTAGGCCCTTGGAGAAGGAGCCAATTACAGAAGGGACCCTAAAACTAGATCCTTGGTCACCGCCGGCGGGCAGGTCGCCGGTGAGCTGCATCTTGAGCGTCGTGGGACGTTGTTGTTGCAGTGCGGTAGGGCCTCGCCGAGCGAAGGCTTGGGGTGGATGAAGACGCCAAAGAAGACTCATCGCCGGCGACCCAAAGATGTGGAAGATTCCGGCGGGCGGCGGGCATGAAGTCGCCGCCCTCGAGCCGGTGGGAGGCTCGCTGCCGAGACGGTGTCGTAGGATCTTGCGGTGTACCCGCCGGTTGTAGAGGCGCTGCTTGGTGGGCAGTGGAAGAGGCGGCGGCGGCGGACGCAGTGGAGCGGCGGATCTCGGGCGGCGGCGCCGGGAGGAGGCGGAGCAGATGGAGCGGGGAAGAGATCCGCAGGGAGAGGCGGTGGTGCTATTTTATTTAAACATACCAGGGCGACGGGGCCGGCGGCGACGAGGAAGCCGATGACGACGGCAGCAGCGACGACGACGGCGACGCCTCCATGACGCCTCATCCTAGTTTAGTTTGCTGTGTTAACTAGTGCTTGGCTTAACTTCCATATGTCAATGCCTCCTCTCATCAATTGTGTTCTCAAATACTGTATGAAGTTATCTTTGTGTGCTGCCTGTTTAACTCTCTGCTAAGATAGAGAGACATAAGTGCTTTACTAATTGCTTGCGATGTTTCTCTTGAACCATTTCTTCAGAAGTACATGGCATGGGCAGGGAGCCCGGAGGACCATCCCTTCTCAGTCAGCCACACTGTAAGTCACATTCTCTTTTAAATGAAACCATGCAAAGACCACAATTTAATTAAAAGAGCAATGCAAGATGCATCTGGTGACTTGCAGTGAACTGTTATATATGACTTGCGCCACTGATACTTGCAGACAACGAAATATAGATCCCTCAATCTTATGCAGGTGCATATTGTTTGAACTTAAAATGTCAAGTTGTTGGTCGTACCACTGATGGATGTAATCTTTTATTTTCAGGTGGGAGGTAATTGCTAGAGGTAGCCTGATGCATGCTGTGAGAAGTTGGATCGATGTGTGCATGGCCAATGCATTATTTTGGACATTCTAACTATAGATGAATGCTTTTGTTAGGACTTACTAGAGATGAATCATTTTGTAATGAGTGCAAGCAAACTATATGAGATGTGAGCTGTGCAACCATTGCAAACATCTCTAAGCTATGCATTATTTTAGCTTGATGGCCAAACTACATGCCTCGAGCAGGGGCTGTCCGTCCCGTGGGGCCTCGAGCGCCCCCGAAGACGAGGCGACCGCCGCCTCCACGCCGGGCGACGGCGGGCGCACCACCTTCACGCTGGCGGCGGCCGCCGCGACGGACGCTGGTCGGGGAGTAGGGGCAGCAGGGAGCACGGTGGTACGGCAGGGGCGCTCGGCGCGGGGGTAGTAGGGGCGTCGGTGGTAGGGGCAGCAGGGGTCGTCGGGCACGGTGGCGACAGGGACAACGGCGGGCGACCGGGTACTGGCGTGTGGGAGGGCGCCAGGGTCGTGGCAAGAGTGGCGGCTAGGAATGGGGAGAGTGGCGGCTGGGATTGGGGAAAACAGGAGAGGCTTTTGTGGAGTGTCAATTAGTTGGGTCCTCGAAATTTCAGGCGCCAATGGGCTAAAGTCATGGCGGGCAGGCCCAATTCAATATACGTAAATGAGCTATGCGCACCGACCGTCCAACGCTAAATGAAAATAAAATAGCGACCGACCTTCACCGCAATTGTAAGATATGACGACCGACCGTCTATTACAAAGATATGCCGACCAACCGCCCAACGCCATTTCGATATTTTTTACCAACCAATGGTCATACGTCCAATTGGGCTGTGGTATAGTGGTAGTATACTCTTTATGAACCAATGGTTTAGCATAGTGCATGTTGTGTTGCTGACTAATTACTTACAAAAACACATGCAAGACACTGGGAACGATATCTTCACATCAGAGTGTTGGACTTATTTCCCAGCATGTTGTACAGTGTATATAGCGTGAGCCATACTTGTTTTTCATCCACATTCTCGTTGTATTCAACTGGATAGCAATTAGCATGTCATTTGATGTTTTTTTTGCACTCTGCACAGAAGGGTTACAATATGGTGTTTTCTTGAATTGAGATAGAGATGGTGTATTTGTTTGCAGGCGATCTGGATCTAAACATTTTCACTATTCTCTAAGCACCATACTCTGAATGTGAATATCACCCATGAGTGGATCTATTACTGCCGGCATTTCCAGATTTTCCACTGCTCCTGTTTCTGTCGCAAAACGTATTGCTATACTACTCCCTCTATATTACTATGTGACTTGGTCCTAATTTCTTTTTTCGACAAGTACATAACCATAATTTTTTTCACAGAATTCAGATTTGCATTTTCTCCTTATGACAAAAAAGATAACTTTGGAAAGAAAATGCATGTAATCTGAAATCAATTTCAGAATAGGCTATCGAACATGAGCACTATATTAGTTGTAGATAGTGTCAGGTTGTTTTTAAGTGTATTTCTTAAATGAAACCGTGTCAACGCACGGGCACTATACTAGTAGAGTAAGTAAATAGAGGAATATGAGTGCGGATAGTCTTACGCAAGGACACAACCCCGTCCTCTCGTCGCCGTCATCCTCTCACTGGCCTTATCCACCTCATCTCCCCATGGCTCGTGCGGCCTCGCCCCCGGTGGCGCCCGTAAACTGCGCCCCGCCCGCCGCGGGCGGCGCCAAGCCCGGAAGGTCGGCAGCGCGTGCGGCCCACGGCGCACGGCGTGTAGGAAGGCAGCGCGCGGCGGCCTCACCGCAGCGGCGCGCAAAAAGGTGGTGCGACAACAGCGAGCTTAGGGCGACAGGAGGCGCGCAACGACAACAACCAGAAGGCAGCCATGCTTGGCTTTTACAACGACAACAACGTGGTGGCGGCGCGTCCTGCGACTCGGCGGCGACGGGCCGGCACGGCCTCAACAGGCCGTCGTGCCCTGCAGCACGGGACGACACGGCTTAACCTCCGATAGGGCCGTGCCTCGGGCCAGGATGCTGGCACGCGGCACGAGCGGCACGGCACGCGCAGACAGCCGCGTGCCCGTGCCGTGCCGCCTAAGCGTGCTAGTGCCGTGCCTGGGCGGCCCGCTTTGGCCATCTATAATTAAATGGTTTTAAAACTCTAAATGAAACTTTGTATTGAGAGAGAGGGAATTTCATTCCCGTTTTATTTCATTATCATGACACGGCAACTTTGGAAACAACAAAGTGAAACTCTCTACTGAGACCGGGTCTAAAACGAGTAGCAGTGGTCCTTGAAGGCGGCCATGACGCAGCTGAAAAGAGACACCTGCGCTTCCACGCTTCCGTCGCCGAAGGGAGCAGACGGTAAGATGTAGATGAGACCGTCAACCGGACGATAACTTGGCATAAACAAGAATTGCTGGCCGCCGCCAAAGTCGAGGTCGTAGAACGGGATGCCCCGGAGGCAGTATACCTCACCGTCGTCCAGGCACTCGGCTGCGTCAGCCATGGACACCAGACCCTCCTGTTTCACGTCCACAGATTTCACGAAGTCGATGAACGATCTGAAATAAGCATCGTCCACACGGGCAACCTCCCGGCGGATGAGATCCGAGGCTTGCCCAAGCCCAAGAGGACGAGCCAAGAGCTCTTGTGCTGTTGTGGTCGGGTGCGCCCACAGCACAGCGTTGCCGGTATATCCCGTGGGCACCAACGGGCAGCTCCTCCTTGCCCGCCCGTTGACGGCGATGTGCAGCGTCGTGTCCCGGCCACCGTCGAGTCCCCGTGCCTTGGTCATGCACCGCCAGAGGTGCGCCACCAGGCACTGCAGCGTGCTGTAGGGACGGAGCATGGCCGCAGATGCCCGTAACTTGAGATCAGCCATAAACTCCGTGCTGAAACGCACCTTGTGTGTGACCACCTCGTCGTCGTTACGAGCAACGCGGTCGGTGCGCCACAGACTTTCACGGTCCTGAAGTCCTTGCCCCGGTGCTCGAACAGGACCTGTGGTGGGTCATTGGGAACGAAAAGAGACTTTCGCTCATGCACCGGGACAGGGTCGATGGCGACGTTGCGGGTGGATTGGCCCCACGCGAGCAAGAACTGACAGATGGCGAAGCCGTCACCGACGGCGTGGTGCATGGTGTGCCCAACAACGAGGGAGCCGCAGGGGAACCTCGTGATCTGCACCAGCATCAGCTCCTCCACCGCGCCGTCGTCGCAGCTGGGGTGCAGGCGCCGCACCACCGGTGTGGTTGGCAGCAGCGGCATGATGGTTTCCAGCGGGGCGTCTGCCGTTGCCTCCACGAACCGCGCGCCGGCGTCGTTTAGCAGGATGGCGCGGCGGCCCGTGGAGCTGTCCACCACGAGCCTTCCTGCCCATTCACGGTACTCGGCCAGCGCCCTCGCCAGCCCCGCCTCGAGGATGGCGTTGCTCGGGGCTGGCGGGTGGAAGGCGTGTATGCTGGACATGTACTCATCGTAGAGCTCGTCCAATACAGTGAGCGGGACGACGTCAGTGGCCTTATGACTGTCCCACTCGCTGCTACTGCTGTCATGGCTGGGCTGCACAGCCTTGGACGATTGGATGCTAATCTCAATTGGAGAGGAATGCATGTCGTTGATGTCTACCTGTAGAACAAAAAACAACACGAACTTACTAGCTCGTCTCCTCCTAAACCGCGCCAGCAGGTTCCTACTAAATAGGCTGCTATGGGTTTTCCTTCCTTTCTTCTAACGGTCTTCCTCGAGGAACCAAAATTTTTATTAGGGGCCCTTACATTTGTATCCCCGCTTTCTATCAAAATTGTGATCCCCCTCCCCAGGTTCTAGGGTCCGATCACACCAGTTTTTTTTTTTTTTTTTTTTTTTTTTGAGAATTGTCCGATCACACCAGTTGGGAGGTCGACGGATCTGACCACCCCATTTGGGCCTCCCGCGCCCACCACCCTATCTTCTCCACCATGCCATCCACAGCCCACCGCTGCCGGAGAGACCTAGAGTGTCATCACATGAGAAATTTTTTTATTAGGGGCCTTACATGAGTTTCTGTTATCACAAGTTGGAGATGTCCTGGTTGCAATCCGGGAAGCAACCGTGCACGAAATCTTCTCAAAATTTTATCTCAGCCTACGCATGCGATATCATGACGACTCGTCAAATTTCATGATTTTTTGACTTCATTTACTTTTTATAGAATTTAAAAACGATTCACCCACAAATGAGTGGACATTTTCGCACACAAGATGTTCGAATTTTGGGGCGTGGACCTGGATGAGGCCTCAAGTTACACTCACAAGCATGAATATGATTTTTTCAATCATTTAGATCCATTATTCGAATGACTTGCAGTTCAAAATTGAGTTTTCAAAAGAAATTCAAATAAAAGGTGAAAATTCATGAAATATAGTAAAAAGTTTGAAAAAATTTCCAAACTTGAACATGGAGCTCTAAGTGTTGTAGCAAGGCTACAGAAAAAATATGAAAGCCAAAATAAAAAAAAAATTGCCGAGGGCCTTGTAAGGCTCTTGGCAAAGAGCTCATGTGTCGAAGGCCGTCTAGTAGACTCTCGGCAGAGGGGTTCGACATCTGGCGTTCGGCTGGTAACCAATTTGTTGTGAAAGAAAAAAAAAAACCAAATCCTTTGCCGACGGCCGGCTCCGTCAACCGCCAGCAAAGAGGTGCCACGTGCCGAACTTCTACCGAACGATTTACAGGAAGAGGGGAAAAATACGAATTGGCCACACCTGTATGTTTGGGAATGACCATTGGTCAGACGTCATCTTTCAACGAGAATTCCCAGAATGCTACTCCTTTGGAAAAAAAAAAAAAACATTTGAGTATTCAAGGCCCTTGATGCAAATGGTATCTCAGAAGTCTTCCACTTGCCTCTCTCCCAGGAATGTCATAATCAAATGTAGACCATAATCCAGATTATGCACGAAACAGAACTGAACACTGAGAATGACATTTGGTGTTACTTTGGGGGAATCATCAAGCTCTCTACTTCAAGAGTCTACAGAACCTTAATGGGTCATAATCCTACACGATTGCCTTCAGGTGGCTCTGGAAATGTTACATCCCAAACACAAAGTCTTTCCCCGACTTCTCCTCAAGGATTGGCTAAGTACAAGAAATATTCTCAAAAGGAAAAACATGGATCTCCACAGCTTTGATTATGTGCTATGTAACTAGAACATAGAGGAGACAGTCGAACACCTCTTCATTCACTGTCCATTTGCACAACAATGCTGGGGGATCATCAACCTGGAGACAACAAATGCTAGGGTTGTTGGGTCATCTTGATGCCCTTCAAACTCAACTTCAATCTCAATTTTTCATGGAGACACTCATCATTATGTGCTGGACCATCTGGATGGCCAGAAACGCCCTAATCTTTGAAGCCAACTTGACCTCTATCCAGGAATGCAGAAGGAAGTTCTTTGTGGAGTTAAATCTCATTACCTTAAGAGCAAAACCCAGTTCCTCTATTATCTTCTCACAATGGTTAAAGTCATTAGAGATGATCTGATTCAACCTTTCAGTTTTTTTTTCCTTTTTGTTTCTTGAATCATTTTGTAATGCCGCATCTTTTTGTATGCTTGAACTTTTCGTTTATTTTTATTAGTATATTCCTATAGGGGCTCCGGCCCTCCAATTTCATAACAAAAAAGGTTTGTGTAGTTATCCTACATTGCAACCCGGTTCATGTTCATGTACCCCTAACGGTACAAAGTCCCATGTTCTTAACTTTTAAGTACTCAGATATGTGCATCTCAATATGCAGGTCAACGAGCCAGGCTGAGGGAAGGTCAACCAAACGTGCTTATCTCGTAAGACGCATAGTTAAGTGCGCCACTAGTTTATTAGCACAGGAAGCTAGAAATAAAATTTGTCTTGAGACATCGTGCCAGGTTAAAGTATGGTAACGCTAGTGTGGCAGCGTGCTAATAATGGAATCTTAGCGCAAGAAAACACTGAAAATAAGTATAATTTATGATGATTAGATCGATGAGACGACTATGTACGCCACTGGCATTAGAAAAACAGATTCTGCTTAAGATCTCACGCTGCCATCAAATTAAATGGCTCAGTCTGCTTAAGATCTCGTGCCGAGGAGGTCAAACCTAATATTGTCTACTTTAAACAGTGTGCCAGGCTAATGGCGTGTGTAGTTTTCAAATTAAAATGGCTCACTCTGCTTAAGATTCCCCCACCCCTCCCCACACGCGCCCCGACTGTTGACACTCCTTAATGCAATCCCTAAATAGTAACGGCGCCAAACAACGTTGGTATTAAAAAAATTACTTTGTCACCGATAAACTAGTCATGATTCAATTACCTACTGTCACAGCCACAACGGGGAGGGGCAGTGGTGGTGGTAACACGACCGCCTTCGCAAATGTGCCAACACGACCATGTGTACATCACCATGTGCTCGTGTGTTAGCATTTTTACAATCAATTTTGAAGGACGGGTTAGCTCTCTATGTTAATAATGCATGCATATGATTGTTGAACCTAGAGGCATATGAGGATCGATGTTGCCGACGTTTTCCCTCTTTGTAGTCCAACTATCGATCCTAAACCACTCACACCCTCTATGGTGTCTTGAGTGTGAAATCAAAATGGCCTTAATGGTATACCTTCACCTTGAGCCCATTTGATCACCTCGATCGCAATTCCTCGCCACGTGAGCACTTGATCATCTTTTGGATTACCTCAATCCTTCTACCATGACCTCCATGCTCCACCAATACCTTGACCAATCAACAATCTAATCAAACATTTAGCATCGAGAGATTAGTCCTAAGGATGTCACTAATTAGCCAAAACTAAACTAGAGATCTTCAAGCGCCACCGGTGGCGCCACGTCTTAGCCGCCTCAAAAGCGCCTCGGCAGCCGCAGTGATGGAGTCGAGATGTCGCCCATGGTGATGTCAAGGATGGTTGGGGTATTAACTTGATTGACGTCGTTGGTTGCATCCGGCGGGAGGATGATGAGGTCGATGTCGTTGTCGATGGCGTCAATGGGGGCGGGGGTGGCGCCTGGGAGCGCCTCCTGGCCAGCGTCGGCGGCCATGGTGGAGCGTAGTGGAGGTGGATTGATATTGGGGTTGGCATAGACGTGCTCCATGCGATGAAGGCATGCTTCAATTTCGTCGAAGCGGCTATTGATCTTGATGAAGTTGTTATCGAGGAGTTGCTTGAGAGCCATGGAGAAGCTGGTGTTCTTGGAGCCATTGGTGGTGGGAATTGTCCTGGTCTCCGGATACCAGCATCGTCACAAACCACGATGGGGAGGGGGGGCGGCAACACGGTGGCGCCGGCGCCGACGATGGTGGCACGTTAGGTGGCTGCCCTAGGGCAACGCTGCACGGGGCGGAGGCGGCGGCATGCAAAGACGCAGGGCGGGACGAGGCGGCGGCCGGGGCTGGAGAGCAAGAGCAGGGAATATTTTCCTTTTCCTTTATTTGCTTGTCCCTAAAATATTACATCCTCCTTATTTATATAGCCCTCCTATGGGACTTGTATCTCAAGCAATCTCTAAAGGTTTTCCTTATATTTCCTAATACCTTTTACAAGCAAACTCTTATTCTTTTCCTAATAGGAGATTTCCTTATAGATTGGAATATCTCCCGCACACCAAAAGTCCTAATCCTAATCCAAATCGAACACGACGGGACGGGGGGGGGGGGGTGCCCCACAGGGCGCGCCCGCCTCTTCTCATGGGCCGGCTTGCCCAAATGGGGACGCCCGCCCCCTCTAGGCTAGGCCGGTCTTGTGTCGCGACACCTACACTTGTAGTTGTGAGATTAAATTAGTTGTCATCCCAAACTATGAAACTAGAAATATATATATGACATAAACACTATTATATAAGACCATGGAGAAAATAATATAAAATAAGATAAATAAATAAACATATAACATAGGTTTTACAAGCTAACGGATAATTATCCTAATTGTCGCATTTTAGTTAGAGTATTATCAAAGGTTGCCATTTATATTCTACCACTTAGAAGGTCTAGTTATAATTGAAATGCATAGTAACAATTAAACATCATGATGATAAGATAAATAAACAATAGAGTATTCTAGTCTAAGAATTAACATGGAATAATATAAGAAACACTTACTATAGAGTAACTATCGTCACAAGTTATGGTTTACCATAATTAGTGCAAACATCTAGCTAGTTATCATTGTTAGCATCATTACTTCATGTCATACTTAAGGAACATCAATTAAGGAGGATATAATAATAATATCTTCACCTTCGACGCAACACATGTTACGTCGTTGACTATGTGTGGAGGAAGGATTACAAAGGACTCAATAGGGTTGTCATCCCTATGATCTACCACATGACTTAGCATATAGTGGGCATTTGCGAGATATAACATATCTAAGCGCCATGCTTACATAATTTATAACACCAATCTTACACGTTATAAGATGAGGGATATACAATATAAGATGAGGGATATACAATCCTAACTATGAAATCCATAACAAATACCTTACTCTACTAGACATATTGAAGCAAACAATAAACATTGGAAGAAATAATAATATAATAAAAATAAAAGCACAATGTCATAAGTAAACTTGAGTAAAGATAGCAAAAGATATAAAAATACCTATAGAATACCTTGAAAGATCTGAAGTCGAAGCCTTCTTAGACTTGATCTCCTTCTAATCTACTACTATGTAGCATCTCTCTAGAACTAGAACTACTCTGAAGAACTAGGGTTTGTGGCTCTGGATGACTTGATCTCTGATAATGATCCCAATTATCGCATCGAATTAGGGTTTCGGGGGTGTGGTTTGCGCTTTGCTTTATAGCCTCTTGGGATCAACCTCAGCCCTTGGATCAAAACGACTTCATTGGACGGCTTAGATTGGATCTAAAGGTCGGTTGTAGGAAGATTTTTGAAGCAGAGACGTGGCTTCACTTGATAGGGCGGCTGCCCTGGCTCACTGCCAGGTGGGCCCTAATGTAGGCGTGGTGTCTTTTAGTGTCTTTTAGATCCTTTCGATTTGTACTAATGATCGTGATTCAAAGTGTTGATTTGTACGTAGCTATTCCTTGGTATTTTCTCTGTATTCCTGTAAAGATCACAAATTCACACAACTCATGGAAATCATTAGTATAAACCCTATCTAGTGTTCTTATTCTATTTAAATCATTTATTATGTTTATTTAATAGTAAAAAAAGTTGACGCTATCCACCATCAACACCGACCACCATTACCATAGCCAACCTTTTTAGAGATGGCTCAAGGCCATTTAGTGGGACAGTTTTGGTATCCGCTCTACTAGTTTGCACTAAAATTTTGACCGATGCGAGAGAACCTGAATTTGAGAAGTTCACCATGTAAACCAGGTCTTGTCCGGATTGGCTAGTCGAAATTGTCTAACCGAACTAATATAGATTCAGTTAATAAGCTAGGATGAGATTCATACAAGTCAAGGCTGCACCGCCTAGAAAGAACATGTAACACGTACAATGTGGGGCCGCAATATATGGCGGAATTAATGGGCTAGTAAGGGCCTAAGAGGGTGGAGGGCAGCCACCCCTAACTCGCATTGTCGCAACAATTGCATATCAAGTCCTAGTAGATTAGAAAAGAGATGGTTAGATAAGAGATTGTGTTTGAGTTCATTAGGAAAGGTGAATCCAAATCCGAAAAGGATCTCCGAGGTTGCTTAGGAATGAAGTCTCGTTGGTACTATAAATACTAGCTACATATCATCATTTGCAAATCAAGAAAGAAATAGCCGAAAGGTTTTATCCCATTCCCATGGTTTCTTCTCTATTTCTCTCTCTGCGCCTCTCTCTCTCTCTCCTAAACCCTAGCCACCATCTCCGTCTCTCCCTCTCCCACGTGTCGCCAATGTTGTTGTTTGCCCTAGCGCCGGTGCCTTCTACACCCCTCGTTTCCACGCCCTACTACCCTAGCACCGTTGAGCTACGCCGCCGATGACCCCCAAATAAACCTCTAACATCTAGTATCGTGAGTCCAATTTGATCATATGGGCACCCTTGGCCAACACCACCATGACCACTGAAATTAAGAAGCGGAAGACAATCTTCTCCACCAACCTGCGATAAGTACTTCAATGAGATCAACACGAACGTAGCCAACATGAAGGCGGCATTGACCGCATTGAACCCGCCGCAAATCCCAAGGGGACACCACCAACAACCTTAGCTAGGCCCTCGATGATTGGAAATCGAAGTTCAACAAGATCTTCGATGAGAGCAACACTTCAACATCCATATAGATCTAGGTACACCAGAGATCAACACACTGCAGATCCCCAATACTACCACCATGATCATCAACTCCACGATGGCAACGCCTGACATTGTCACCCACTCTCCGGGCATCAAGCCAGCCCAACCATGTGGCACCATAGTCCAAGCTAGATTGGATCCGTACGGGAAAGGAGAACATATATATGTACCTGGAGCAACTATAGCCATGGCTAAAGTAAGCTGGTAGCAGCCGCCTTCGCCATCGAGAACCCTAGAAAATGGATAGGGAGGAGAACGGGAATGGAGATGAGATGAGGCGGAGGACGAGACAGGGGAAGGAGACTTGGTATCCGGACTTAACATGGAGGCGGTCGGGTCGATGCCGCTGGGGAGGCGGCGCACAACTAGAAGCGCACGACGGTGAACAACTCAAAGGACACGAGCGCCCACGTGCGTGGTTGCGATTCCGCTCCTCAGGTGGAGATTTTTTCTCACACGCATGGATTAACATGGATCACGGCGTGACCCATTCCATTACTCGCACAACCAAATGCAATTTTCGGCCGAGCGTGAGGAGCTCACCCCGACATGGGTTGTGATCCATGAGAGGCGTGTTTGAGGCCCGATACACTCCAATACATTGGCTTCCAAATGTGGCCTTAAGTGGATATTGTTTCGTGGGTATTTTATTTACGCGTATTTTAAGGACGGCGAAATTCTTTTCGTTCTATTCAACCTTTTTTCCATGATAATAAACATGCATGTGGTGCGTGGACTTATTACAAATACAATGTGTGCATGCATTATAGCTTGATTTAATTAGTGAAGGACTCACTAGTAGAGAAACAATTTTGGTCCCATGACTAAAGAAGGAACTAGTCCCAGTTGATACCTCCAACTGGGACTAAAATCCCCTGCACCACTCCTGCCCAACGGATAGTGGAGCAGGCTTTTTAGAGCATGGACCTTTAGAACTCGGTGCGTGGTTCAAACCGGGACTAGAGGTAGAGTTTTAATCCTGGTTGTTGTTGCAAACTAGGACTACGATAGTTTATCCCGGGTTGTGGCTGAACCCAGAACTAGTGGTCCATCATTTAGTCCCGGTTATAAAGATCAACCGGGATTGAAAGTTTGCCCTATATGTAACCCCCGTCCCCCCCCTCCCCAACGGTCCAACATAGCTCAATTATTACTCTTTTGCCGCTTGCATATGTACATCGATGTGGGACAGTAGAGTTCTTGCTCAAGGTAGTGAGATTCATCTACATATTGTGAAGGTTTGCTACTTCATCTTCCAATCTTTCAATGGTAAATGTGTAGATCATTCCATATTCTATTCATAGACATATAAATGTGTTTTCATGGTGTTTTTTATTTATTATACAACATTTAGTATTCATTATGTATCTTTACACATTATCTAGACACATTTAATATGATGGTTGTAATGTATCTTGACACATTTTCTATGTTTGCCCATGTTTTGTACACATAGATATGACCTCTTTTTTTGGGAGAAAGCCCTCCATATGCAGATATCGTTATATGTCATAGTCCACCAAAATAGTGCACACAATAGATGCTAGAAGAGGTCTCACGATTATAGAGAAATGAGGAAGGTTAGAAAAGCCGTGAGATTAGCAAAGTCGTGAGACTCGGATTTACATTTCATAAGAGATATGACATCCTCAAAGTAGAGAAGATCGTATCAATATGTGGATCTCCTCCGGAGTGATGTCGATAGTGGATGTGGATGCTATAGCTTTGCTCTCAACTATTGGGCACCGGTGTCGTTCAAGATCGTAGCGGCAAAGTGCATCAGGTATAGACGGTGTCATAACCTCCTAATACTCAATTTGACTTCCTCAGTGATATTCTCTATAGTTAGATGCTACAAGAGATCTATTGAGGTAGTTTATTTTTTAATGTGTTTGTACACTTTGATGATAACATTGACCTAATCTTATAAAGGTCTTTGTTATCATATATGTAACTTTTTTTCAAGGTCCTTTGTTATCATATATGTAATTTTTTTTTAAGATTTTGGTTATCATAAATGTAATTTATGTTTAATTAATATATATCTTTTGTTATCATATATATCTTGGTTATCACAATAGATGCTAGAAGAGTTCTATTGAAGATAGAGTAATGTCGAAAACTCCAAAGAAGTTTACTAATGAATTTTTTTAAAAACTAATGAACTTCTTAGAAGAACTAATGAACTTTTTAGAAGAATTAATAAACTTCTTTGTAGGTAACTTCCAAATGTACCTTCCCAACCTATTATCATTTGGGCGTGATTCTCGCCCCGTGGGTCGCCTCGACAAATCTTTGTTGTAAGATGCTACAAGAGTTCTACTCATGGTGGTTAAATTTTGATGTGTTTGTACACTTTGATAATAACATTGATCTATTTGAATAAAGATCTTTGTTATTATACATGTAATCTTTTTTTCAAGTATTTTTTTGATGTATATGTAATTTATTGTGCGCTTATGATAAATGATAATTTGTTTTCATTAAAGTGCATCTATTTATAGAAATGATAATTTGTTTTGATGTATATATGTAATTTATTATGTGTGACTCTAGATTTTTAGAAACCAAAACATCTATTTTTTTGGGGGGTATGAAATGATGTCGATAAAAAAATTGTTTTAGAGGACTTCCATGTATTAAAAACGGAAAAAAACATAGTCCCGGAAACAAAAGAAAAAAAAACGAGAGGGTTTTGGGAGCGCGCCAAAATTTTGGCTTAATCCTGGGTTGTGGCTTAAACCAAGGGTAGGGCTTAGTCCCGGGCCGTGGTGGAACCCGGACTAAAGGGTTGTCATTCCCGAGTTGGGTTGCAACCCGATACTAAATCCATAGAAATACAAATTGGATGAACCCTAAACCTCCAAATCTTGTCCGCTGTGCCGGCGACGTTCTTGTCCTCTCCTCCGTCCACACCTCGTCGCCCGCACCGACCCCATCGCCCTCTCGCCCGCCCATGCCCTCGTTGTCCTCCTCGCGCCATCCACGCCCTCGCCGCCCTCCTCGCCCGTCCACGCCCTCGCCGTCCCTCCGCACCGCCCACGCCTGTCGCTCTCTCCGCCGCCGCCGTCATCCTTTTGCGCCGCCCACGCCCTCGCCGCTCTCTCGCGCCACCGCCGCCGTCCGCCCACGCCGCCCACTCCCACGTCGCTCTGTGTCGACGTCCTCCATGTCATCTGCCGCTGACCGCCCACGCCGCCGTCCTCCATGTCACCGCCGCACAACCGCCATCATCCTCCACGCCGATACATATACTTTGTTGTTAGTCCACCGCCGTCATCCTCCACAAAAAAATATTTTATTTGTTACTAATTTCTACTAACCCTTGCATTGTTGCTAGTATTATGTAACACAACTCTAAAAACAAACATATATTTAGGAGCGTAGATGGTTGCAAACCTACCTATACCGGATGTGCCGCCTAACTATGCAATTGAATTGGGCTTCGAACCAACATTGCCGGGGCAAACTTCCTATATATATCCAAGCATAGTAAGTAATAGCTATGTATACCATAGTTTAAAGAGATACCGACATTTTGTACTGATATCCAAGCATATTTTTGTTCTGATATATACTTGTTAAATGTAGACAATTCATTCTATACCATGGTTCAAAGAGACACTTCAATATTTTGGGGTTGACAACGTTCAAGTTGACATAAAACCTTTGGAGAATGGACATTTCAAGTGTCGAGTTGGTTTCACCATTCTAGCCAGGGATGGTAACCAATAAGGTCAAATCCTATACATATCACGGATGGGAAGTGGCCAATTTTACATTATTAGCGCGTAAAAATATGTTGTGCAAGAAGGTTTGAAGGCACTTGATAGGATTGGGTATTCCAACATACTCCTCCATAGAATCGAGCTTTGGAAGTGGGCCTTCACCATGATATTATGACATTTTGTGAATCTATTTATGCCAACAACATAAATTATGTGGTTAGTTTCATGACTTATATCATCCAAATTTTGATTCATTTTAATGTTTATCTATCTATGCCACTTTTTTAAAGCCATTGTAAACCAAGCATTTTATCAATTGGGTGATTATACATGGCAATTTGATAAAGCTGTTCTCACTACAGAGGGGATCCAGGAACAAGAATATGGTGACTAGAGGAAATTCTGGACCACTGCTCATTATAGTGAGTAGACCTTGTTAACGGTCTTGTGAAGCACGGGAGAGTGTACTAATAAATACATTGAACTACATCATTTGTGTTTGTTTGTATGAAATCCATGATCTACACTTCTCGAAGCATATGGTACGACGTCAAGAAGTTTTCGGAGTTTGAGTTAGTCCTGTTGTTAGTTGTAATAAAATTGTTCTTAATTTTTCAAAATTTATTTGTAATGACTTCGTTTGGATTAATGACTTTGGAGATGGAGACGTCTTGTGTGTAATGACTTTCTTAGATATATACTTTTATTTGTGTAACTAACTCGTGAATTGGCGGTCTACTCTTTGTAATTTCAAAGAAACAAAAACTGAAATAAGAAAAAAACAAATATTAGAAATCAAAATCAAAACAAAAATGTGGATATAGAGCTCTTTGTAATTTCAAAGAAACAAAAACTGAAATAAGAAAAAACAAATATTAGAAATCAAAATCAAAACAAAAATGTGGATATAGAGGTCCGGCACCCAAAATCAGTTAGTCCCGGTTCGTAGTAAAAACTGGGACTAGAGATGCCGCTTTATTCTTGTTTGCCCAAACCGAGACTAAAGGGGACCTTTAGTTCCGGATGGGCAATCCCTTGAGAAACCGGGACTAAAGGAGGGTTACGAACCGGTACCGTAAGTATTCGTGTATTAGTGACTTCAGATGCCATCGAGTAGCAACAATCTTTGAATGCGTCCATGGCATGGGTGAAGAGAGACACATGCGCCTCCGCGCTCCCGTCACTCAGGTCGGAGTTGGATGCCGGCAAGATGTAGACGACGCCCTCCACTGGTTGGTAACTGGGCATGAACAAGAATTGTTGGCCGCCGCCGAAGTACAGATCGTAGAACGGGAGCCTCTGTAGGCAGTAGACCGCGACATTCGGGCTCAGCGTTGTCTCTTCCGTGTCAGCCGCCGTCACCAGACCCTCCTTTTCCACGACCCCGGAGCTCGCGAAGTCGATGAAGGACCTGAAGTAGGCGTCGTCCATACGGTCCACCTCCTGACGGATGAGCTCGGAGGCGTGCTGGAGCGGCCCTGCGAGCAGGTTGCGCGCAGTAGTGGACGCGTGCGCCCAGAGCACGACGTTGCCTGTGTACCCCTCCGGAACCGGCGGGCGCCTCATCCGCGCCCGCCCGTTCACAGCGATGTGCAGGCGGGTGGCCTGGCCACCGTCTAGCCCGCGCGCCTTCGTGATGCAGCGCCATAGGTGCGCCACCACGCACTGCGTCGTGCTGAATGGAACGGGCATGCCCTCGGACGCCTGCGCCTTGAGTTCTGAGACGAACTCCCGGCTGAACCGCACCACGTGTGTCATCACCTCGTCGCCGCCGGAGCGCGTGCCGTCGTCCTTCTCGCTTCGGGCCTTGAACTCAGCGCCACGGTGCTCGAAGGCCACCTGCGGCGGGTCGCGCGGAACGAAGAAGGATATCCGGTCATGCACAGGGACGGGTTCAATGGCGACGCCACGAGTGGCCTGCCCCCACGCGACCACGCAGCGGGCCATGGCGAGACCGTCACCGACGGCGTGGTGCATGGTGTGGCCCACGACGAGGGAGCCGCACGCGAACCTCGTGACCTGGACCAGCATCAGCTCCTCGGCGCCGTCGCCGCTGGGGGTGCAGCCGCCGGACCACGGGCCGGGGATGCAGCGGCATGATGCTGTCCAGTGTGAAGTCGGCCGTCGCCTCAACAAACCGCGCACCGGCGTCGCTGAGATGGATCGCACGGCAGCCGGTGATGGGGTCGACGGCGAGTCGGCCAGCCCACTCGCGGTACTCGGCTAGCGCCCTGGCGAGCCCTGCCTCGAGGACGGCGTTGGTTGGAGCTGGCGGGTGGAAGGCGTGGATGCCAGAAATGAAGTCGTCGAAGTTCACCTTGTCAAACACACTCAGAAGGACCATGGTTGCAGCCATGTCCCCGTCACGATGAGAATTATTGCTGCTTGTGTAGGCAGGCTTGACGGCCTTGCTCGACTGCACGGTGATCTTCATGGGGACACAATGACGACTTCGTGAGTAAGACCTACCTAAGCACACACCTAGCATATATTGTGGCTCGACCTCCGAGCTTTGCCTGGTATATATATACGGCAACTGCTCCGGTACTCCCTTTTAAAAAATTGGCACGAATCCTAAAGCAGATAATTAAAGAAATTATTAATCGTTTTATATTGTTCTGCATCCGGGCTATCGGCTCAGCCCGTCCAAGCACACCCCGGGTCCAGCCCATCCGTGTCCCTTCCGCGGATTTTGGCGACGCGGATCGTCGGGCTTCAGGCCGTACGAACTTCAGGTGGTCGAGACGGAGGTGGACGGAGCCCATCAGGATGAGCCACGACGGGCAGCTGGCATTGGTCCGCGCCAGGAACGGCGACGGGGTGCAGGCGTCCGTGTCCATGCTCCAGCAAAAGCACGTGGACACGTTCAAATTAGAGTTCCTCAAGCTACTGGGATGATGTTGCAACGTGGTAGTATAATGTAGTAGTATGATTTGTTGGTCGAATTGCACGCACCGCTGCGTTGTCTCGAACTTAGAATTTATGTGGTCCCTCTGTGTGTGTTAGGGCGCGTTTGACTCTGTAACGGGAACGCACCACCAAAATTTGCTATTCGATGGGAACCGCAATCAGAAAGAAATCAGATTGATGGGAAGGACACACCATGCCGGCACCGTTGGCCGTCGTGGAACCTACCTCGTCGACGACGTGCATGGAGGCACTGCCAGACCTCGTTGCATGCTGCGGCACACAACAATACGGGATCGGATCGGGGGAGGTGGGCCGTGGAGGTGCGGCAATACTATGCGCCGACCAGTCGGCGCTAATCGCCACGCCGACCGGGGCGTCGTGGGCCGCCCAGCCCAAGGCCTGCTCGGTCGTCGTCTTCCTCGCGCGCCCAGCGCCGTCGTCGTCGTCGTTCACCTCGCCAACCACCTCGCCGTCGATTTAGGGGCGCCGCCGCTTGCCGTCGCTTTAGGGTGGAGAGCTCCCGCCTTCGACCTCCCTCCCCTCCATTCCTCCCCGGCATAGAAAGAGCCCGGCCCGGCCTGGCCGCGGCCGTCAATACGGCGGCGGGCGGCGGCTCGGCCGGCGGGTGAGCGCCGCCGAGCTCGGGCCAGGAAGGAACCATTCGGCCGGGTATGGGTAGGCGGCATGGGAGCGGGGAGGTCGTCCATGGCGGCGGTTTCGAGCTCGGAGGCGGCTAGGTTTCCAGCGAGGGAGAAGAAAAGAGGGGGGGGGAGGAGACGGGCGCCGCGCGCGGGCGCCCTAGGGCTCGCGCGGGCGGCGGGCGGGGGCGTCGATCGGCCATGGACTCGAGGAAGACGAAGGGCACGGGCGGAGGAAGACGATGGGCGCCGGCCGGCCGCAGGCCTTGGGCCGCTACATGGGCCTGCCTGGTCGGCAGCTAGCACGCCCGTGGAGGTGCCTTTACCGGCTGCCGCTGCTCGGGAATAAATGGTCGCCGCCCGACATCTATTCAACGAATAGATAGATGTGAGAATCGACTTCAGCTTTGGTCAGGGCTGGACTTGGGACTGGGTTTGATGGGCTGGGCCGAAGTGTGACCATAACATGAAATAAACCAAAACAAGTTTAATTAATTTAATTGGTTGCTTTGAGATGCGTGCAATTTTTAAGAAGAGGAGTACCGGAGCAGAAGCCTATATATACTGCCTATTTGGTTGGGATGTGGGCTAACAAAAATGTTATTGTGAGCCATGAGCTGCCCTATGTGCCATAGGTGTTGTGAATTTCTACTAGATTTTTTGTAAAACAAGGATAAAGCCAACTCCCACCATCCACAAATAAGTGCATCTTTTGACTTCTTCGCTTCTTATTTGACCATTTGTTTTATTTAAAAAATTTAATAAATTCAATTTATTTTGTTATGACTTGTTCAACCATCATTGCTGATTTCATCAGCCCTCAAACTGATGTGACCATCCCCGCGCATCTTGGAAATATTGGATTTGCGTATATTACAAAATAGCCCTGTTCAACCACTGATTTTTGGCGATTTAGGCAGCGAAACCAAACCAACCCGTGATTAGCTGGTTTTGCTGGTTTGGGTCAGCGGTTTCGCCGGGTTTAGACCGTTGCCTCCTTCGATACATTGGGAATGCAATTAGCCGACACCGATCCACCACAGATGAGCAGCACACGTCCTCCTCCTCGAGTCGAGTTAAGGCAGCTTCCACTGGCGGTCTTTCCTCATCTACGGCAGCGACGCTTCCTTCCTCCTATGGGCATGGCTGCCCTTCCCCAACAGCAGCGACTGCTCCTTCCACAACGGCACGACGGCCCTGCTCCACTACAACGATGGTCTGCAACGACATCATTCTCGACACGGACAACCCCGACCTGTTCAGTCAAAGTTCCCTGTACAACATTATCAAAGGTTGAAGGGAAGCCATGTTTGGTTGATCCAAAGCTTGAACTATTACATCATTACAAACTGACCAGCCAATAATCTTTCTCTAAATCAACGTTTAATTGATTGTTTCAAAAAGAAGAAATGTCTACTTAGATCTGCTGTCTTACTGCAATTTAATGTCATCTAAATATACTAGTTTGTCAAGGCACCTCCATCAGTAAACTAACATGAGACTGAGAGAGATCCCTTCGTAACCATGGCTATATCATGCACATGTACTTCTCATTTCAATCGAGGTTTCCTATAGTCTTCCAAAGTACTCCTGTCTGACAACAGCATTAAATACCATAACAAAGATTGGAAACGATGTGGTTGATCCAAAGTTTATTTGATCATTTTAAAAGGGATAAAAGTCTATTGCCAAAGTAACAAGTTGACAACCGGATGAATTGAGTAAAAAGTTGCAGCTAAACCGTGCGCCCCTAATGCAAAGGTTCAAGCACAGAAGATGCTGCTTCGTAAGCTCGGCGAGAAGGTCAAGGACGAGGCCGTCGATTCAGAAATTGAGCAGAAGTTTGTGGTTGCGTTCGGGGGCAAGATGACCGAAAAAAAGAGGAGTTGTTTCGAGACCCTGCTAGCAGGTGGGATCGATCTCTCCGCCATGGACCTCAACATGGCAGGAATTGAGGAAGAAGATGTCTGCTAGTTAGGGCTTCATCTCATTACCTCTTTCTTGTCGCAAATCTTTTCCAATGTAATCGCTCTTGTAAGATCCAGTACAAGTAGGGGTGGCGATCCAGGTAATGCTCGTGTTACCGGATCGGCCATGGATTGCAACACTCTTTCTGCTTAATGAAAAACACGCCTAGGCGTGCTCTTAAAGAAAGGCTGAATATAAATAGCGACAGGTTAAAAACTTTTCCGAGAAACAGGCTGGTCTAAGACCATGCTTTTAGTTTTCAGCTTTCTACTTTTCCAAATGGGTGCAAGACGCTTTATATCTCTTTTGAGTATATGTAGAATGAGCTAAGCTCGCTTAATGAAGAACGAGCTAAGCTCGCTTTCGGGAAAAAAAGTTTCACCTCCTGTCCTAGAATAAATCTTGCGCTGGACATAATTTACATGATCATGATATGTTAAATTGCAATTCAAGTACTATCTCCGTATTTAATTATGTGTTGACTTTTGACATGAATTTTACCACTCATATTATTAAAACAAGAATTAGTGCAAATATACAAAAATATATGTTATACTTATACAGCCATAACAAAATAAATTATAAGTACACGATTGTTTAGTACGACAAATGGTTCAATGTTTAGTTGAAAGTCAATTGTGTCATACATTTATGAGGGAGTACTAGTCTACCGAGGCATCTTCATCATTAAAGCAAATCGAGGTGGGTGTTTGACCATCCTCGAGATCCCTTGCAGGTCGCAACCATATGATCCACATGTACTCATTTGAACCAAGGTTAATTAATCTGACAACTAGGTTAATTTACCATGCATGATAAATATTGAAAGAGTTATACCTAATGGGAAGCGATGGCCCTGTTTGGATACTTAGCTAGGCTAGAGCTAGAGCTAGAAACTCTAGCCCTCAAACTAGCTCTAGCCTTTGAGCTGTTTGGATCCATGGGCTAGTTTTATAATAAAAGCACATTTTTAATCATTTATCACTTTTACACCAACTTTTCAGTGGGATTTGGTGTGCTTGTTCCTGTGTGGCCTCTTGCACTCACAAATGCCACAAAATTATCTTTACAAATAAAGCATCCAAACACAATAAATTTTATTTTGTCCATACAACTAAGATAAACACATTTATTCCCTAAAAAGGATAAACATATTTAAAAAAAAAGGGAGGCACCGCTTTGGGCCTAGGCCCATACGACCCACCATCTCTCTCGTCAGTCTACTCTTCTCCTGTGATTCCGCTCGCACAGGTCGCCGCCGCCCTGCGCCGCTCCTCTGCCATGCCTTGCTTGCCCCTTCTCACGCAGCGCTTGCTCACTCCGCAGCGTGCTCGCCTATACAACCGTCGCCTCCCTCCCTCCTCCTCCTCCTCCTCCTCCCGCGTCCCATGGAGAGCAACATGCAAAGAAGGGCGCCAACGCCTTTGCATTGGGACTATCAGCGGAGCCGGCGACAGGGCTGGGGTTGGGGCTGGGGGGCCGCCGCCGGGCGCCGGGGAAAGGGCGTCGGGCCTGGCGGCCCCCGCGACCGCGTGCGGGATGACGATGGGGAACGGACGGATCCCGTGTGTGGGTGGAGGGGAGAGAAAAGTGATAATTTGCGTGGGTCCCACCAGAACTAGCCCTCCTAATATGCACCTCTTGGGTGGGCTAGTAATTTTAAGAGGGCTAGTTGCATTTAGCCCAAACTAGGCCCTCCTATTTGGATCTCTTTGGGGCTAGTTGAGCCAAAAGTAGCCCAAACTAGCTCTAGCCCAGGGATCCAAAAACAGGGCCGATGATTGGTTGATCCAAAGATTGGTCTCCTTATACTCTAGCAATTCGTTACAAACTGATCAACCAACCAATAATCTTGCTTCTGATCAAAGTTTACTTGATCATTTTAAAAAGGATCAAAGTCCATTGCCAAAGTAACAAGTATTGAATAAGTCACCGGATGGGTTTAACTCCCACCTGAATATTTCATTCAAAACCGGAGGACCGGTAAAAGGGGTTGTCATTTGGCGAGTTTTACAATGATGAGAGCACACACCACACACTCATACAACAAAGATGCACAAACCGGGAGGCGGCACAGAGAACTACAAAATGTATATGAAAGAGAGAGAGCGGGATTACAACTTCAACAGCCACAAAACTAACAACCACACAAAAACAAACACAAGGATAAGCCTAGACCCAAATTGAAGACCACGAGCCGAAAGTCGATTTGCATCCTCGCCAAAAAGTATACTCTCCTGTATCACTAAGGCTATTGCGCCCTCCACCATTCCTCGTTGATGGTGACATCCTCCAGCACATCCGAGCTCACGTACGACCATCCAACGCCATCCTCGGGGAGGAATCCATGGAGGCGAATGGCGGCAGTGGTGGGAACAACACTGGGCATTTGATATTCTGACAACATCGAGGAGTGGTGACGGGCACGCTAGCCCTGGGTCAACGGACATGACAACCTCCCATAAAACTGATGGTGACAACCTTCGGCACATCCAGGCCCACTTACCCCCATCCAACACCGTCAACAGAGAGGAATCCGTAGAAGGGAATGGCGGCGGTGGGAACATCACCCGACATTTGATCTTCTGACACCATCAAGGAGAGCGCCGACAGAACAAAGGCGCCAGAGAAGGACACTCATTGAGGCGTCGACATCACCCAACAACAAGGGAACAAACTCGTCCAAGAAGGAACAACAACATAGGAGGAGAAAAACGAAGAGGAAACAAAGATGTGGTGGTTGCTGGTATCCATCCTCCACGGTGGAGCCCTCAAGAGGGTTACGACGTCGTTGATGCCGCCACCACCGGCTCTAGAGACTAGAGCTAGGTTTTTAGCAGGAGGAGAGGGACAGAGCAGTAGTCATGGGTTGGAAGCTAGAATCATCGACGCTTCCAAGGAGGTAATGGCGCTTGGAGCGTCGCCGTCGATCTCATAGACAAGTTGTGAAAGCTTTCGCTTAGGCTCCCTACCCGTGAACTGTAGTCTGTCCATCTCAGAAACTAGTGGGACGAGCCTAAGGCACAACAATGCACAAGCTCCACACCTGCAAGGACGTCCAGAACAGGTGTTCTCGGACACAAACCGTACCTTGCTAGAGCCAGCGGGAGCACGCAGTTGCCGGAGGCAACGAAAGCGAGCAGCAAGTTAGAAGAGGACCCTACACGCTAAGGGCCGAGGCCCCAACATCTAGGAGGGCGCTCCCGCCGGCTGAGGAGGCCGGGTGCCCAGGAAGCCGGTGTCGACAGGGGTTGGAGCCGACCGGGGCTGCCCCCGCAAAGATCACCGAGGTGATGCCAAGAGGGCCCGCCGACTGGCTATCCACGAGGTCCACCATGCAAGAACGCCAGAGGCGCACAGCTCGATGACGGTCATGGCTCGCCTCGTCACTGTCCGCACGGAGCTCGGTTGAGGGGGCCATGCGCTGGAGCTACCATTGCCCCCTGTAGCCCGGACGGGCCCTCAATGCACGCCGTAGAAGCCACGACACAAGGAAGAACCCAGCACACCGCTGTCGTCAGCCCCGACAGCGACGGATCTGGGCTAGGGGCGCCGGATTTGGGCCGCGGGAGCGCGGATCCAGAGGAGCCTGAGCCGGCCGGCGCACGCCGGGGAACTCGAAGCTACAGTGACCGGAGGAGGGGAGGGGAGGGAGGAGGAAGGAGGGAGAAACTGCAGTAGGGCCGTTTTGGGAGCCGCAGCGGGCCGCCGCCACAGCTACCTGAAGGGGCGGTGACGGTGGCGGGATCGGCCCCGAGTCACCCTCGTGCGCGGATTTCGCTCTTCCTCCCCGAAAGTTACAAGTTGACAACCGGATGAATAGAGAATAACAAAGATTGAATATAAATAGCGACAGGTTAAAAAACTTTTCTAGAAATAGGTCGGTCTTTGACCATGCTTTTGGTTTTCAGCATTCTACTTTTCCAAATGGGTACAAGTTGCTTTATAGCTCTTTCAAGTACATATAGAACGAGCTAATCTCGCTTAATGAAGAGCGAGTGTGGGGCATAGATATTCTGGCCATAATCCGCGACAAAAAGCCCATCACGGGATAAGCCAAGATCATCAGCGAACGAACTAGGTCAAAGATCCCTCGCCTCAATAGAGCCCAAGCTCGGCAGGCACTTCTCTGTCTCGAACGAGCTCCCCCCGGGGCGAGCTCCCCGACGCTGGAGCTCGAGCTCGTCCGACGCCCATTCTCCGCCTCGAACGAGCTCTCACGAGTATACAAGGACGCTCCGAGCTCGAGCTCGACCGACGAGCTCCTTTCTGTCTCGGACCAGCTTCTAGGTGGCACCAATCCCCAACCAGCGACGGGCTCGGGACATAACACTGATCGATGGTGCCGCGGCTACTTGTTGGGCGCCGCAGCCTATGGCAAGATATCGTTAGAGGGACGAGATCCCCGACGGCACGCGCGGTATGGCCTGTCAGACCACGCCATACCGCGCCGAGCGCTGAGACAGCGCTTACCGGACAAGGATGACCTCGGCGATGGCGGCCGAGCTCCCCGCCGAGCTCTCCCGTCCACATATCTTCCTACGACATGAAGTACGCACATTTATGACCAGGCGACGCCACCGCAGGTCTGATCGTGGACAGCGACGCGTGCCTGACTGGCGGCGGAGGACGTGGACGACAACGGCGGCGCGACAAGCTCATTGTCTCCTCCGCCACACAACGAGCTCCGAGCTCGGTCGGCCGGATGTACGACACATCAGAATATGGAGCCGCCCCTATCTGACTCTACGACGACCGGCGAGCGGACTACCAGATAGGGCTGCGAAGACGAGCGCACGCCGGACAGCCCGGCGTGCCCGGCAAACCAGTGGACTTCTTCCTCTCCACCCCTCCATCTTGTATCTCTTCTCCTCCTAAGTGACTCTCTCAATGGCCACCTGTACGCCCCCCTTGCGGCTATAAAAGGGAGGCCCGACCATTGGAAGAGGGCAAGCTCTCTAGTTCATAGACATTCCAGCTTACAACACCCTGATCCCCCACTCTCACAGAGACTTGGGAGCTCATCTCCCTCTCTCGCCCGCTTGTATTCGCCCCGATACGAGCGCTTGAGCTCGGATAGTGCCACACACCGGACTAGGGTGCGCCGATTAGCCCCGAACCAAAGATAAACCCCGTGTCATTGTCCCTTGAGCTAGGTCATCGTTGCACACATTAGCTAGTCGACATCGTAACCGTGGTACACTACCACAACAGCGAGCTAAGCTCGTTTTCAAAAAAAAAAGTTTCACCTCCTGTCCTAGAATAAATCTTGCTCGGACATAATTTACCCGATCATGATATGTTAAATTGCGATTCAAGTACTATCTTTGCTGTTGACTTTTGACATGAAATTTTACCACTCATATTATTAAAAAAAAATTAATTCAAATATACAAAAATATAAGTTATACTTATACAGCCATAACAAAATAAATAAATTATAAGTACACGATTGTTTAGTAAGACAAATGGTTCGATGTTTAGGGCACTCAATGCTAGAAACTATCATGGTTTCTATAGTTTTAGATATTGTGTCAAGAAACTATCTTTCACAATGTAATTTTCTATCATGATGTCGATGGCCCACTTGTCACTCTTAGGGCACTCACAATGCTAGAAACTATCATGATTTCTATTAAAATAAGACATGTCATTTGGATACTTCTCTTCAACTTCAAGTATTTTTATACAAATAGTTGAAGTGAATTTTACGAAAGAAAATAAGGCGGATTAAGGGAGGTATTGGACATTGTGTCAAGAAACTATCTTCCACAATGCATTTTTCTCTGAAGATATTGGCTGACCCACTTCTCACTCTCACATATTGTCTTGGATTACGTGAATACTTGGTTTCTTAGTTAGACTTGGTTTCTTGTGTTTTCTCACTCTCTCATCAATAAATACAAATACCACATTAGCAAAAAACAATAAATAGAGGGGTAATAAATGAGGATAGAAACTACGATAGAGTCTGCATTGTGAGTGCTCTTATAGATTGTATTGGTTTACGTGAAGACTTGGTTTCTTAGTTAGACTTGGTTTCTTGTGTTTTTCCTCTCTCTCTTCGATAAATACAGTGCTATATTAGCAAAAAGCAATAAATAAAGGGGTAATAAATGCGGATAGAAACTATGATAGAGTCTGCATTGTGAGTGCCCTACCATAGAGTTTAAGCTTATTTATTACCATCATATTTATTGCACTTTGCTTATGTGGAGCTGATGTGGCAATATATTTATGGAAGGGAGAGGAAAAAAACAAGACCCCAAGTCTTATTTGGACTCCAAGTCTACGTTACCCAAGATAATAAATAGTTTTCGACTATGGTACAATCAGTGCCCTTAGTTAAAAGTCAATTGTGTCGTAAATTGTGTCGTACATTTATGAGGGAGTACTATTCTACCGAGGCATCTTCATCATTAAAACAAATCGAGATTGGTGTTCGATCATCCTCGAGATCCCTTGAAAGTTGCAAACATAGTGGTGATCCACATGTACTCATTTGAACCTGTCCACCGAGGCATCTTCATCATTAAAGGAAATCGAGATGGGTGTTCAACCATCCTCGAGATCCCTTGCAAGTTGCAACCATAGTGGTGATCCACATGTACTCATTTGAACCGAAGTTAATTAATCTGACAACTAGTACCATATGCATGATAATTATTGAAAGAGTTATACCTGCTGGGAAGCGATGATTGGTTGATCCAAAGATTGGGCTCCTAATACTCGAGCAATTCGTAACAAATTGATCGACCAGCCAATAATCTTGCTTCTGATCAAAGTTTACTTGATCATTTTAAAAAGGATAAAAGTCTATTTCCAAAGTAACAAGTTGACAACTGGGTGAATGGAGTATAACAAAGATTGAATATAAATAGCGACAGGTTAAAAAACTTTTTCAGAAACAGGCCGGTCTTTGACCATGCTTTTGGTTTGGGAAGGATACGCAGCTGAACAACATATACTCACTCCGGGATGGTATTAGAAGTCGTTTAGGACAACGACGCGGTCTCCAAAACACAACTTTGACCTCTTATTATTATAAAAATATTTATGGAGATGTGATATATGCATACTTTTATCAAAGTATTATTTAAGACAAATCTACTCATATAATTTTTACATTTACAAACTCAACAAATTAAAAGTTATTGATGATTTATATTCCCCGATGTTTGACCCAAATCTTGTCCAAAACGACTTCTAATACCAGCCCGAGGGAGTACATGCTTTTCTAATAATTAAACTATCAGAAACATTATCAGACGGGCGTCCGTCCTGTCCGACGATGCGTGGATGGGCCTGAGCCCAATTAGAGCAACCTCATCTGCCACTGCTACGCCCCTTGTTCCTCCCGCTGCTTTGACGCGACGTGCCTCGGCTGCTCGGCGTGGGCGAGCGGTACAGCCGGGCCGGCGGCAACCGCCCGTGCCCCGCTCCCGGCCCCTCTCCGACGCTACGTACCGTCGCGTGAAACGGCCATCACGGGAGCCACTACCGCCTTCGTCATAGACAAGACCGACTATGCGGACGCTGCGGGCCACGAGCTCCTCTCTCCGAGTGCGGCGGGGCTAGGTGCCGCCGTCGCCGTGGGTCCGTCCACCGGGCCGTACCGCGATGCGGCGGCGCATGTTGGAACCCACAGCCAGGAGCTCGCGGCCGTCGGCATCGCCCCTCCCCAGCTGCCCTGAGCGTCCGCCCCAACCCCAATTCTCACTCCTGGATTTGGCCGACAATACCCTTTTGTACCAGTTGCGCCACCCCGCAATTGGAGGAAAAGGCCAGGTCTTGAAAGTTTTCTTCCATTCCTTCTTCGGAGAAACTCCAAACTTGAAAGGGATTCTTTGGATTTCTTTCTCAATGAACTCAGTCGGATTGGAGTCGCCTCTGGGGCCAAGGAAATAAATATCCTGATTCGCTTCAGTAGAAACCAAGATTTGGTCTTCATATTCCTTCAAAAAGAGGCGGCTACAGATAAAAGAGGCGAATCCAAATTTGGTACTGCCGAATACACAAAAAAAGGATGAAACTTACTTCTAGAATCAGGTTGAAGGCCTCCATTGAAAGCTTGAATCAGAGTTTGCTGGAGCTCTAGGGATTCGGATTTGTCGGCGGATGGTTCGGCGATGAACCCGATGAACAGTGTTTGACTTGAGTAAAAAGGAGATGCCACGGTCAATTTTAGAATAAAAATACTTTTATCCTAAAATTGAGGGGCATGTGTTAACGCCAAAATTTGGTAAGCCTGGACGACAGGTGGGCCAATAAGGCATTCGACAAGGAACTATTCGGCAAGAAGCTTGTATAGCGCAAGATGGTCGGCAGAACTGCAGCATTCGGGAGACTATCACCATTCGGCTGAGCTATGTGATCGGGAAGGTTTTGAGTGTTTGGCTACCAAGAATGATTCGGCAAGCCGTGGGACGTTGAGACAAGCTGTGTAGAAGAAAAGCCCGCATCATACACGCTATCAACGACTCCGAGAATACTTGGAGTGAAAGTTATCTTTAGCTAGATTTTCCTTTATTGTAATCATAGTCGGTTAGGACTCATGTCAAGTCCAGGGTATAAATATTAGACCCGTGGCAACTGTAAGAGATCTACCCAATCAATACAACAAACCCGGCTCCGCGCCACCCCTTTCGAGTCCAAGTCGTGTCGTCGATCTACTACGAGAGGATACATCGACCCATCGACCTTCGTAAGTACCGGCAACCTTGTACCATGTCTAGTATCGTGCGGCGGATTTAGATTATGTTGCAAGTAGTCTTGTTACCATGCTTAGTATCGTGCGGCGGATTTAGGCTATGGAGCAAGAGGGTTCTTTGTTAGATCATGAGTCGTGCGGCAGGCTAAGGTCTAGCTTGGAGCTAGTTATCGGCTTGATTAGATTTGGCAAATCTAGTGAATTCATTAAGCTACCACGTGGTGCATGCTTTTATTTATCAATTTTATTATGTTTGCACACACTTTTGCCCAATTTAGATTGATAGGGCTCGGCTTCATCTTTTATAGATCTAGTTGTCTTTAGTTCTTTTGATGCTCATCTTATCATGTCACTAGATCTATTTGTTCATCATAGCCGAGCTTAGATCAATCTAAGTTGTTACGTGTTGCGGGTTCATGCACGTTTAGCCTTGACAGGACTGGGTACCGTGCGACAGATGCAGTTCTTTGGGTTACTCTAGAGCTAGTCATCCGGTGGATTAGAGATCGGTTTAACCTGATAGGTTTTGCGTGTGAGTTCCTTCTTCATAGACCCCAATTCGGCAAGCTTGGCGAATACGGTTATGCATCTACATGTAGCTTGCATGTGTAGGTTTGTTTAATGTTAACGTCTAGTCTTGTAGTGTATCATGCGGTGGATTGTTGTTAGGATGAAAAGGGTTTAGGATGATTAGTCATGCGACGGACTAATAGGAATAGATCTCTGTCTTTATCATTAAATCGGGCTTACATGTGTACTTTACTGTTTATGCATACACACTTTCACGAGTAATGAGTATTTGTAGATCTATTTAGATATATGCATGCTTTTAGCTTACCATGATTAGATTGTATCATGCGGTGGATTGATCTAGTTGTGAGAAGTGGTATGGATCTATAGCAAGCCGTATCATGCGGTGGATTAGCTTGTGAGGGTTTAAGCTAGACGGGTTTAGAAAAAATTAGACGTGCGGCAGACTAGTTGGGTGAAACCTATGCATGTGTTATTTAAACTAGATTTATATTTATGATTTACTTGCTTTATCTATGATGTTGTCAACTGATTTGATCTATGCAATAAGCTTTATGATATCATATCTTGATGATCGATTTACTTGTTCAAACATGTCTTATCATGCCCGTTCGGTAACTGGACTCTTCCCTGCTTTGTTTATGCTTACCGAACGCATTCATAAACTTGTGGGCAGATAGCTTCTATAGCTATATGTCGTCGTAAGTGGCTTCAGGGCCGTACATGCGGAGCTGTCTTGGTCTCACCAGGCATGTTCCTGATCTCATGTTTATATCCTTATCGATTACAGGTCAAATTGACTGGCACGCCACCGGCTCAAGACACCCGGGCCTCCAAGTTAAGCTAGCTACTTCGGCTTGTCAGTGTGTGCGGCACAGGAGATGGATTTTGTGTCAACACCCCTACCCTGCCCCAAATTTGTTTCGGCTGCCATGGAGTCCAGTTTGACGTCCTGCGGCCACTGGCTGCTGATACAGAATGATCTCTGAATGTCTACATGAGGAAGATGACTGAAGGAGAGTGTTGATGGTAACCAACTACATATCAAACACCGTCAACATACACCAAAACAACCTAGAAATAGGGATTATAAATTAACAAATTCCATAGTTTTGGTGCATATTTGGCTTTGCAGGTACAAATCAAGAATATGTGCACTTTGGGCCAAAATACAAGGAAAAGAAGAATAAAAACAATAAATAGAAAAAGGCTCAAAGGAGACAAATGGCAAGCCAAGCCAACTTACCTCGGATGGGCCATGAACTCAGGTTTCCCACGTCAACACCAGGCCCAAGACAACAAAAAAGAACGTCACGCCAAAGCTGGGCCGACTTGGAGCCGACCAGGGTGCGACCGCACCTTAGGGTGCAGCCGCACCCATCTTCTGACCGGTGGGCCCGAGCCGGCGCGTGGCGGTTCCATTACTCCGAGGAACGTCGGTGGCGCCGTGGACCAGGTTCAGTGAACCTCCAAACCGCCTATTCCTAGTCGGTTTGGCCATAATGGGGGTGGAGGACATTTTCCAAAGACCCCCCTACACTCAAGCTATAAAAGGAGGCCCTCTACCTTTTCCTCAAGTATCACAACAAGGAGAATTCAGCACACTTGAGCAAGAGAGTAGATTAGTCTTCTTCTCATCTTCCAATTCTAGAGAGTGAGAGAGGGAAAAGCTAGAAGGAAACTTTGCTCCTTCTACTCGGAGTTGTCGGAGTGCCCTCGGTGATCCGCGGTTCCTAGGAGGTCGGAGTGCCGGACTTGTCGGTACCACGACGCTTGTACCTCTACAAGCTTCTTACATTTTGGTGAGCAAGCTTGTGATTATCTTTCGGCTTAATGTCTTTTCAAGCATATTATCTTAAGTTGTTATAATCTTGTGGGATCGGTAGATTGTCTCGTAAGAGCGTTAGTTCTTGGTGAAAGAACTCTTTGACCGGGGAACCTTGGCCAACATCAAGAGTTTGTGACCAATAGTGCAAACGTGGTGTTTGGGCTAGCGTTCACCTACCTTTTGCGAAGCACCCCACTGTCGTGAGGGTAGGCGGCAGGGTCGTGACAGCCTTGTCCGTCCCTTGTAATCCCTCCACGTTCGGGTGTGACGTGAGAGCTAATTGCCGGACTCTGCCCCCGTTTGGGCGAGGGCCGGTGCCCGGGCGTAAGGAGATAACAACGCGAGAAATCCCCTGCCCGGAAATCTAAGCCCATAGAGATACCTCATTACTCATAGAACCTAACCTTGCCTTGGGTAGACACAGGCCGAAAAGCCCTCTACACAACCGTCCTTGCGAATTATACGATACCCTGTTTATCACCGGGTGAAGTGCTACAATGGTATTTCCCGTGCGCTTGCGGACTTTGCTGCTTTCGCTAAGAAACACCAACAAAGAGCCAACGAGGAGCATGGTACTCTGAGATTTTCCACTGGTGCGAGTAGCAGTTGGGATTGGAGAGCGACTGATTCATATATGCTAAAATGAGTTTAGTACATTCAAGTATTATCCAATGTATGTGAGCACTTCTTGATGGATTTCTACCTTCATGTGTTCTAGTAGCAGTAACATTAGGCAAAGTTATGTTTCAGTGTTTGAAAAAGTTATGTTTCAGCTTGTTCCTTCGTTTTGTTTTATTTATAGAAATTATATGTCTTAACCATGATCCACTGGGATTATTGCTCGTTTCAAATACTCAAAATGTCATGTTTCATTGGGCAAATATTTTTGTTAATGCTAAAATATAACTGAAACATAAATGATTAGTCTCACAAATATTTTTTGCTGAGATTAGGGTTCATGGCATCTGTTGAGATTAGTGTATATAGCGTCTACTAAGATTAGGGTTCATGGCGTTTTGCCGTGATTATGGTTCATGGCGTTTGCTTAGTAATTTATGGTCAGTAATTTATGAGATTAGGGTACGTAGCGTCCGCTGAAATTAGGGTTCACGACGTTTGCCGAGATTAGGGTATAGAACGTTTGCTGAGATTAGGGTTTAGAGCATCTGCTGAGATTAGGGTTTATGGCGTTTGCCGAGATTAGGGTATAGATCGTAAGCTGAGATTAGAGTTCAAGGTGTCTGCTGAGATTAGGGTATATGACGTTTCCTTTGTTTAGTGCTATTGCAATTGAGGCACCTTTTGTGTTGCAACTTTCCTCATCATAGTGTTGCAAAAAAAAAAAAAAAATTTTTTTTTTTATTTAGATTGGTTTAGGGTGTTTGCTGAATTTAGGGTTTACGGCATATGTTGAGATTAGGGTATATGGTGTTTCCTTTGTTTAGTGTTGAGGGCATTTGCTAAGATTATATTGACTCCTTTGTTTATCAGAACTTAGCGCCGGAGGCGCCTCAGCTAATGTAAGTCATTCGCTTTAAGGCCGAGAGGGCCGGTAGGCCCTCGACGCCGTGGAGCAAAGACATAGCAGAGATCCTGCGATATAAGATGTTTTGAGATTTTGTATATGTAGCGTGTACTGATATTAGGGTTCATGGCGTTTTTCGAGATTAGGGTATAGAACATTTGCTGAGATTAGTGTTCATGGCATGTGCTGAGATTAGGTTTCATGGCGTCCGTTGAGATTAGTGTATATGGCGTCTACTAAAATTAGGGTTCATGGCATTTTGATGAGATTAGGGTTCAGGGCGTCTGTTGAGATTAGGGTCCGGGGAGTTTGCTGAGATTGTGGTTCAGAGTTTATGGTGTTTGCTGCGATTATTGTGTAGAGCATTTGTTGAGATTAGGGTTCAGGATGTCTATTGAGATTTAGGATATAGAGCGTTTGCTGAGATTAGTGTATAGAGCGTTTGTTGAGATTAAGGTTCGGGACATCTGTTGAGATTAGGGTTTAGGGAGTTTGCTGAGATTAGGGTTTAGGGTTCATGGCGTTTGCTAAGATTATTGTGTAGAGGGTTTGCTGAGATTAGGGTTCAGGTTGTCTACTAAGATTAGGGTTCAGGTCGTCTGCTGAGATTAGGGTTTAGGGCGCCTGCTGATATTTGTGTATATAGCATCTATAAAGATTATGGTTCATGGCGTTTGCCTAGTCACAAACCGATTTTTAAATTTAGGGTTTTGGGCAAGTGTCCTTTCAAATGCATGCCCCCTACCGGGCAATGGGTTTTAGGGTAAATAATTTTTTTTTCGTGCAAATATTTTTGATATGAGGGGAAGTAGAGGATGGAAAGCACCCTCGCACGACGAGCCCCTCCGGTCCTCCATTTCGACCATGGTTGTGTCATATGTTCTTTTAGGTTTGTAATTGTACTTAAACCCCGATGTTGCAGCTATATGCTATCTATGTTTTAGATTATCGATGTTGCATTATGCTCATTTATCATGTTTCAAAATCTATTACCAATGTTTCAAAGAAACCGATTGAGATGTTTCAAAGAAACCGATTGAAATGTGGCATGTTTCAAAGAAACCGATTGAAATGTTTCATTGATTCATTGTCATGTTTCACCAATGTTTTTGACAATATCTTCAGTCTGTCTAGCATGTAGATGCTCGTAGTATTAGTTTCAAGTATATTAGATGCTCTGCTACACTACTAGTGAAACATCAACCATACGCAACTGCAACAATGAAATTTCTAGTGTCATTTGTTTTCATGGTACCCCTGTTTGTGAGAGCAATAAATTTTGTCTTTCGTGCATACCCCATGGTTGATTGCAGCAGGTTCATGTGATCCAGAATTGTGCAGTGGAACCTGGAAGCATTAATTTTAATATGGGGTGTTTTTTATATTGTTTCAATTGTATCATATGTATATTTCAACCGAACCATATGTATGTTGCAAAATTAGATTGGGTGTTTCAAAGGGATGTTTCGAGTGTTTCAAACTGGTTTCACTCATATGTTTCTACCGAAATATATGTTGTTGCAGTGTATGTTTTCAAGTGTTTTACGTGTTTTGGATTTATGTTGCAAATATCTTATCCGCATGTTTCAAAATTGTATCTTGGTATTTGCTCATATTGCAATGACTATAATATATAATATATATGTTTCATGTGCATGTCTGAAATGTTTCATCACCTTAAACATATATGTTGCAAAAGTTTATTTTTGGATATGTTGCTTAGACCATATAAAATTGTGAGCGGGTACGGCCGCGTGGATGCGCACGTTCCTAGCACGAATCCATCGTGTGATTTGCTTTCGCGTTAGATGAAGTCAGACTTGGCTTGGCTACGAGGCAGACAGGCAGCGGCTCCACGGCACGCTTATCTGCACACTGCACCAGGACATTCACGCCGCGCTCGCCGCCAGCGGTCAGCAAGCCATGCCAGCTTTTTTTTATGGATAATGCCTATGTTGCAGTGGCTATGTACATATGTTGCAATAGTATATTTAAACTATTTCACATGTTTCATACCTACTTCCTTCGTGGACACCTAGAGTTCAAAATTTTTCCCACAAATAAATGGACATTTTGCAAAATAGCAGTGTTAATACAAGTACCTGAATCCTGTAGTGGGCAAAGGAAATAAAAACTTAACTTCAAGAATGGAAAGCCACCAGGAGTGCTCCATCCCATCCAAACGTATGACCTCTCTCTACCCTGGGGAGGTGACAGCACGAGACGGGGCGCCCGGCACGCTACGCTCGCCCCCGTACGGCGCTGGGCCGCTGGCCGGCCGGGCAGGAAAGATTCCCGTTCGCCGTGGGGCACCAACAGCACAGCGCGTGCGACAAGCAGTGCGTGCATGCATCGGTCCCTAGGGCAGTCAGCGTGCGGTCACATGGGCCAGTGGGCTGGCTTCACCCGGGCGTCCGGGCGCTATCGCGCATTAATTATTGAACATTAGGGTTTTCCATCAAAACGCGTAGGCACATGTGAACCACGGATACGATACGCTGGCCTAGGGGTCAGCAGATCGCAGCAACCAGGACATGTGAACCACGGATACGATACGCTGGCCTAGGGGTCAGCAGATCGCAGCACATACTTACTCCCTCCGTATATGTATATCCATGGTAGCTAGCTGTTTGCGCCAAGAGCAACGACAACACGCAGGCGCCATGGCGGTGGTGGGCAGCAGTAGAAATAGCGATCAGCTCACACTCCGCATCATTCTCTTCTGCGCCGCCGCCGCCGCCGCTACCACGTTGATCCCTCTCGCCACGGACCCATGCACACACTCGCTGTCAAGAGGCATCCTCGCCGCCACCGGCCTCGATGGGTACATCCTCTCCTGCGCCGCCGCCTCCGAGGCTCCACTATTGTCGCAGGGCAACGACGCCATGAATAAGACCGGCGGCAGCCGGGGAGCACGACGACGACCCATTGTGACCGACCAGCTGTGCGTCAAGGGCGAGCTCCCACCACACGCGCTCGAGCCCTTCCATTGCTGCCCGCCGACGTCCGCGTCGGATCCCATCAACTTCACGTTCCCGGACCCGGCCGAGCCGCTCCGGATACGGCGGCCGGTGCACGTGGTCGGCGCCGAGTACATGGCCAAGTACGCGCGCGCGGTGGCTATGATGAAGGCGCTGCCGGAGTCAGACCCTCGCAGCTTCTACCAGCAAGCCAATGTGCACTGCGCGTACTGCACGGGCGCGCACCGGCAGGTGGGGCACCCGGAGCTGGGCGTGGAGATCCACTTCTCGTGGCTCTTCTTCCCATTCCACCGCGCCTACCTCTACTTCTTTGAGCGCATCGCGGCCAAGCTGCTGGGGACCCCGGCTTCGCGCTGCCCATCTGGAGCTGGGACGTCCCCGAGGGCATGAGGATGCCCGAGGTGTTCACCGACGAGGCGTCGCCGCTGCACGACTCGATACGGGAGGCGAGCCACGCGCCGCCCAAGGTTGCCGACCTCGACTTCTTTGTTGGCGGCGAGAAGAACTTGACCGACGAACAACAGATCCTGCAAAACCTCCGGCTCATGTATAGACAGGTGCAGTCCGTGTCTGCCGTCCTTGTTTATATACCTTTTCTCAAAATCTCAGTCTCATGCATGTTGTGCTTATTAGAACGCCGGCCACGGCCATGAGGGTGACTGGGTGAGGTCGCGCGGCGGGCCTCCTTGGGCAGGGCTGCTGTCGGCAGAGTAGCTCAAGCGTGGGGCTAGCTAGCTGGGGCACGTACGTAACGAGGGACTCACAAATTGATGCAAGCTAAGATTTACTATTTGTACAACTTTTCAGATGGTTAGCGGCGCAGCGTTTGCCCTCCCTCTTTCTTGGGGCAGCCCTACCGGGCCGGTGACCCATCGATGCCAGGTCCAGGCACGGTGGAGTGGGCCCCGCACAACACGATGCACACCTGGGCCGGCAACAACTCGCTTCCCAACGTCGAGGACATGGGCACCTACTACTGGCCGGCGCGACCCGCTCTTCTACCCGCACCACGGCAACATCGACCGCCTCGAGGGAGTCTTTGGCGCGACATGGCCATCGAAAACCGGACCCATGTGGACTTCCCGTGACCCCGACCGGCTCGACTTCGTCCTTCCTCTTCTACGACGAGGAGGCCCGCCTCGGCGCATCACGGTGCGTGATGTGCTCCACATCGAGAGCTTCGCTACACGCACGCGATGTCGGCCTTCCATGGCTCAACCGCGGCCGCCGCCACTCCCGTGTCAACCCCAAGGGTGGTGCTCGTCTGGAGTCCGTCCGCTTCCCGCCCTCGACGCGGCCGTGGATACGGACGTGAGGCGTCCGAGAGCGCAGCTCACCGGCCGTCGGAGGTGTTGCTGGTCGAGGGCATTGAGATGGACGCCGCGACTTCGTCCGTTCGACGTGGTACGTGAACGCGAGGGAGTACCACAAGGTCCCGCCAGAGGGAGGGAGATGGTCGGGTCCTTCGTTACCCTAAAGCATCCGGGCAAGGAGGGAGTGCTTCTACGGACCAAAGATGAGGGTGGCACCGAATGAGCTGCTAGGAGACCCGGGAGCCGAATGGGACGAGAGTGTGAGTATCACGTTGGTTCCATGGGGACATGTTACACCGGAGGTTTGAGAATCGTGTACATGGGCGAGTGATGATTATTTGATCGGCGACTATTCCTAATAAATCGTCTTTACGCTTTTGATCCATTTACTTGCGTTACCATCACGTTGGTCCAAAAAGGGAACATGTTACAATTGGAAGCTCGACAATGGTGTAAGCGTGGGCACATATATTTAGGGTCCGTTTGGTACCGCAGATAGTAGCTTCACGAGCTGAAAAATAGCTCGCCACGATAAACGGGCCAAGGCAAAGCGGCTTCAAGCACCGAGTGCCAAAAACCCGCCGAGACATCATCCATCTCGCGGTGAAGCTGTGAAATCGTGGCTTCACCCCGCTCTCTCCCTCACCCGTACTCACATTGCCCTCCGAAACCACAAAATTACACGAAATTGCCCCCGAGTACCCTTTTCTCCATCTCGCATCGCTTCGGCCTCTCTCCCCTCCTATAAGGCGCGCTCCCCAAAGACCGCGCCGCCGCCCTCCGACCATGGGTGAGCCCTCGCCCGAAACGCCATCTTTGGGCGAGAATCAAGCGGTCGGGTCTCCATCAAGACGATCCAACCGGTGGTTCCTCGGCGGCTCCATTCTCCGCTCTTCTCGCTCAGGTGGCGGCCGGAGCTTCTTAGCCCTGTGAGTCATGTTGGCGCCCCTCCCATCGGCAGATCTTGGGCCGGCGTGGGTCCCGGCGCACCCCCGGCTACCAGATCTTGGCCCGCGGGGGGCATGGCACCTCCCTGTTTGGCAGCACAGGTCGCGGATGAAGATCTCTAGATTGGTTTTGGCTAATTAGTGACATCCTAGGACTAATCTCTATATGCCGAGTGTTTGATTTAGTTGGAGATTGGTCAAGCAAAGGTTGGTGCATGGTGGTCATGGTGGACGGGTCGAGATGATCCAATAGATGATCAAGTGCGCAACTTGGAGTGGTTCGTGGATCAAAATGGGCTCAAGACAAAGGTATATCCATAGGGCCATTTTGATTTTGCACTCAAGACACCATATAGGGTGTGAGTGATTTAGGATCGATAAGCCATACTATAAAGATGGGAAAACTATCGTACATATCGGTCCTCATGTGCCTCTAGGTTCAAAATCATTTGCATGCATTCTAACCTAACTAGAGAGCTAACCCAACCTTCGAAATTGATTGTGAAAATGCTAACACACGAGCACATGGTGGGCGGGATTCGGCGCTTTTGATAAAATGAAACATCTATTTTCTATTGCGCCGGATGCATCATGGTGGTGAAAACATGTTATTCCTCGTGCTCAAGTTGGTATACTTGTTGGATAGCATGTCGAAGCAAAGGCGATGGAGAAACGACGGACTTTCGCAGCTCAAGCCCGACCGACCCTCGCGATCGGACGCTTGACCGGACGCATGGGCTTTCGGCCGGAGCGTCCCGGTCGAGTGAGTCCGGTCGGGTTCTAGAGAGCATGTTTTTCGGGTCAAATTCCGGGCTTGACCGGATGTTTGGTTTTGGGGTCCGATCACGACCGGATTCATTGACCGGGCGCGACGCGACGGGGGTTCAGGCCCGGGCCGCCGGGCTTGTCGCCTCTCGACCGAAGCTCGACCGACGCCTTTGGCCGCGGGTCCGGTCGGAAAGGTCCGGGCCCCCGCAAAACGTGGTTTTCCTCAAAACGGATCCATTTCGTGATGGGGGCTATATATATGAGTTTGGCTGGCTTTGTGAGGTCTCTTGGTCATTTGAAATCATTCCTAACACCTCTAGAGCTGAGCAAACTCTCTCCTCCTCACTCCCTTTGCTTGTGAGCATCATTCTAGTGAGTTGACGTGATTCAAGTGCACTTTGCTTTGATCTTTGCATCTAGTGGCACTTGGGGATTGTTGTGAGCCGGTGGATTTCTTATTGCTCTTGGAGAGCACCACTCCTAGCCGGGCTTGGTGATTGGTGGAGGCGTTGGCAAGAGAAGGAGATTGTTCTTGGCCACCTCCGGGTTGATTTGTGAGAGGACCGTGCATCCTCGTCGGGACGACAAATTGCAAGTAATATATTGCTCGTGTCTTGGGTTCCTCTCATTTTCTTTGGGTGCAAGTAGCCTAAAGGCACTTGGCTAGGAGTGAGCTCCACCTTGCCCCACACGTGAGAAGGTTGGCACAACAGAGACTAGCTTGAGGGTGCTCAAGTGAACTTCGGGTTAAATCTCGTGTCTCCACCTTGTGTGATTGTTGTCTCTTGGTGATTGTCTTCAATTCGGTTATCTCATTGTACCATCCTTGGTGATTGGATTGACTAGCCTCGACATTGTGGTATATCACTTCTACACTCTTGCATTACCTTCATATATATTGTACTTGTGTAGTTTGTGTAGACTTGCTTAGTTTGCTAGAGTAATTAGCTTGTTCACCTAGTCGTAAAGTAGAGACTTAGCCTATTTGTGTGAATTAGAGACTATAGCAACTAGAATTGTCAATAGGAGGCTTGCCGACAAGTAGAGCTAGAGCAAACGCTTATATCGCCATTTGTTGTTCTAACAAGTTTGTCTAGTGTTTTATAGAAATTTTTATTAGGCTATTCACCCCCCTCTAGCCATTTAGGACCTTCCAGCGGAGCCCCTCCTGCCGGCAGCGCTGGCTGCACTAGCACAGGAATGATTTTCGGTGGCGGTCTTTTTCATTTTCGGTGGCGGTTTTTGGAACCGCCACCGAGCTAGGGTCACGGAAAATAGAAGCATTTTCGTTGGCGGTTTTGGGTACACCGGATAACCGCCACGGTAAATAAATAAAAAATAAATAAAAAGAAAAATGCGATCCGAAACCCTAACGGGCCCAGATCTAGGCCGTCCGGGCCCGATCCGGCCCGTTAGGGTTTCAAAGCCGCCGCCGCCCGGCCAGGCCAAAGGAGATTCGCCGCCGCCATGGACTCCCGAGGTCGCTGCCGGATGGATCCGCCGCCGCCGTGGATGCCCGAGCTCGCCGCGCCATGGATCCGCCGGGGGCGCCCCAGAAGCTCGCGCAGCATGGATCCGCCGCCGCCGCGAGCGACGCCCGAGCTTCGCGCTACGCCGCCGCCTTTGATGCCCCGAGGTCGCGCCATGGATCCGCCACCGCTGCCGACGCCGAGCTTGCACGCCATGGATCCGCCGGGCACCGGGACGCCGATGTCGCGCGCCATGGATCCGCCGCCGCCGAAGTCGACGCCCCGAAGCCAAGCGCCACCGCGCCGCCATCCACGCTCGCGCCACGCCCGTGCCGTGCTCCACGTGAGGGCGCAAGGTGAGGGAGAGGAGGGGGCCGGGTGAGGGAGAGGGGCCGGGTGTGGGAGAGGAGCCAACTTGGGAGAGGAGGTTTTAAATCTCGAGAGAGAGAGAGAGAGGGGGGGTGAGTGAGAAACCTTAGTGTCGTATATATATGTGGCCTCTGAAATGGGCTTTGAATTGGGTTGCTAGAATTGTGCCTGATTTACCGTGACGGGCTAAATATAAAAACCGCCATGGTTAATATATTTACCATGACGGTTTTAGAACCGCGATGAAAAATTGGAAAAAAAACCGCCACGGAAAATTGGAGCATTAACCGTGGCGGTTTCTCAAATGCCCGCCACGGAAAATAAAATCCGAACACCACGCAAAAACAATCCTGTAGTAGTGCTGGCCAGGCGTGAGTCGTGGGGCCGCCCTCGCCGACACTGACTTGTACGGCGGTGCCTGGCTAGGAGTAACATCTTACCCGCCCCCTGGACATGCAGTTGGCTCGACACACCCCCGGCTAGCATCAGCTTGCCAAGCTCGTCCTCTGGCGCTGGCAAATCAATCACGCGTAGGACCGACGAAGTAAGTAAGTCCTTCCTCTGCAAAGGATGGAGTCAATAGCAATGAAAAATTAAAGCACGATTCCCCATAGGGATATGTGTACACAAGGGGGATTTGTAGATAATAATGTTGTTCGGACCTGGAGTTAATGATGCATGTCAGTATGATGTTACTAAGCTATGCAATTCTTTTGTGCGGATCCATATTATCCGCTGCTCTTCTAATCATTAGATTTCGAAATTCTTTTCGATTTCTTTTAAACTCCCCCGGCCGGCGTTGGCTGGCCCAACACGTAATCTGCTGGCGGCACGTCGCCTACCATCAACAATCTTGGTTGGTAGCAATTCAACGTTACAACGACAGCTCTTTTGGTCCAAATTGGAGGGAGGAGACACCTGTCGAAGATGACCATGTCGAAATACGCTCTACTGCTCCCACTGCAAAAATCTGGGATTCCAAGACACTTAAATTTTGTCATATATAGTCAAAAAAAGTGTCACGAAAAACATTTTGAGACGAAATCCTAGCCGTGGTGTTCGAGGTGGCCGAGTTGGTCGATGTGCTCGCTCACAAAAGCCTCCAGCTGCTCTAGTTGCTCCCCACCGGACACGGTCGACCTGAATGATTCAAGGTAATTGTTTTTTTTTTTTCTGGATTATTCATTGTCCCGGCATGCTGTAGTGCACTGAAGCCTGATTGATAAGATATTCACTACTTTTAATTACACTGACTGAACAAGGAAGCTTGTAGTTCACCTTTTTCTTTGTAATATGTTTCCACTTCCATGTTGCTTTGCTTAGTTAGTTGCTGTTTGTGAGCACTGCAGCTGTGAGTGCTAATGTTAAAATATTTAATGTTAGCTGGTATTGCCTTGGATCTACAAAAGTAGACATAGAAACAAGTGAAGCCAGTCGTGGAGGTCAACTGAATGGTATGGGACTCTGCAACAGTGTAATTGTGACAAGGGCTCTGGTTTTGAGCCATGGCACCATGGAGATGAATTCTGCTTGCACTAACTTCATTGCGTATGGGACTAGAAATTTCATGAAATGCATCACAAAATGCAAGAGGGATGGCATTTGGGACTAGACAATTCAGTATTTAACCATGTCATGTTAGTGTTGCGTTAAAAGAAGTGATATGTGAAGAGCGTTGGAGCATTATTGTAGCTACATTTGGGTATAAAATTCTCTGTAAATATCAACAAGCCGGATGGATGGCAGTCGTGTTTGAGAGTTGAAATGAGTGGAGAAAGGATGGACAACCAGCACTGCACTCATGCAGGAGAGTCTTGGGGTGTCCCACTACTACAAAAAAACGAACTAAGAGAGCGCTGGCTTAAACATTAGGGGCGGTTCAAAAATTTGAGCCGCCCCTAATGTATGCGAAAAATCCGGGGTAGAAGCAAACCGCCCCTTGTTAGCATTAGGGGCGGCTCATGTTACGAGCCGCCCTAATGTGACTGACACACATTAGGGGCGGTTCTATTTGAGCCACCCCTAATGTATCCTCGCATCGGGGCGGTTATATATCGACCACCCCTAATGTGATTCGAAATCGGGGCGGTTCTATATTCAACCACCCCTAATGTATTTTGGTCAAACTTGGTCAAACGAAGCACTAAATGACCTCAAATCGAAAACCTTTGAATACAAAAAGTTGTATATAGAGAGTGTAGATCTTGACTAGCTACACAAAGTCGGTGTTCGCGACTTCCTCAAGATGAGGACATCTCCAAAAAGGGGGTCTTTAGTTTGAATTGGAAAAGTCAAACGAGGTCAAACGAAGCACTAAATGTAATGAAATCGAAAAACTTTGAATACAAACGTGTTAGAGCTCATCGAGATCAACATTAGTTATATGGGTCATTTTGGTCGTAGTTCAACGTATAATTACCTAGAGAAGTCGCACGGTAATTAAAATAATCGTAGAAAATTACCCAACAATTCCGAGAAAATTCTTAAACTTGGCAAAGCCAACACACATGCCATGTAGATGCCTCGCAAAAAGTTTGAGGCCGATAAGTACACTTATGGCGCACATGCCACACAAACCATGAGAAACCTAAGTGTAAGGATAGGGTTCTGAAAGGTTCCGTGATACCACTATGAAGCACGCCTCGCTCCGCCTATGTCCAAACTTTCTCAAATTTTTTTTTGTGGTCACTTACACCCAAAATATGGCCCCACGCAAAAATCCTAGGCTTTTTAGTCATTTTTGAAATTACCGTATTTTTCTACGTGTCGCTTTGCGACCAAATATGGTGAATTACACTTTGAAAACACAATAATTTCGCACCGGCCTCCACAAGTTTTGCCTCCTAGGGCACAAGAGACCTTATGCAAAGTTTGGCAATCAAGCTTTGTCTTTTTGGGGTGGTCGAGTTCAACGATATATTACTACGGGAGAAGTCGCGCGGTAATTAAAATAATCAGAGAAAATTACCAAACAATTTCAAAAAATTCTCAAACTTGGCGGTGCCTTCACACATGCCATGTGGACGCCTCGAAAAAGTTTGAGGCCGATAGCACACCGCAAAGCGCACATGCCACACAACCATGAGAAACCTAAGTGTAAGGATAGGGTTCTATTGAAAGGTTCCGTATACCGCTATGAAGCACGTCCGCTCTGCCTATGTACAAACTTTCTCAAATTTTTTTGTGGTCACTTACACCCAAAATATGGCCCCACGCAAAAATCCTAGGCTTTTTTAGTCATTTTTGAAATTACCGTATTTTTCTACGTGTCGCTTTGCGACCAAATATGGTGAATTACACTTTGAAAACACAATAATTTCGCACCGCCTCCACAAGTTTTGCCTCCTAGGGCACAAGAGACCTTATAAAAAGTTTGGCACCGTTTCAGGTCTTTTTGGGGGTGGTCGTAGTTCAACGTATAATTACCGGAGAAGTCGCGCGGTAATTAAAATAATCGAGAAAAAATTACCAAACAATTTCAGAAAATTCTCAAACTTGGCGGTGCCTTCACACATGCCATGTAGACGTCTCGAAAAAAAGTTTGAGGCCGATAGCACACCGCAAAGCGCACATGCCACACAACCATGAGAAACCTAAGTGTAAGGATAGAGTTCTAAGTGAAAGGTTCCGTATACCGCTATGAAGCACGTCCGCTCCGTCTATGTCCAAACTTTCTCAAATTTTTTGTGGTCACTTACACCCAAAATATGGCCCCACGCAAAATCCTAGGCTTTTTAGTCATTTTTGAATTACCGTATTTTTCTACGTGTCGCTTTTCGACCAAATATGGTGAATTACACTTTGAAAACACAATAATTTCGCACCGGCCTCCACAAGTTTTGCCTCCTAGGGAACAAGAGACTTTGCGGCAAAGTTTGGCACCGTTTCGTGTCTTTTTGGGGGGTGGTCGTAGTTCAACGTATAATTACCGGAGAAGTCGTGCGAAGAATTAAAATAATCCGAGAAAATTACCAAACAATTTCAGAAAAATTCTCAAACTTGGCGGTGCCTTCACACATGCCATATAGATGCCTCGAGAAAAAAGTTCGAGGCCGATAGCACACCGCAAAGCGCCGCAAGCCACACAACCATGGGAAACCTAAGTGTAAGGATAGAGTTCTGAATGTCTATCAAAACTTTGTCGAACGCAAAATGACCTACATATGCATTGTAGATCTCGACGAGGTGAGTCGAATTGGTATTCGTGACTTTTAAATTCTCGACCATTTAGGGCCCCGAAAAACATTTGAAATTCATGTGTATTTTTTTTTTTTTGCATTCTTTTTTTTTTCTCTTGTGCTAATTATCACGTCACATACATGGTATATTATTACTCCATCAAAGTGCATCTAATTGGCCATCACGGACATGGTACATTACTAGTATTTGGTTCAAAAGCTTTTGAATTTGAGTTGAACCCACGTATCACAACATAGTTGGCGCTTGAGCCAAAATGTATTTTAAATATTTTTTCCTAATGTTATTAGCGGTATAAACAACTCAAGTTAGGAATTACTTTTAATAAGCATGCAAAAATCATTTAAAATAGTATTTGAGTAGTGATCAGTAAAACACTTAATTTTCTAGATATTTTTAGGATAGGGTGCGAGATAAAATAGAACATTTCCTAGATATTTTTAGGATAGGATGCGAAATAAAATTTTCTACTTTTTTTAGACATCTTTAGATCGTGTGGTTTAAGTTGTTGTTATCTTTTCTATCTTCTATTATTATATATTTTTTAAAAAAGAAAAGGAGAGAGAGATGCAATCGGTTGGGACAACCCAAGCCCAGCATGGTCACGGTAGCAAAAAAAAAAATTTTGGTCGTTCGATTTGGAGATCAACGGTCCTGCTCTCTCCTCCCACACCGAATATACTCTTTCCAACCCTAGCTCCCTCTCTCACGGTCCACATGCGCAGCTCGCTCCCTCCCTCTTCCTCCTCTCAGCGGCGGCTCCTTCCCCATCTCCACTCCTCCGATCCCTGCCCCACTCTCGCGACAGCACGGGAAGTCCACCACGTCTTTTCCCCTCCCCTCGCGCGCCGCCGGCCACTGCTGTAGGGGATCCGGTGGTCAGGCACAGGAGACCGTGTACCTCGCGCGGCGAGCGGGATCCGGTCCCGGCGGCGGCGCTGGGCGTGGTAGCGGGATCCGGTCCCATTGCGGACGAGGACGGCGCCAGCGACTTCGGCCTCTTCCGCCGCGGGTCGTCGTCGGGCCCGACGCGAGCGGCCTCCGGACGGTCATCGAGTACCGCTTCGACGACGAGGGCAACAAGGTGAAGGTCGTCACCACCACCCGCACCTGCAGCCTCGCGCGCGCGCCTCTCCAGGAGCGCCGTCGGGCGCCGCTCGTGGGCCAAGTTCGGCGATGCCGTCAAGGGGGACTACGACGCCGGCCCGCGCCTCACCATGGTCTCCACCGAAGAGGTCCTCCTCGAGCGACCACGAGCCCGAGGTAGTAGCTCTTCTCTTCTCACCCCCCATGCGTTTCTTCCGTCCTAGCTAGATCTGCTGAATTCTGCTCTGCGTTGATTGATTTCTCTGTCAACCTTAAGTGTATTCTAGTTGCTAGTTTCATGGACATGTTTGTACACGAATTGTAGTCTTATAGAACATTAAAACCACCATCTACCTTGGAAGAATTCTCTTTCCAAGTACTCACAATTAGTTAGTGTTACCAAACAGCCAAATTTGCATCCTCATTTTCTTATATATGACTCATCATTTTCCCTGAATTATGTATTATTCCAGACTACTTAATGATACTGTGTAAATAAATCGGTCTCTTAACCTTGATTGAATTAGCATACAATGCATAGTTTCCATTGCTAAACATATTATGTCTCATTCTACATCTGCTCTGCAATATTGATTCATCTGTTAACAGTGTTAATACAACGTCTGTAGGCCATGCATGGTTTCCAGTTGCTGTCACTTCACCTTATCTGCGAGCTTGGCATGGAGGACATGCCGGGGCGCCCCCACCATGTTGAGTCAGGTATACTGTTTTTTGCTACTGGGAACTGCCTCAACTTCATGTCATTTGCTTATGCTGCACCGGTTCTTTTTCGTTGTCCTCAAGACCTCAAAAGCAAATTTTGTTTTGCATGTAGGATGTAATATTATGGGAAACTCATGAAAGATTGTGTAAACATGTCAAGAATGAAGACAGGATCTGTGCCCTGTTCTTTTGGCAATACAGGAATAGTGTTTTCCCATTAGTTCTTAGGGTAAAAACATAACAGCTTCTGAACTGTACAGCTTCCATGTCTTCTTGCTCCTTATTAGTTAAAGCTAATAATGTCATCCAATCATATTTTCTTTTATTTTTCCAGTCTAGTGTTTTCAGGTCATAGTACATGACCATTAGCTGCAGAAGTTCACATCAGGTTCTTTTTTTTCTGAGAAACTATACCTTGTGCTGAGATGTGCATTTTCAGCTATTGAAATTTACGTGTACATTTTCTTCTCTCCCTTGAAATTAGATGCTCTGTTATAACAATTTGATTGCTGCTCACATTCTCCCTCTGCTTGTGCTTTACTGAATCACATTTGCTTTATCTACAGTGGAGTGTGTGCTTGCTTGGAAAGACTAGCGATTCCCATTGTCTCTGATGCAGATCAGCCGATGTTCAGGTATATAATATCATCCAATTATTCCTAGTTTGTGCCAAGTGACTTTTTCATGTTTTTTCCCACAAATTAGAACCCCAAATTTGAGCTGAAATCAGCCACTGGTATGAGTATCCAAGTAACATTGTGTAGTAGGCTGTCCAGTTGATGTAGTGATGTGTTATTTCATTCTTTTTTGTTACCAGCACATAGTTCTTTTTCTTGTCACCTTTGCTTGTGTACTCGTTTTTGCCAAATCAAACATCCAAGCTAGTCGGAAATTATGTCATCCGTATTAGCACTCAATACTAGGCTAATAATTATTTTTTTTTTGGTTGCTTGCAGGTTGGAGTTTTTGCGCTGCTGATTGCTGGCAGGCTGCTGCTAGCTGCGATTTTTGTGTTGGTTGCTGGCAGGCTGGAATTTTTGGCACTGGCTGCTTGGTGGAATTGTTTGTGTAGGGACTTGGCCCTAGCTGCCAGAACTTTTATGTGAATTGTATCTCGACATCTTTGTATGTTATGTGAATTGTATGTTGAAGTATGTGAGTTTTGCATGATGTATATATGTTTATTTGAAGTATGGAGACATTATGTCAATTATTAATTGAATCTGTGAATTATATATTTATATATTTTTTTTTTGTTCTGAAATTCAACTTTAGGGGCGGTTTTAGATTAAACCGCCCTACGTTATATAGACATTAGGGGCGGTTTGTGATGAGTAGAACCGCCTCTCGCTATGTCCACATTAGGGGCGGCTCAAAGGAGCCGCCCTAATGTTGAGACATTAGGGCGGTTGTTTAGGTGCTTGTTTAGGGGCGGTTGGAAAAACCGCCCCTAATGTCCATCTAAAACCGTCCCCCGATGTTGACTTCGTAGTAGTGTCCATTGCGTATGTGCTCAGCCATTTGTGTGGACTTCGCTGTTACCATAGAAGTTTATCTCCCAAATTGCATTTTACTATTGTCCATCTTGCGCTAATGCGCTATTGTCCGGAAAACATTTGTTGGAAAGAATCTTTCGAGGCTCCTATTCAACCCCCCTCCCGCCTCCCTCTTCTAGTCGCCTTGTCGGTCCTTCATCGTGGGACGCCACGTGTCCACTCCTTTGGCGAGGGCTATAGGACCCATTTCTCTCAGAAGACTTGACCTTTGCCGAGGGCTATGGGGCCCGTGTCTCGGCGAAGTTTTTTTCTCCACCTAACAGACACCTGGACGGGGCGCCACGTATCCTAGGAATTGCCGAGAACCGTCGACAAAGCCATCAAGAAAGGCGAGAGTCTACCGTACAAACCCTCGGCACAGACCTCTTTGCACCTTACAAGGCCCTCGACAATTTTTTTTTTTCGATTTTGGCTTTCATATTTTTTTTTTCTGTAGCCTTGCTACAGTACCAAACGACCCTCGCTCCTATGCCGAGGGCCGTCTAGTAGACTCTCAGCAAAGGCGGTGAAGCCTTTGCCGAGAAGGCACTCTCGGCAGAGGGGATTGACACGTGGCGTTCAGCTGGTAACTGATTTGTTGTGAAAGAAAAAAAAACAAATCCTTTTCCGACAGCCAGACTTCATCTTTCAACAAAAATTCCCAGAATGCTACTCCTTTGCAAAAAAAAAAAGAACATTTAAGTATTCAAGGCCTTCGATGGAAATGATATCTCACAAGTCTTCCACTTGCCTCTCTCTCAGGAAGGTTATAATCAAACGCAGACCATAATCTAGATCATGCTGGAAAAAGAACTAAACAGTGAGAATGACATTTGTTGTTACTTTGGGGAATCATCAAGTTCTCTACTTCAAGAGTCTACAAAACCTTAATGGGTCACAGTCCTACACCGATTGCCTTCAGGTGGCTCTGGAAGTGTTATTGCCAGCCCAAACACAAAGTCTTTGCCTAGCTTCTCCTCAAGGACAGGCTAAGAAACATTCTCAAAAGGAAAAAAACATGGATCTCCAAAGCTTTGATTGTGTGCTATGTAACCAGAACATAGAAGAGGCAGTTGAACATCTCTTCTTGCATTGTCCATTTGCACAGCAGTGCTGGGGTGTAACACCCCGCCTTCCAAAGCTGCACCGCACAACCCTTCCGAGGGGCGCGCACGCGCACACATAGCACCCTTACTTACACTTTCGCCCTCGCCGTGTAAAAGGGTTAACCCGAAGGTGATATGGCCGGAAGGCAAAGGCTTATAAAGTTACTCCACCCTTGCTCAACTAGCAAGGTGGTACTAAACATGTGCACTCTTCACTCATAGGCCCCTACCGGGTCGCATCCTTATTGGGCCGGGTGTTACATACACCCCCTCAAAGGACTCGACGCCCTCGCCGAGCGCCAACTTAACCAGACCTCCCTCTGGCACACGCGACCGGCGCCCAGGGCCGGCACATGTGTCATGCCGCACTCCGCAGAGCCTACACGCACAATGAACCTCCATGTCCGCGCGCCGCTCGCCCGCACGCCCCCGCGGGTCGCCAAGGTCGGCTCGATACCACTTGTGACACCCCGCCCTTCAAAGCCGCACCGCACAGCCCTTCCGAGGGGCGCGCACGCTGCACACATAGCACCTTTGCTTACACTTTCGTCCCGCGCTCGTGTAAAAGGGTTAACCCAAAGGTGATATGGCTGGATGGCAAAGGCTTATAAGTTGGCTCCACCCTTGCTCAACTAGCAAGATGGTACTAAACATGTGCACTCTGCACTCATAGGCCCTTACTGGGCCACATCCAAATTGGGCCAGGTGTTACATGGGGGATCATCAACCTGGAGACAAAAAATGATGGGGGTGTTTGGTAATCTTGATGCCCTTCGAACTCAACTTCAATCTCAATTTTTCATGGAGACACTCATCATTATGTGCTGGACCATCTGGACGGCCAGAAACGCCCTAATCTTTGAAGCCAACCTGACCTCTATCCAGGAATGCAGAAGGAAGTTCTTTGTGGAGTTAAATCTCATTACCTTAAGAGCAAAACCCAGATCCTCTATTATCTTCTCACAATGGTTACAGTCGTTAGAGTTGATCTGATTCAACCTTTCATTTTTTTGTGTTTCCTTTTTTGTTTCTTGAATCATTTTGTAAGGCCCCATCTTTTGCATGCTTGAACTTTTCGTTTAGTTTTATTAATATATTCCCTGTAGGGGCTCCGGTCCTTCCAGTTTCATAAAAAAATGGCTTGTGTAGTTGTCCTACATTGCAACCTGGTTCATGTTCATGTACCCCCAACGGTACAAAGTCTCATGTTCTTAAGTACTCAGATATGTGCATCTCAATAGCAAGTCAACAAGCCGAGCTGAGGGAAGGTCAACCAAACGTGCTTATCTCGTAAGACGCATAGTTAAGTGCGCCGCTAGTTTATTAGCACCGGAAGCTAGCGACAAAATTTTGCTTAAGACATTGTGCCAGGTTAAAGTATGGTAACGCTAGTGTGGCAGCGTGCTAATAATGGAACCTCAGTGCAAGAAAACACTGAAAATATATTTTTACGATGGTTAGATCTGAGACGACTATGGACGCCACTGGCATTAGAAAAACAGACTCTGCTTAAGATCTCACGCTGCCATCAAATGAAAAATAAATATCAACGTAGTTTAGGGGCCTGACTAATATAATTTCATGAGTTTTGGTTATTTATATATTTTTTAGGGATTAAATAGGAAAACACCAGAGTTTGCAAGTCATACGATATAAATACTTATCTCGTGACACAACTCGACTTGGCTCCTACACAAGAATACTCTAGAAGACCCCGAAGATGGGGCCCACCTAGCAGAGTCGTGGCGCGGCCGCCCGATGCCCGGGCGCGACCTGTGGGTCCCACCCGTCAGCCTCGCCTTCGTACATCGGTTCACTACCGCCATTGAGGTGCAATCTACGCCATAGCTCGAGGTCGGTTTGATCCAAGGGCTACGATGCATCCAATGGAAGACTCTAGAACATGAGTGGTGGGATTAATTGGGCCTAAACCTGAATTCGGCCCATCTAAGCCTATGTGCATTATCATAAGACATGGTGGAAGGCTTAGTACCACATCGCTGGTCGAACTAGGAGGGAGGCCTGAGACCCCTATATAACAAGACCCCCGCCCCGTGGTGAAACCCAAATGCATTCCATTCATATCCCTTGATCTCATTGATCATTGAGGTGTCTCAATGTGAGGACAACCTCTCCACTAGAGAATTAGGGCTAGACTCTCCAATGTAGTAGATTAGCAACTAGGGAGTTAGGGAGAGTGGAGTTGCGCTCCGGTTACGAGAAGTCTTCGGGGTTTGGTATGTCTTGTATCCTTTCTTTGTAAGACTTATGATTTATATAATTATCTTCTCTATTGACTTTCATGTTTTTCATATATTTGGTTAGTATAGTTGTTATACAATTGCATGGGATCTCCGCCGTATTGAGGGCTTTAGTTATTCGCGGTAGCTAGAGTTATAATCGATAGTATAGACTTGGTGTCTAGGCTATAGGTTTCCCGAGATTGCGCCTAATCCTGAGCAACCGCCTCTATTGCCATGGAATGCTTGGCAAGACACCATATGAGTTGTTGAATGGGAGGAAGCCCAACATTGGTTACTTTAGAGTCTTTGGATGCAAATGCTACATACTCAAGAAAGGCACAAGATTGGGCAAATTCCACGAAAATGGAAAATATTTTCCACAGAATCGAATAATAATATGAAAGTACCACAAGATAACTCCATCACATTATTATTTACAATTAATATCATAGTCAAACTTCAGTACAATTACAAGAATACAAGATTATACAACTCTCGGGGACTCACCTATTACACGATTAACCTTAGCGGAAGCGTATCTCAAGATCTCGGCGTAGACGTAGAACGTCAACGAGTGAAGGCTCCTCTTTCATGGCTTCATCAGAGTCGGCGTGGAGAATAGCGGAAGTAATCTTCATCTTCTGATTCGGACTTGAGCGTAGAAACGAGACCACCTAATCCTTCAAATTACTGTAAATCAGGTAATCTGCACACCGCTAGAAATGTGCAGCGGGTCATAGTCGACCGAATGAGCTTTGGTGGAAAATAGAAAATAAGGGATCTCAAGCGATCCTAGTATTTAGTTGTGGTTTGCATCATTAGCGCATGCGAAACAACAAGTAAAAATAATATTATTCACATTTTTAACTCATTCCCAACATCTCCCCAAAGTCCATCTCAAACGTAACACACATATCATATCTCACATCTAACACATGGCGACAAGGCAGCACCTGCTCCTCTGCCTTGCCTAATCAGCTCTCAGCCTAACGTCACACATCTCAACACTATACCCGAGGTAAGAAGAGAAAACACCCTAACTACTCAGAGAACAAAAAACCCAGGGAAACCCTGGTCAAAAGACCGGCACAGGCCGCAAGTAGTCTAGGCAAAAAGGCCGGCACAACCCTAGCAAGTCGAGGTCTAGACAGGTCCTAGCCCGAAGGCCGGACTATACGTATAGAATTACAACTCTGCAGAGCTTGTGCTCAAGACACCACGGTCACCATCATCGACGATCATACATCTAGGATGACATACGGAGACCACCTAACCCGACGATGCCACCTTACCACTCGGCTCTGGAAGCTCCGAGTACCACCGTCATCTTTGAGACTATGAGAACGACGTATCGAGCGTCGCGGCTCAAGATCACCCTCTTTCTCGGGGTAGGATGGAAGCCCTCGGGCTCGTCACTCCCCTAACACTAACCGCTACCACCTAGTAAGTATGGCATCATCCAAGTAGATGGGGCAATCCGCAACCCGCCCATACGTAAGACGTGAGGTGAGCACCAATTCCCCAGATTTTAGGTCCTCGAAGATACAAGTCCTTAGGTAGGACTAGGCAAGACATCTTCACACTCCCTTCCCGGCCTTCATCCCATCACAAGAGTCGCACCGGGTCTCCGGATCTGCACATAGTTACCCGCCACAGGTAGGATAGAAAAGGGGATGCCCGAAGCACCCCCGGCAAGATTGGCCTCTGCGACTCGTCGTAGATCCTGCCTGGTCGACACAACCCTCACCACCACACACCCAAGGCATACACGAATCTTACTCCCCCCAGATGGCACAAGTCACCGGGCACCGAAGTCGCTCGACACCATACTCAACGCCCGGCTCATATATTCCGGTTCACATATACACACGTAAGTGAGGTATAGCCACAAAGTGGCAAGTGCAAGCAAGCAGGTGGAAATATATAAGTGTGAGCGCAAGCTGGGTAATTGTGGTGGATGGTTTTAAGCATGGCATTCAGGGCAAAAGCATGCATCATATACTAGCAAAGGAAATAAAGTAAAAGTGCTGCCATGACACCTACGATGTCGAGGAAGTAGTGGTACTAGCTTCATCCGTGGGCGTAGTCGTACACCAGGGCCTCCCCCTAGGGCAACTCCACTCCATGGTCTTGTTGCCCTCCTTGCTCTCTTCCTCCACTGAGCTCTGGTCCAACGCTAACCTCAAATGCAACTATCTCACAAGTCTACGCGCGACAAGAGAGCACTCAATCAATAAAGAGGCGACAAGACTCAAAAGGACTACAACACCGAAGGAACACAAAAAGAGAATGGCGAAGCCCTCTCGGTGAATGTCCGATCCTTGGACTAAAGAAAGAGTGGTGGTTTGCTAAGCATGAGCTCAAGTCGTAGCCTTGCTCGTAATTCACGGGTCGAGCGGGTCAACCTATACGGCTTAAGTAAATGGCATAGACCTTAGCTCATCCTGAGCAAACACCACTACACACTACTTCCGATCCAGACGTCATTAGACTAACGAAAACCGAAAGGAGTGGCTAAGCAGTTCTGATCTCCCCTAATCCAAACGCCATTATAATTGACGAGAATTAAGAGAGGGTGGAACGGGGGAGAGAAGAGAAGCGACACGCAAGAACACAAGTGCTTAATCCACTTCTAGGGTACCAAGACCAAGGTGCTTGAATTGCACTAAGGTGGTCTATCGGGGTACAATCATGCAAGGGTTTAAGCACGAAAGAATCAAAAGAAGGCGAGAAGATCGAGGATAAAACACTATGAAAAAGAAGGTAAAACCCAATGGCCATGGCAAGGTCACGAGCTTCACCTAAGCGAGTTGCATCCGTCACTCTACTAAGGCTGATTCCTAATTCGTATCCCACTAAACTTGGTCATGGAGGATTTGACATGTGCGGTTAGAATCCGCGTTGATATTTAATATCGATGTCGAGTCCGCAATGACCATGTTTGTGGGACGGGAGTAGGAACTAACGATCGTAGCGCTAAAGAGACAACTAAAAAGCGAGAGAGCGATTTACACTCGGCATCACGGCCACGGCGGGACGAACCCACAACTGAAACGTTCAAGTGAGGTACGATCCCTTGACCGGCTCGACGGCACGGCACACAGGCAAACACAACCACACGCAAAAGAACCACAACACAAAAGACCAAAGACGGGGTAGCACGCTCCATAGCGAGATAGAGAGATAGACAACAAGACCGGCGCGAAGGCACGGCACAAGCATTGATACATTGATAGATAGGGCATGAGCGTCAAGATAGATATACCAAGGTAATTATATATTGATAAATAAGATCATGAGTGACAAGATATATACATCGAAAAAGATTGTCCGAGAGTAACAAGAGTCAACATGATAGATCATATATATAAAGGCGAGCGAGTTTGAATGGTAGGTGTAAGAAAAAGTGGCCAAATGCACTTGTGCATTTGCTGATGGTGTAGGGCTTGATTTTAGAAAAATATGGGCGCTAGTTTCATATTTTTCTGAGGTCGGAGGGATTTTCTATGAATTTCAAAGTTTAAAAAGATTTTTGGAATTTATAAATGGCTGAATTATCCGGGTTGTGACACGTGGTAGCTTCTTCGTTAGTCGTGTTTGACGTCGAGATGACGTCAGCACTGTTGACACCTGTTATAGCACAATATTATTAGTCAATTAACATGAAATAAGGGCTTAAGTTGGATATCAACATAAGTCAAGGGTCTAACTAATATATTTCCACGAAGTTTTGGTATTCTATGACTTTGCGAGGGACTAACGGATAAAAAACAGAGAAGATCGATGAGAATCGGAAGAGTTTACATCCCATACGATGACAAGACTTAACCGTGAAGTAACTCAACCCAAAATGTGGACTAAAACACTCTAGAAGATACCAGAAGACACCAGAAGAAACGGGAGACCGAGGGGACTCAACCCCCGGGCGCCCGAGCCATTTAGGCCGGCCGCCAAGTGGGGTCACCCTCGACCCTCATCTTTTTATGTCGGTTTACCACCGACCTTGAGGTTGTATCTACACCGTTATTGGAGGTCGGTTTGATCCAAGGGTCCCTGTTCATCGCCAAGTGCTATATAAGAAGACCACCTGACCCCAGGGTGAAACCCTAAGTCATTATCAAGTCATTCTAATTCATTATCATCTGAGTTCATCTCAACTCAAGTCCAACCAAGTCTAGACCTAAGCCCTAGTTCATCATATTAGAAGTAGTTAGCTACCTAGCTAGTTCTAGAGGAAGTCAAGTTCATCTTGATTCCTGATAGTCAAGAAGTAGCGGGATCATCGTTCTCGTGGCTTCTCTCTTGTATTCGATCTATAAGTATTATTATCAGAATACAATTGATATGACTTTGATCTACATTATGATTATATTCTTATTGATATGTATCTATGGATGCTATGATTATATGTTTAGTTTAGTGAGTTTGTCTTATATCTTATGCATGGAATTGTATAGCATCCACGTAGATGATCACTATGTGGGTGATAAGCAATGTGTAAACGTGGTGTTTATACAACGTTTATCTGCAATTGCACCCTACATTCCGGGACGTGTGGTAGTTCGCGGGAGTGACAGTCCTGTTGAGTCCTTTGGAGTCCACCCTCCGAATGCTAGGCCAAGTTGAGCTATAATTACGGTGATGATCAAGTTTCGTCCTTGATTGTCATTGGTAGTTGCTTACCATGTGTAGATGTATTGCAACCTTACCATGATAGCTAGATGTATTGCACTAATTGTAGTATTCATTGACATATGATTAGGAGTAACTTAGGAATATTCTTTCTATAACATGCTAATAGCTCATATGATACTAGTGGCATATGATGATCTTAGACTTGGGTAGTTATCATTTATTCAATTATCTTTATCTTGTGACATATCCTCGTTAAGAGTATTGTTAGATGCATATGGCTACTACGCATTATACAACCGCAAGTGGATCTCATAAGTAAATCACAATCTAAATCATTATACCCTTTTCTCTCTACTTTCCATAGATTCCCTTCCCCTATGGTAAAATATAAATACGATACGGATTACTCCCCAAGTGAAGTGTTACGATGGTATTTCTATCCGTAAACTTGCGTATATCATGTTCATTCTTTTATCAAGGCCTATCAAGAATACCATACCCGCATTTCTTAGAGCGTTATTGCTAGGGTGACAGACTAGTGTGTAGGTAATGCCTAGAAATGAGTGGTATACCTTGAGTACATATCCCGGTGAGATTAATTAACTCCACTATGGATAATGATACTAAGATTACACCCCCACAACAAACACCGCCTAATTCCGCCTTTGTTGGATCGTGAGATTAATTCCACATCCAAGCTAACATGATTAGATAGATACCTTATATATTTCTTTCGCCTTCCTAATTTGGATCGTGTAAGAAATATCAACAAGCATTTCTACGCCGTTCTTTCTTGGAAGGGCGTAGTCAAACCGAACAATAGTTTTCATGGCTTTGCTTCCGACTTTTCTTAGTTTGGAGAGTGTTAGTCAAAAATTTTAAAATGTGTTTTTCTAACTTCATAAGTTGTCCTAGTGCTACTTCCGGCTTCTCTAGTATGGAAGGGTATTAGTCGAACTTAAATAGTGTTATTCCCAATAAGTTGGTACTTGTTTCTAACTTTACTAGTTTAGAAAGGGTGCTATCCAAAACTTAAACACAACATACATGGAAATAAGAGAGATCACTTGCATCACATAATGCATTGAGAACCCATTATCACATACTCAAACGAGGTTCAACCCTGTTTTCTATTTGTTTTTGATTTTTATGCGGGGTAAAATATTTGTATGAATTGGAACCATCTAGATAATTTTGTTGAAGATCCCTGAAAAGTTAATCGACAAAGCTAGAGCAAAACTTCAGGACAAACACCATCACTTATATCATCATCATCTTCTGGGCATCAAGACCTTCTCGATTTGGGCGTTGATCAAGTCGGTGAAGCTTAACACACGAATTTGAAGCTATGGCAACCAAGACACCGTGAGTTCTCGGTTCCTACCACGGACAACATCCTCACTCGGGTCCGAAGGTAGAGGATGGAGACAATGGCTTTGAGCTTAAGCCGGGGCTCATAAATATGGTGCAAGCCAGCCAATTACGCGGAAAGGCACATGAAGACGCTAGTGCTCATCTCCAAAGACTTCCTAGAGATTTGCGCAGTACTTTTACTATGAAGGACGTATCCAGAGACGCCATATTGTTGCGCCTCTTCCCATTCTCACCGTTGGGAAAGGCAAAACAATGGTTCTACGCCACGAAGGAGAAGAATACAACTTTGGATTTATGTTCCACAGCCTTTCTCGCTAAGTTCTTTCCTATAGGCAAGACGAATGCCTTGAGAGGGAAGATATCAAATTTCCAACAACAAAGACGATGAATCTGTCCCGAAGCGTGGGAACGTGATAGGGTCTAGCCCGATCTTCCGTGAGGTACGTGGTTTCTTGTCTCCACCATGTTTTTGGATAAAGGATAATAAAGGATGGGGAGATAGTACAAACATCAAGAACAACGAAACTAAACCCAAAAAGCGAGCAAAACAACGCATTACGTAACAAGGATCCAACACGACGAATCTCGAGTCGTTGGGGGGCGCAGTGCCCCCGGCGTCCGCCGAGAGGATCACGGGCGCCGCCAAAGCCATCATCGCCTTTAAATCTCCAAATTTTTCCAACTCTCGATTTGATCTCTGAACTTTGATTTCATTCACATTTTGGCCTCTATTTCGACGGTTTCGAATCTTTGCCGATATGCTTAATATAATAAATCAAAAGAAAAATATTGATATGTTTTTGGTCAAAAGTTAGACTCACATTAATCTTTTTCATGGTTGAATTGATTGCTGTTGGGAATTAAATTAATTAAGATCCTAAGTTACTTAAGTTATTGTGGAATACGAGATAGAAAAATAATGAGAACTTGATTCTTGATATCTTTTTTACTGAGAGATTTTATTTCAAAAATATTTAATTGATAGTTATACCTCTTCTTGTGGTAATTATTATATCCTACTAAAGCCATACATGCTACAAGTTTTGAGAAAACATACATAAGCTATTTGCTTTGTGTTGAGCTTTGTCAAATTCTCGTGACCCAAGTTGAGAGACTTATCATGCTATAAAGATCAAGATCACGTACACTCACTTTTATTGTTCTAAAAATAATTTTATGCTCTAGTTTTTTATCTCTCTAAAAATAAATGTTTTAATTTTTGTAAGATAAGACATGGGCTATGCAAAAGTATTTAAAAAAAAAGAAGAAAGAAAAGAAAAGAAAAAAAAAAAAAAGAAAAAGAAAGATGAAAAATGGACAAGTGTCCGAGGGTGAGTAGAACCCACATCTTTAAAAGAGAGGAAATAATAGACACAAGTCTAGGGTGAGTAGAGCCCACCTCTCTAAAGAAAAATAAGATAGCCCATGATCTTGCTTGCAAAAATATTTATCAAAAAGAGAGAAGTTTACAAGAGCATAGTAGAATTAGCACACACATGCACATCTTGATGTAAGAGGATGTTTCTCCTTGATTCAGCTTTGACATTGCAAATACATGCAAGGTAAGTATGCTATATCCTTTGACAAACCTAAAACTCCGGATAAAGCTTTATTAGAAGCCATGAAACAAATAGCGCTATAGCGCCGAAATAGCGCGCTAATAGCGGCCATAAGCACCTATCGCAATGCCAAATAGCACGCTATAGCGCTATAGCGCCAAATAGCATCGTCAATAGCGCGCTAATAGCGTTTTTGGCTAACCTCCCGCTAAATTCTATAGCCCGCAATTTTGTCATGGATTAGAAGTAATATAAGGGTATTAGTTATATGTGCTTTGTGAGGATCTAAAAATACCACATATAAATATATTGAGTGATTTGAGAGTACCACAAGAAGAAGGTAGCCTATGTTTCTTTACAAAAAGTTCCAAATGATTTGATTGAAAGAAGAAAGGTACTCTACTTTTGACTATTCTATTCTTCAATTTCTTAAAGTTCTTAGTAGCAAATGTGAATTCCGATATAAATATGACCACGAGATTGTTTTATGTTTAATGCCTTAAATTTTTATCCATCCTTTTCTCGAGACGAGTAAAAGCCTAAGTGTGGGGGAGCTTGTTGACACCTCTTAAGCTCTACTTTTATAACTCAACTAAACATATAATAAGGATATAAAGAGAATATAAACATAGAATAGCGGCTTTACTAACACAGTTCCACAAGTTTTGGTGATTTATATCTATTCAGGGGACTTGATGTGTAAATGCCGGAAAACTTCGGAGATAACTTCCCAAATAATAAGAAGATTGATCATTGGTGAATTTTGATCCAAAAAGTGAACTAAAACATTCTAGAAGACACCGAGAAGACACCGGGGAGAAGCCCCCCCCCCCCGGGTCCACGGACCACAGGCCGCCGAGAGGAATAGGCCGGCCGCCGGTGGGGGGCATGATGTCAGCCTCATCTTCTTAGGTCGGTTCCAAACCGACTTTGAGGTTGTATCTATACCGTTATTGAAGGTCGGTTTGATCCAAGGGTCCATATTCATCGACGTAGCTATATAAGGATGACCCTACCTCGACCTAAGCATGAAAATCATTATTCATCATACTCGACTACGATCAACATCTAGAGTCATACCTCTATAATTAGAAGAGCTTAGATCAAGTTGAGAGAGATAGTAGAAAGTTGAGAGATAGACCAAAGTACTTTATAAGAGTACTAGATCTATTCTTGAGAGATAAAGAGTAGAGTAGAGGAGAAGAAGGGGGAAGTACCGGATGCGCCTTGTGACTCCTCTATGCTTGTACCTCTGGGATCAAAGGCTTAATTGCACTTGATCTTGAGACTTCTTTGGTGGATCAACTTATTATTTGAGTAAGTTCACTTGTTTATATTTCTTTCGGTTTACGACTCTTTAGAGTACTTCAATTCTTGTCGCTCTTGAGTTGAAGTTGTTATCTCTAGTGCAAGCGTGGTGTTTGGACTAGAATACTCAGTAAATACACCCTACCTTCCGGAGCGTGCTAGTTCGTGGTAGTGACAAGTACCATTGATTCCTTTGGATTCCACTTCCGTTGGGCAGACACGTAGGACCTAGTTACTTTGGGGAATAGCAAGTTTCGACCTTGTTTTCCTTTGAGTACGTCCCCATCAAGAAATATCTTCGAGCCTTACAAGAATATAAACTAGACAACCATAGACATCTTCTCAACCTTTATATTCTCCAGACCTTTCTATAATCTCAGGGATTTAGTTTTAGTCTCATTACCCTCACACCATTCTCCCCGTGGATTCGATATTTAAAACCCTCTCCCGGGTGAAGTGCTCATCGTGATCTGTTAAACTGCGGATTATACAAATTATAAATATTTACGTGGGATAACTTTTTACCAACAATGATCCTTCCCCTCGGGGCATTGGTTTTGCCTATGGGGGAAGAAATTAGCCAGAACGCCATGGAGCATTTAGCCCACGTATTGATCACGCTTCCTTGTCCTTGTAGAACCATCGTTTTGCCTTCCCCACGAGGGAGAAAGGAAACAAGCGGAGCCCGATAACGTCCGGGCTCGACGTCCTTGATAACAATTGTGTCGCACATCTCAAGGAAGTGTTGGAGATGTGCGTTGGCGTCCTCGCTAGGCAGTCCACGAAGGGACCGGCCTACACCATAGTGATTAGCCCAAGACACAACTCGAAGTTCTTGTCCGCCACATTGACCACCGGCCCGGTGGGCACGTTAGCGGCATGGGGAGCGGAGAAATCGCGCAGCGACTTTTTGAGCCATGGCTTGGCGGTTCGGTTGGAGAAGACCGACACCCCCGCACCAATCGGTTGAAGAAGATGAGGCTGACATCATGGCCCCACCCGGCGGCCGGCCTATTCCTCCTCCTGGCGGCCTCGTGGTCTTCACTACTACATGGACCCAGGGGATCGAAAAAATGCTTCTCCACATTTCTTTTTGTGTTTCTTCGGTGTCTTCTAGAATGTGTTAGTTCACTTTTTTTTGGATCGAAATTCACCAATGATCAATCTTCTTATTATTTGGGAAGTTATCTTTTTGAGTTTTCCGACATTTACCCCATCAAGTCCCTAAAAAGATATAAATCACCACAACTTGTGGAACTGTGTTAGTAAAGCCCCTATTCTATGTTTATATTCTCTTTATATCCTTATTATATGTTTAGTTGAGTTATAAAAGTAGAGCTTAAAGAGGTGTCAACAACAAACACTACAAGTGGAAATATGTTAGTAATAAATGTATATGAGTATAAAAGGTATAGTTTTACTCCTTTTATGGTAGTATGTTGTTAGGGGGAAAAAACATGTCGTTAGTGACCTTCAACACCTTCCATCCATTTATGTGTCCAACATAGAACTCAATTGCGTTTTTACTTGTAACACTAATTTTGTTTACTAAAATTATTGTTAGTAACACATTTTTATAAATAAAGTGTTTTATGTTACAACCAAAGTCTCAAGAGATTTCAAGTAACACATTGATGAATATGTTACAAGAAAGTGTTACAAATATCCTTGTTGTTCAGTGCTTCCAGAATGTGTTAGTTCACTTTTTTGATCCTGCCAATGATCAATCTTCTTATTATTTGGGAAGTTATCCCGAAGTTTTCCGTTTAATTCGCCAAGTCCTAAAAAGATATAAATCACTACAACTTGTGGAACTGTTAGTAAAGCCCCTATTCTATGTTTATATTCTCTTTATATCCTTATTATATGTTTAGTTGAGTTATAAAAGTAGAGCTTAAGAGGTGTCAACAAACACTACAAGTGGAAATATGTTAGTAATAAATGATATGAGTATGGTATAGTTTTACTCCCATTATGGATCTTGAGGAAAATATATCGCTAGTGACCGGCAACACCTTCCATCCGGACCTCTTCCTCGCTATCTCGCAGGAGGTCCCCACCTGCGACACACTCCACTACCTACGACGCTTCGGTGGTCCTCGACACGGGGGAGCCGCGTTCCCATGGACGACTACATCTCCGCCTTTGAGAGCTATGCCACGCATGGATCTTGAGGATAGCTGCCGCCTTTCGCCCGAGGCCTGGCGCGACACACGCACGACGCCGAGTGGTTCGAGCACGATGGAGAAGGCCATCGACCTCGCCGCCGCCGACGACGACACGCAGACCGGCAGAGCCACACTGACGGCCCGGTTTGGCCACCGACGAGCTGACATCGACAATGACATTGCCGCGGCCCTAGCTGACCGCATGCCGGGCCAGCAACGTCTTGCTGCCGCGATGGACGACATCGGCGCGCTTGTTGGCGAATCGACATCATCGCCGAGCTACATCCGGGCACCATGACCAACAAGGAGCTCGGGATCATTGCCAACGCCATCGAAGTTGCGGGCGACGCGCCCGAGTGGAGCCTCCACTATGGCTTTGTGAGGTACTTCCACCGCTACTACCTCCTCGCTTCAGAGCTCCTCGAGGACTTCTGCTTTCGAGGGCGCCCCACCGCATGGCGTAGCGATGGGCTTCCACCTCCCCAACCGTCCAAGAGAAGACCGGGCATTCCCAACGAAGTCCCTTCCTCCCTACAGAGCGCGCCCGACGACAAGGTCAAGGCGCCACAGTCCTCCTCTTCAACAACAACGGCGGCGTCTTTTTCCGCGATCGACAACGTCACCATGGGCCCACCGTGGACACAGGTGCCCCGAATGGGGCCGCCTCGTGCGACGCCCGGCGACCTCCTCTACGATCGCCGCCTCCTCCGACTCGTCGCCACCTTCGTTGCTTCGACATGTGTTCTACGAGGCACATTCACGCGAAGGTTACCGTGCCGTGACCTATGCCTACGACCCCTCCAAATACACGCCGGATGATCGAGCTCGGGCACCCTCGGCGCCTCCGTCATCTCGGCGCGCGCCGGCCGGGCCCTTCGTGCAGCCCCCGCTGAGCTACAAAGTTCAGCGTCTGCCGGGCGACCTGCACCTCGACTTCTCTTCTTCTCCGACAATGACGCCAGCGTCTGCAACGGTCGGCATCGTCACTTCCCGATCGGCATCCCCTTCGCCACCACTGGTAGGTTGGGCAAGACGGGCCACCTCTCACCTCGTCGAATCGGTGGGAAAATGTCATGAACGGGATTGGGCCAGCCGGGATAGGCTAAATGGGCCCGAACCGGCCCCTTGGCCGCCCATGAGGGGCGATGGGCGCGCAAGGGGGCCGGCGCCCGGCGCCACCTCCCTCCCTCCGTGTCAAACTCGCTTCGCCTTCAAGTTAGGGTTATCTTAGGCTTTTTGGTGTGTAAAAGGGGATATTCCAATCTATAAGGAAGACCCTTATTAGGAAATAAATAAATATTGCTTGTAGAAGGTAGTCCAATCATATAAGGAAACCTTATAGGAGATTGCTTAGATTACAATTCCCACTAGCCGGGCTATATAAGCGAGGCATGTAATCTCTTCGGGGGATAAGCAAGCAAATAAAATAGTTCCTATCTATCTCGCTCTGCTCCACCCGCCGCCGCCACAACCCCCTCAGCGCCCAGGCCATCCGCCGTCGCCGTCGCCATTCCAAGGCAGCTCCACCACCGCCGCCCCATAGCCAGCGCCACCGCGCGCCCCTCCCTCTCCACCACGCACCACCCCTTCGCCACACAGAATAACACCCGTGTTTTTGCATCATTTTAAAATTCACTAAAAATTTGAACTTTTGAATTACAACTAAAACTTGATTTATTTTACGCTAAAAAAAAAACCTGTTTTTAAAACCCTGCATTCAAACTCTCACCATATAGAGAATAGGAAATCTTGTTTGTTGCTTGATGAGCTTTATGGTGACCAAGGATGCAAGGTAAGTTCTAGATTTATTTATGGAAGTGTATTGCTTGAGAATGATTTACTTAATTTTCTCTCGAATAATAAATACCGACACACGTGTATACCAAAAATATATATGGATATTTTATAAGCACAATGGATATTCTCGACAATAAAAGTCGTGAGAATATATGTGTGCTTGTATAAATATTTATAATATATATCTCCTACACATGAAATAATGGAATACGGGAAACGTGTGTGTATATATATAGATAAATATTTATCTGGTACAACCGAATAAATATTTTCATGAATTGAAATCATGAAGATATACATGAGTGCTTGTACAAATATTTGTATATGCACACATGAAATAATGAGGGAAAGGAATAGAGAAAAGAGAAGAAAAGAAAGGAGAAAATGGAAAAAAGGAAGGGAAATGAAAAACAAGCCACGGGCTCAATCTCCTCTCCTCCTCCTTCGGCCCGCCCAACTGGCCTCTCTCTTTCCCTCCTTTTCTCTCAAGCACAAAGGCCGGCCCAGCATCGAAGCGGGTAGCCTGCCCAAATTTCGAGGAGCCGCGTTAGGAGGCCCGGCCCGTTCTTCCCCTCCTTCCCTCTCACCGGCGGGTGGGCCCACCACCGTCTTCTTCCTCTCCTCTTCAGCGCGACACACCGCACGACGGCCCCCCTGGCACCGCTCCACCGTATTGGGCAGCACCGATGAGGAAGACGCGGCGTCAGCGCCTAGCCTCAACAGCTTCCCGATGTGTCGGCTCACGACACCGCTCCCGCCCATGGGCACGGCACCGGCGTCAACGCCAACGGGGATGCTGCAGCACATAGCTCGTCCCCGCCGGGCCGGTGACGGCGACCAGGCCACAACGAGCCCACCACCCTACCCAGCGAGCTGTCCGGATGAGGCCACGCGCGCGGGGTGCCACCATCGATAGACGGCGGCAGCCATGGCCGAGTCCAAGCGCATAGTGGCGGACTTCACTCCCCACGCTGACGCCGCGCGACCTCACTCGGCAGCGCCGATGCGCTCGCGATGGGGATGCCTTGGCCACCGCCACAGCGGCGAACACGAGGGACACACGCGACACCCACGCACCCAAGCGGTACGGATCTCGTTAGGCCTATCGAACCATAGGCCATGGTGTAGACAATGCCTATCGTGTGGGGAAATTTGTACAACCTCTGCAGAGTTAAATTGAATCTATTCGAATAGCCACGTCCTTGGAATGGGCAAGTGCTAGGCCTGAACATCTATGATTAGATATACACATTGATGATGACTAACCTGTGATGACCATGACCGTGATGAGATGACATAACCCGAGAACTAGCGAGAGCAGTTTTAGAGACTCTGCTAGGGCCCAAAATAATTACAACCCCTTGGTTAGGACTTGCTGAGTACGTTTGTACTCACCCCTCTATTTTTACAGATATCGGCACATGTGAAGGTAAGATCGATGACAAGGTAGAGTACCAGCGTATCGTAGGAATTCGCAAGATGTTTGCTTAAGAGAAGGACGTTGAAGCCCAGAATTCATCCATGCACAAGTATGCCTGTGGAGTACGGGGCAATGTCATAGTTAATCCACCGCTTCTCGGCTGGCCAACTCTGATATTGTAACCCGGCTTGGTGACCCTTCCTCGCCACTGTAAGCCCCTTTCTATCCTACATTTCAACAGCTCGGTTTACTATTATTTCTGTTTATCATTATCTGTTACTAATAGACGTGTTTGTGGCGTGATCCTGGCGCAAACACGTGTGATTAACGACCCATTATAAGTGGGGCATGACAGCCGCCGCCGGCCGCCGCCGTCGTCGGGAAAGAACTGCACCCTACGCCACCTTCACCGCTCCAACGGTCGACGATCACGTGTCACTACCGGCCCAATCTAACCGGTCTGTGACATAAGACAAATGGTTCAATGTTTAGTTAAAAGTCAATTGTGTCATACATTAAAGCAAATCGAGATGGGTGTTCGACCATCCTCGAGATCCCTTTGTAAGACAAACCATGTGGTGATCCACATGTACTCATTTGAACCGAAGTTAATTAATCTGACAACTAGGTTACTTTACCATATGCATGATAATTATTGAAAGACTTATACCTGAATCGGAAGCGATGATTGGTTGATCCAAAGGCTGGGCTCCTAATACTATAGCAATTCGTTACAAATTGATCGACCAGCCAATAATCTTGCTTCTGATCAAAGTTTACTTGTCATTTTAAAAAGGATAAAAGTCTATTGCCAAAGTAACAAGTTGACAACTGGGTGAATGGAGTATAACAAAGATTGAATATAAATAGCGACTGGTTAAAAAAAAAACTTTTTCAGAAACAGGCCGGTCTTTGACCATGCTTAATTTTGGTTTGAGAAGGATACGCAGCTGAACATGCGTAACATGTTTTTCCAATAATTAATTATTGGACATTAGCGTTTTCCATCAAAACGCGTTGGCAGCAGCAACCAGGACATGTGAACCACAGATAGGATACGCTGGCCTAGGGGTACGCAGATCGCAGCACATACTTACTCCCTCCGTATATGTATCCATGGTACCTAGTTGTTTGCGCCAAGCTGCGCCTGGAGCAAACAACACGCACACGCCATGGCGGTGGCGGGCAGCAGTAGAAATAGTGATCAGCTCACACTCCGCATCATTCTCTTCTGCGCCGCCGCAGTCGCCGCTACCACCTTGATCCCTCTCACCACGGACCCATGCACACACGCGCTGTCAAGAGGCATCCTCGCCGCCACCGGCCTCGACGCGTACCTCCTCTCCTGCCCCGGCGACGCCGCCTCCGAGGCTCCATTATTGTCGCAGGGCAACGACGCCACAAATAAGAGTTCTGGCGGCGGCGGGGGAGCACGACGACCCATTGTGACCGACCTATGCGTCAAGGGCGAGCTCCCACCACACGCGCTCGAGCCCTTCCATTGCTGCCCGCCGAAGTCCGCGTCGGATCCCATCAACTTCACGTTCCCGGACCCGGCCGAGCCGCCCGGATACGGAGGCCCGTGCACGTGGTCGGCGCCGAGTACATGGCCAAGTACGCGCGGGTCGTGGCGCTGATGAAGCAGCTGCCGGAGTCAGACCCTCGCAGCTTCTACCAGCAGGCCAACGTGCACTGCGCCTACTGCACCGGCGCGCACCGGCAAGCGGGGCACCCGGAGCTGGGCGTGGAGATCCACTTCTCGTGGCTCTTCTTCCCATTCCACCGCGCCTACCTCTACTTCTTTGAGCGCATCGCGGCCAAGCTGCTGGGGGACCCCGGCTTCGCGCTGCCCATCTGGAGCTGGGACGTCCCTGAGGGCATGACGATCCCCGAGGTGTTCACCGACAGGGCGTCACCACTATACGACCCTTTCCGGGAGCCGAGCCACGCGCCGCCCAAGGTTGTCGACCTCGACTACATTTGGGGAGTCGAGAAGAATTTGACCGACGAGCAGCAGATCCTGCTAAACCTCCGGGTCATGTATAGACAGGTGCAGTACTGCATCCCACGTCTGCCGTCTTTTGTTCATATATCTTCCTCTCAATCTCAGTCTCTCATGCTTTGCTTTGAATAATTAAGAGGGTGCCTGGCTGACGGCGGCCTGTAAGTGATTTGCTATTTGGTTTGGTAAACTTTTCAGATGGTTAGCGGTGCAGCGTCGTCCTCCCTCTTCTTTGGGCTGCCCTACCGGGCCGGCGACCCATCGATGCCAGGTCCAGGCACGGTGGAGTGCGCTCCGCACAACACGATGCACGCGTGGACCGGCAGCAGCTCGCTTCCCAACCTCGAGGACATGGGCGCCTACTACACGGCCGGCCAGCGACCCGCTTCTCTACTCGCACCACGCCAACATCGACCGTCTCTGGGAGTGCTGGCGCGACATCGCCATCGAAAACCGGACCCATGTGGACTTCAGTGACCCGACTGGCTCGACTCGTCCTTCCTCTTCTACGACGAGGAGGCCGCCTACGTGCGCATCACCGTCCGTGATGTGCTCCACGCCGAAGCTTGGCTACACGCACGGCGATGTCGGCCTTCCATGGCTCAGCCAGCGGCCGCCGACAACTCCTGGTGTCAACCGCAAGGGTGGTGGTCGCCTCTGAGTCCGTCCGCTTCCCGGTGTCCCTCGACGCGGCTGTGATAGCGACGTGAGGCGCCCAAGAGCGCAGCTCGCCGGGTCGCCGGAAGGAGGTGTTGCTGGTCGAGGGCATTGAGATGGACGCCGCGGACTTGGTCAGGTTCGACGTGGTAATGTGAACGCGAGGGAGTACCACAAGGTCCCGCCAGGAGGGGAGGGAGATGGCCGGGTCCTTCGTTACCCTAAAGCATCCGGGCAAGGAGGGAGTGCTTCTACGGACCAGCATGAGGGTGGCACTGAATGAGCTGCCGAGAAGACCCCTGGGAGCGAATGGGACGACAGTGTGAGTATCACGTTGGTTCCAGTAAGGGGACATGTTACGATCGGAGGTTTGAGAATCGTGTACATGGACGAGTGATGATTATTCGATCGGCAGACTATTCCTAATAAATCATCTTTATAGTTTTGATTCATTTACTTGTGTTACCGTCACATTGGTTCTAGTAAGGGCACATGTCACAATTAGAGGCTCGAGAATGGTGTAAGCATGGGCACATATATTTAGGGCGGTTTTGGTACCGCTTAGATAGCAGCTTCACAAGCTGAAAAACAGCTCGCTCAGCCAAACGGGCCAAGGCAGAGCGGCTTCAAGCACCGAAAGTGCCAGAAAACCCGCTGAGACATTGTCCATCTCGCGGTGAAGCTGCAAAATCGTGGCTTCACCCCCTCTCTCCCTCACCCGTACTCACATTGCCCTCCGTAAAACCACAAAATTACACGAAATTGCCCCCCGGGTACCCTTTTCTCCATCTCGCATCGCCCGGCCTCTCTCCCTCCCCAAGGCACGCTCTCTCCCGCGCCGCCGCGCCGCCCTCCCTCCACCCATGGGTGAGCCCTGCGGAACGCCATCTTTGGGCGAGAATCAAGCGGTCGGTCTCCATCAAGACGATCCAACCGTTGGTTCCTCTGCGGCTCCATTCTCCGCTCATCTCGCTTTCGGTGGCGCCGGCCCGGAGCTTCTTGGCCCAACTTTGGTCATGCGGCGCCTCTCCCATCAGGGATCTTGGGCGGCGTGGGTCCCAGCACACCGGCTGCGGATCTTGGCCCTCCCAGGGCATGGCACCTCCTGTTTGGCGACGGTTCGCGGCACCCCTCCGGCCTGCGGCGCTGGCTGGCCGGGCGTGGTCGCGGTGCCGCCGTCGCCCGCCATCGCTTGTAGGGCGGTGCCTGGCGGGCGTAACATCTTGCCGCCCCTCTGGATCAGCAGTTAGCCCGACACACCCCGGCTAGCATCAGCTTGCCCAGCTCGTCCTCTAAGCTCCCCGGCCGGGCGTTGGCTGGCCTAGCTCGTAATCTACTGGCGGCACGTCGCCTACCATCGACAATCTTGGTTGGTAGCAATTCAACACTACAACGACAGCTCTTTTTGGTCCCAATTGGAGGGAGGAGACACCTGTCGAAGATGACCATGTCGAAATACAGTCTACTGCTCCTAGCCATGGTGTTCGAGGTGGCCGAGTTGGTCGACGTGCTCACTCACAAAAGCCTCCAGCTGCTCTGGTTGCTCCCCACCAGACACTGTCGACCTGACTGATTCAAGGTAATAGTTTTTTTTCTGATTATTCATTGTCCCGGCATGCAGTAGTGCACCTGAAGCCTGATTGATAAGATGTTCACTACTTTTAGTTACACTGACTGAACAAGGAAGCTTGTAGTTCACCTTTTTCCTTTTAATATGTATCCACTTCCATGTTGCTTAGTTAGTTGCTGTTTGTGAGCACTGCATCTGTGAGTGCTATTGTTAAAATATTTAGTGTTAGCTGGTATTGCCTTGGATCAACAAAAGTAGACATATGCCAGTCGTAGAGGTCAACTGAATCGTATGGGACTCTGCAACAGTGTAATTGTAACAAGGGCTCTGGCTTTGAGCCATGGCACCATGGAGATGAATTCTGCTTGCACTTGCACTAACTTCATTGCGTATGGGACTAGAAATTTCATGAAATGCATCACAAAATGCAAGAGGGAGGGCATTTGGGACTAGACAATTCAGTATTTAACCATGTCATGTTAGTGTTGCGTAAACAGAAGTGATATGTGAAGAGCGTTGTAGCTACATTTGGGTATAAAATTCTCTGTAAATATCAACAAGCCGGATGGATGGCAGTCGTGTTTGAGAGTTGAAATGAGTGGAGAAAGGATGGACAACCTGCACCTGCACTCATGGAGGACAGTCTTGGGGTGTCCTTTGCGTATGTGCTCAGCCATATGTGTGGACTTCGCGGTTACCATAGAAGTTTATCTCCCAAATTGCATTTTACTATTGTCCATCTTGGCGCTAATGCGCTGTTGTCTGGAAAACATCTGTGATGGAAAGAATTTTTCGAGGCTCCTATTCACCCCCCCTTCTAGTCGCCTTGTCGGTCCTTCATCGGGGACGCCACGTGTCCACTCCTTTGCCAAGGGCTGTGGGACCCATTTCTCGGTAAAGACTTAACCTTTGCCGAGGGCTATGGGGCCCGCGCCTCGGCGAAATTTTTTTTTCTCCACCTAACAGGACACCGGACGGGCGCCACGTATCCTAGGAATTGCCGAGAGCCGTCCGGCAGGCCATCGGCAAAGGCGAGAGTCTACCAGACAGCCCTCGGCACACGACCTCTTTGCACCTTACAAGGCCCTCGACAATTTTTTTTTTCAATTTTGGCTTTCATATTTATTTCTATAGCCTTGCTACAGTACCAGATGGCCCTCAGCTCCAATGCCGAGGGCCGCCTAGTACTCTCGGCAAAGGGGTTCGACACGCGTGGCGTTCGGCCGATAACCCATTTGTTGTGAAAGAAAAAACAAATCCTTTTTCGACGGCCAGACTTCATCTTTCACCAAGAATTCACAGAATGCTACTCCTTTGCAAAACAAACAAACAAACAAACAAACAAGAACATTTCAGTATTCAAGGCCTTTGATGCAAATGATATCTCAGAAGTCTTCCACTTGCCTCTCTCTCAGGAAGGTTATAATCAAATGCAGACCATAATCCAGATCATGCAGGAAACAGAACTGAACAGTGAGAATGACATTTGGTGTTACTTTGGGGGAATCATCAAGTTCTCTACTTCAAGGGTCTACAAAACCTTAATGGGTCATAGTCCTACATCGATTGCCTTCAGGTGGCTCTAGAAGTGTTATTGCCGCCCAAACACAAAGTCTTTGCCCGGCTTCTCCTCAAGGACAGGCTATTTACAAGAAACATTCTCATAAGGAAAAACATGGATCTCCAAAGCTTTGATTGTGTGCTATATCACCAGAACATAGAGGAGACAGTTGAACACCTCTTCTTTCATTGTCCATTTGCACAGCAATGCTGGGGATCATCAAGGAAACAACAAATGATGGGGTGTTTGGTAATCTTGATTGCCTTCGAACTCAACTTCAATCTCAAATTTTCATGGAGACACTCATCATTATGTGCTGGACCATCTGGATGGCCAGAAACGCCCCAATCTTTGAAGCCAACCTGACCTCTATCCAGGAATGCAGAAGGAACTTCTTTGTGGAGTTAAATCTCATCTATCTATCTATAATCTATAATACGATATATGAGAAACCCCCACTAGGGGATTTATCTCAACATGCAGGGGTGCCACATCAGCAGCGGATCCACAAATTGGAGATCCCCACTAAGTGATTTTCCTGGCTTCTCATTAATCCATGCCACGCTCACCACTACGGGTTTTAGCTGCCTTGACTCCTGAGCTCCCCACTAATGCATGCATGCAGAAACTTCCCCACTAGCTAGTAGCCACCACACATGCATCCAGATTTAGGAGGTCTCCGGCCTACCCAGTACAATCTTTGCCTATAAAATAAATCTCCATCAAGGGCTGTCAGCAGGTGTGGAAGCTAGAGACAAAATTTAGCTTAAGACATCAGGCCAAGTTAAAGTATGATAACCCTAGTGTGGCAGCGTGCTAATAATGGAACCTCAGTGCTAGAAAACACTGAAAATATATTTTACGATCATTAGATCTGAGACGACTATGGACGCCACTGGCATTAGAAAAAACAGACTTTGCTTAAGATCTTACGCAGCCGTCAAATTAAAATGGCTCACTCTGCTTAAGATCTCGTGCCGAGGAGGTTAGACCTAATATCGTCTACTTTAAACAGTGTGCCAGGCTAATGGCATGTGTAGTTGTCCTACACTGCAACCAGGTTCATGTTTAAGTACTCAGAGTTAGATATGTACGTGTATCTCAATGCAACTCCACGAGCTAGGCTGAGGGAAGCCAAATGCATCTCCCCTCGTAATCGTAAGTCGCATGCACATTTGTATCCTTGTTTTCTATCAAAATTGTGAAACACACCCCCACCCCCCACACGCGCGCGCGCCCGACTGTTGGCACACCTTAACACAATCACTAAATAGCAACGACACCAAACAACGTTGGTATTAAAATTACTTTTCACTGATAATAAACTAGTCATGATTCAATTACCTATACTTATAGTTGTGAGATTAAGTTGTCATCCCTAACTATGAAACTAGAAAATATATATATATATATATATATATATATATATATATATATATATATATATATATATATATATATATGGACTATGTGCACTACGTCCCTAGTGAAAGGAGAGAGGAGGAGGATATATATATATATATATATATATATATATATATATATATATATATATATATATATATGACATAAACACTATTCTATAAGACTAGGCAGAAAAATAATATAAAATAAGATAAATAAATAAATAACATAGGTTTTACAAGCTCATGGATAATTATCCTAATTGTAGCATTTTACTCAGAGTACTATTAGGTTATCATTTATATTCTACCACTTGGAAGGTCCAAAGAATAACTGAAATGCGTAGTAACGATTAAACATCATAATGATAAGATAAATAAACAATAGAGTATTCTAGAAAGAATTAACATGGAATAATATAAGAAAAACATACTAACGAGGAACTATCATCACAAGTTATGGTTTACTATAATTAGTGCAAACATGTAGTTACCATTGGTAGCATCATTACTTCATGTCATACTTAAAGAACATCAATTAAGAAGGATTTAATAATAATATCTTGACCTTCGACGCGACACACGTTATGTCATTGACTATATGCGGAGCGAGGACTACAAAGGACTCAATAGGGTTGTCACCCCTACGATCTACCACACGACTCGGCATATAGTGGGCATTTACAAATATAACATATATAAGCACCATGCTTATATAATTTATAACACCAATCTTACACGTTATAAGATGAGGGATATACAATCCTAACTGTCGGTGCCAAAATAAATGACACCCTCGACGCTTTAACAAGGAGGTAATCCACCCTCAACGCACGGTCAAGGCAAGCAAACCACCCCAAGGAAATCCCGAGCCGAGGGCCCCGGCGGAGCAGTGGAAACAAAGAACCGCCCGACCCCTCTCTCGGGAGGGGGATTGGGTCGGTTCGCCCAAGACCCCTCAACTAGGCGTACCCCTCGGCGTCATACTGCCCGGCGGCGGCCGCGACAACAAGGACGAGGCGGGATGTCCGCGCGGACAAAGGCGCCACGACACCGCCGGATTCCCTCGCCGTAGGGCCCCGCGGTGGTCAAATCCTCCCGTGATGCCGCCACTTCGTCCGGAATGCAATCGCTAGTGCTGTTCACGCCTTTACCGAGCACCGTGACAACCACCCCTCACCGTAATGTCATCTCATGTGCCCATCCCGGGGGGCCTCGGATAACACCGCAGCCACGACGCAAGACCCTCGAGCGGGTGCGGCAACAGTTCGGTCACCATCGAGTACCCCCTCGGGCACTATTACCACCCCTCTCGGGGCATACCCCTCGGAAAAGCGGGGACCCCAGAGGTCAATGGCCCCCTCGCACGGATCATACCGGGACCCGCACCACAAAAGGACACCAAGATCGGGAAGGATGACTCCCTTTCCACGATGACGGCTACGACACTCTTTCTTTGCGGCTCGAAAGTACAAGGCACCCGCCCAAGCAATTTCCTACACATTGAGGACATGTACTCGCGGGCCCCTTGAGGCTATAAAAGGGGAGCCCGGGCTTAGAATATTGCAAGTCGAAGCACACACATGCCTTGACTTCACATGATATTGGCAACCCAAATCAATCACACCCCATTGAGACTTGAGGTCCCGCCCTCTCTCTCACTACTACTAGAATTGTACATTTTTGCGGGCTCCAACCCCCCCTTCATCGCCGAAAAACCGAACCGCGTAACCATAGCGGAGTGATGTGGGGTTCAAAACACTACCGGGTCAAAACACCGGTGATTTGAGGAGAGACTGCCGGTTTGCTATCAAACCGGCGGCCAAGACCGCCACCAAACACCGCTGTCGGGTGATCCATGGACCAACAACATTTTTGATCAAAGCAATACCGGTTCGGAAGTCAACCGCCAGAGTTAACACTGAGAGCACCGTCGGGCTTTAACGAACCGACAACCGAGGAGATAACACTATCGGGTTAGATTGTGCCGGCGATTATCGAAGAGCCGACAATATCGATTTACTTTGGACCCGCCGCTGAACTTTTACGTGAACACCGTCGCTTGATTTCAACCCGACGAGTTATTAGAGTGGACACTATCGGTTGGTTAATGCAGCCGATGGTGATGTTTCTATCATCGATGACGGTTTGTAATTCAAACCGATATTGTTTGGTGTAGTTACACTACCGGTTTGTTTCTCATTCACCGCCGGGCCCATGCCACCCGACGTTTTGTTTTAAATTTTGTTGAATTTATTTGGAATTTAGCTCTTTTAAACCCATAAACGCATCATATATACACTAAAATCGACAAAACATTACATGGTTCAACGGTTTACATACAACTAACTCTGCCTAATGTTCTATGAAATTGAGCCTAGGACATCAACTTCCAAATAAGAAAAACAATGACAATAGCCATAACTCGAAATCAAGACATCTTTCATAGGCCAAGTCGCAATTCTCCTAATCTTCATATCTATGGAGAGGGCTTCTCATCAATCTCCGGGGCTGGTTTATAGTCAAAGTTTTCACCATAGTAGGCCCCGAAAAGCTTCAAATTCCGTCTTGTATTTTTGTAACAATTACTGTGGTAGCGGAGACATGACCAGAGCAATCTTCCCGTGTTCGATAGATCCCCGGCACTTGACCAACATGCACTACATACCGCGCCTTGGTTTTCCTATACATGCAACCAAAATAGGATGTTAATGCTATGTCATTCGAAATGTTGTACAATAAGATTTTAAACACCACAAACTCATGAATTTCAACATCTATCACATTTCAATCACACTTCGAGCATTAGTATGTCTTCAATCATGTTTGAAATGACCATAATGTTTAAATCTAATTTGTTCACCATAGACCAAAAACATTTGCTACTATATAAGGATGCTGAACTGTTTGAAAGCGTAATCTAAATAGAAAAGGGAAATAACAGGCTTGGAGTTATCAACACGGGCATTTCAATGAACAACTCAAAGGCGGTGGACCGACGCACTCACCGAAGCTTCCGTGCGGTCCGCGCTCTCTGTCTTGTCTCGGCGGTGCGAGACGCAGGCATCCTAGAAGGAAGGAGAGGGCGTGGATGGGGCGTTGCTCCGGCGAAATCGAGGAGTTCAACTTCACGGAAGGTACGGCGTCGGGCCTAGACGGGGACGGCGTGAGGATGATGACGGGCGGTGCGGTGGCGGCGGTCCCCGTCGACGTGGAGGAAGAACAAGCGGGCGAGGCGAGGTGAGAACAACGGTGAATTAGTTGTCATTCTCATAGGCAAAATCTCGAAGAACTAAATGGCTAATTAGTTCTCACCGTGGAAGGGCGTAGGACGCCGACGCGGTATTGGGGACGTCGGAGAAGAAGAGAATGGCGGGGGCGCGGTAGGGGGGCGAACGGCTAACGGCGTGTGTGGTGGTGGTGCTCCGTCGGCGACGGGTGGGGAAACAAATGGGGCACGGGGTTGAAATGACCTGGGAAAATTTCAGCTCGCCACGCCAGCCAATATATATCGTCGGAGCTGGAACGAATGGCGCGGGGTTCAAATGACTTGTGAAATTTTCACCTCGCGCGCCCATGTCTATAGTTAATCATTGCGGTTGAGCAAAGGTGGCACCGGCGAGTGTTACATTAAAGGTTCACTTGCGGGCCTAAATGTTGGTCGACCCGGCGGTGATCGAACAATTGTTGCCACCTACCATCGCTCAATCCACCTACCATTGCCTATAAAAACAGCCCCCCCTTGAGAGAGCCTTTGTATGGTGAACCGTGCGCCGACTGATCTCTTCTGTTATTTACCCATTTTCCTATCCACATATATGGCCTCTATTTGGGAGAAAGCCCTCCACATAAACATTTTATTATGGGTAGATAGTGTATGCAGGTTCTAGAAGGGTGTTTTTGAAGATTAAGCTACAACGTTGCTTACAGAAGCTAGGTGTGATGATCGTGCAACGCCATTGTTGCACGGACCTCCGGAAGACGGAAAGCAGGAGCCAAATAGCATGCATTCTTGTGCTTCCTCGCTGGGAGATGAGCCCCGTCTCCTGTCGGGCATTTGCTGACACGGACAGAGACATTGGTTCTTCACAGAGGTCTCCCATCCGCCTTAATTAGAGTAAGCATAACGGGTAGCATTGTAACCACCTCGGGCATAGGTGCTAGAAGGGTGTTTTTGAGGTGGTTATTTCTTAATGTGTTTGTACACTTTGCTTATTGTACCGTGTTGAACTATCAATTAATTGTAATGCTTTTGTGAAGCATGTATAATCCCAGTTCGACCTGTAATTACTCGATGTCGTCGCGTACTAATTTTTGGCACCACTCTGGCTCTGTTAGTGGGTAACCCAGTTCAACCTATAATTACTCGGAGTCGTCGCGTAGAAATTCAATTTAATTGAAAAAATACCAAACCTAATCCGAAAAATCTCAATCATCGTGGTTCCTTCACACATGGCATGTGCACGTCTATAAAATAAATCCTCCATCAAGGGCTGTCAGCAAGTGTGGACAACACAGCGAAAAGTAGTTTATTAGCACTAGAAGCTAGAGACAAAATTTGGCTTAAGACATTGTGCCAGGTTAAAGCATGATAACGCTAGTGTGGCAACGTGTTAATAATGGAACCCCAGTGCTAGAAAACACTGAAAATATATTTTACAATGATTAGATCTAAGACGACTATAGACGCCACTGGCATTAGAAAAAATAGACTTTGCTTAAGATCTTACGCTGCCGTCAAATTAAAATGGCTCACTCTGCTTAAGATCTCGTGCCAAGGAGGTCAGACCTAATATTGCCTACTTTAAACAGTGTGCCAGGCTAATGGCATGTGTAGTTGTCCTACACTGCAACCAGGTTCATGTTTAAGTACTCAGAGTCATCTCAATGCAAGTCCGCGAGCTAGGGCTGAGGGAAGCCAAATGCATCTCCCTCGTAATCGTAAGTCGCATGCACATTTGTATCCTTGTTTTCTATCAAAATTGTGAAACACCCCCCAACCCACACACGCGCCACTGTTGGCACACCTTAACACAATCACTAAATAGCAACGGCACCAAACAACGTTGGTATTAAAATTACTTTTTCACTGATAAACTAGTCATGATTCAATTACCTATACTTATAGTTGTGAGATTAAGTTGTCATCCCTAACTATGAAACTAGAAATATATATATGACATAAACACTATTCTATAAGACTAGGCAGAAAAATAATATAAAATAAGATAAATAAATAACATAGGTTTTACAAGCTCATGGATAATTATCCTAATTGTAGCATTTTACTCAGAGTATTACCAGGTTGTCATTTATATTCTACCACTGAAGGTCCAGTTATAACTAAAATGCGTAGTAACGATTAAACATCATAATGATAAGACAAATAAACAATAGAGTATTCTAGTTTTTGTCAAAAAAAAATAGAGTATTCTAATCTAAGAATTAACATGGAATAATAAAAAGAAAAACATACTAACAAGGAACTATCATCACAAGTTATGGTTTACTATAATTAGTGCAAACATGTACTCCCTCCGTCCTTTTTGTTTGTCTCTAGAGAAGCGTGTTTGTGAGGGAAACACGGTTCTCTAGAGACAAACATTTAGGGACAGGGGAGTAGTTATCATTATTAGAATCATTCACTATGTAAAAAAGGCCTCTACAAATAGCGTTGCTGGCTTTCTATCGCCACACCGCCCATTAGGGTCTCTAAATGTCCGACTTTACGGACACATCGTAGCGAAGCGTCCCGCAACAGTTTTTTAATACGCACGGGATTTCGCGCGTCTCAAACTTCCCCGCGGTAGTGAGCCCCCTTGTTACACACGCCGCCGTGAACGTCTGTGTCCTAGGTTTTGCCGACCGTGGTCTACGGTATCTACGCATTATTGTCTAAGATGCGACGCACCTCGAAAAAATGTCACAAACCCGCGACATCGCATCGATCGTACGTCCAAAAGTAGCGACGCACGAACGCAATATCTGATCGTAATGGTTTCTCAACGCATGCACATCGCAGTTACAAGAAGGCGCCCGCGCCACTAACGCACACGATAGACGCTTGTATGCATCGCGCGCTCTAACCGGTATCCACTCACGCACACCCGATCACTATAAGTGTCTCGTGAACCGCTATTCAAATACGTACCCGTGTGGGACGGCCGATCGTGATATCTTCGCATTTCACGCACGCCCGCGGGTACACGTGTGTCGTGTCACCTACAGCTACGTGCACGCGTTAGATTGCTCGGATCAGAACTACACTGATCCGATTCACGACGCTTGTTTTGTACTACCGTCGTGAAACTTAATGCACTTTCTCGCAAACGCTTCCGTGGGTCGCCTCGACCGTAACTCGTCTGCGAGCTACGGTCGCATGTTTTAAACGATCGTCCGCAATGTGCTCCGTGTTACAGAGCGGTTGTTAAGCAACACGTGTCGAAGTAACACACGAGCTACGCGCCGTTTTAGTAAGCTTCGTTTTGTGTTCCTTTCCCTTTACTATTACGACGCGTTCTTTGTAACCACGCCCTGTGGGGGATTTAGTCGCTTTACAAACGGCCGTTTTGATTCGCCGACCAGAACGTTACGCATTTTCAGACGCTGTTCGGTGTTTGGGCGTTTCTTGATTCTGCGCCGACGGACATTTAGTCTGAAACCTACACAGCGCCAAGATCGGCCCGGTACGCGGGTCCGCACATAGATAACAGATCCGTTTCAGCTATGCGATAGAAATTGAAAATGGTAGACACCGGCAAACACAAATAATACGGCATGCACAAGTCCAATCACAAACAAATGGCAAAGGCAGCGGCATTGCAAATTCAGGTGTATCTCATATTGTTCCGCAGATGTACCCGGTTCTTCGAGGCACGCCACGCATTGTTCACAACACAAATAACACGCAGTTCACATGCATGTATCCAAATTTTGATCGTCATGCGGCAAAGGGAAACAAGAACAAAGTTCACATGCATGTATCCACCCGATCGTCATGCGGCAAGGGAAACAGAATCAACTCACGGTTTACGAAAACAAAATGCTCGCCTTCGGGCTCGATGACATGTTCCATAAGAAACTTGGTCATCTTCTCTCTAATATCCTCCAAATTGATCGAATCTCCCCGTCAAGTCAAAAATCCTAATACAAAGAAAGGTAGGCGTAAGTGTTTGTTGTACACATGGTCTATACTAGAAAATAGCGCGGCTTTGCCGGCGCTAAATGATTTTGGGCCATGTTTGCCACCACGTGATGGAATGTGC
>JADLZK010013197.1:0-144863 GCA_015847255.1 Hyparrhenia diplandra | reverse complement strand
TCTTCAGCAGTCCACTCCAGATTATTTTACATAGATGGGAAAGAGCAAGATATATGTATGGCTATACAACATTCATAACATTTGATTGACTAGCTACATTCTAAATCCCTGCGACTTTTTCTTGAACAAAACTGAAATAAGAAATTGAAGCAGTCAGCAAAAAACTACAGTAACAATGTGAACCAAGATCTGTACGACGAAGCCAAAAAGGAAAAGAGTATGCGGTTTTGATGATCGATCTACCTATAGAAAACAAAGCCCTGTATTTCTGACAGTTCTATAGAAACCATCGCCTCCTTAATCTATAGCAATTATGAGACAGGCAACTGAGATATACATGAGGAACACGGGATACAGCGCCAGGGCCTTTCTCTTTGGGTTCACAGCAGCACTCATGAGGGGATATGCTGCCCAAGAGCTCCATGCCAATGTTACCGTCACCACGACCATCTTTAGTATGACACTGTCCTTAAGCATGCAAATCAGAGCCCCCACATCCAGCGGGAACAGACAGTATCCGAGAAGACTGAGGCTTTGGAAGACGATGATGTGCCCACCCTGTAGCAAATCATTACAGCCATCACCAAATATTACAATGCCAGGTATCAGCTCGTATGGCAATATGTGGGTGCTGTGGCATGTCACAATAAGAGAGGAGAAAGGAGAGGAGGGGCGCACCAGCAGTAGAACATTGAGTGTGAGAACTATAGCACCAGCAGCTAATACGGCGAAGGCAACAGCGAACACTTGAGACTACAGAAACAAAAACCAAGCAACTGAAATTAGTATGGGATACAATACTCATCACATTGTTTAAAAGAAACAATATATCAGTCATAGTTTGAAGTGTTAAGTCTACAAAGAATATTGCTCCATTAATCTTTATACTAAACATGCCTGGCGATGCTCTCCCATGTGGCATATCAATCTAAAAAAAAACTGTTCAAATTCATAAAGCATACATTAGAGGAGACACATGTGCGCACGGTTAAAGACATTCTATTGAATTCATCTAGGTTTTACAGTACACTAAGATACTGTGATCTATCTATACTTGTCCCCGAAGAGATTTAGAGTGTGGTAACCTCTGTCCAAAATTGTTGTTCACTGCTATGGGTGTATTTCCATAAGAGGCCACTGTACTGAACATTGGAGCAGATACTTCACTGACCAAGTCTAGGAAGAATATTCAAAGTCTGTAAATTGAAATGTACATTGATCCATTATGAACTAAGGCATAGTGTTTTTGATATGAATATCTTCAACATGCGTACGTGAGCCCAATTTGACATTCTACGGGGATACCAGAAGGTTAAAAAGTATGGGTTTGGAAACCTTTACACTACTTTTTCTTTTTCAACCAACGAAACTTTTACACTAGAATCACTCAGATAATTAATTAATAAACATAAATAACATAAGAAATCCAGTCAATTTACCGCATGCTTCTATCATTAATTATCTCTAAGACTCTGATTTGCTTGAAATGAAGTTATAACATTATTAGGGGTCTGTTTAACCCAAAGATGGCTGGAATCATGGCAGAGGCAGAGGTTAGGAACAGGCACACAGGTTAGTCCCATACTCCCATTGCTGCACTCAACATGTAGTGATCAAGGCGTTAGCATTGGATGACAATGGCACGGTGGTCCCTATCGAGCCTGATAAACTTCTAATGACTGAATTACTTCTACACTTTCATTTGGGCATTTTTACTGGTTTCCAAACATAGTGATCGTGTTAGATCAAACTCAATTGAATACCGATGGGATTCGAGCTGCAGGAATGTAGGTAATGCTGGGATACCTTCTTGGTGGTGGCGGACCAGGAGAGGATGAGTCCGAGCAAGACGATGAAGAAGAAGGGGCCCCAGAGGTCCCAGTCGCGCAGCGCCTTGCCAGGGTCGTCGCGGAACGGGTTGGGGAAGACGACGAGCTTGAGGTTGCTGACGATGCGGGCGAGGTCGCGCTTGACGGTGTCCCAGACGGGCTCGGTGAGCGTGCTGGGCTCGAGGCCTCCGCCCAACCCGTCGGAGGAGATAGGGACGGAGATGATGGCGCCCGAGGCGGGAGTGGATGCGGGCACCGCTGCGGAGAACGGGAGCTTGGCGGCAGCTGTTTGCGGAGGCGCGGACGCGGAGGAGGAGGACGAGACGGGGATGGAGGCGCGGGGGAGGGGAGGAGGGCCGCGTGGCGACGGGGACGACGACGGCCTGGGAGCGCGCGGTCGCCGCCATCTCGTCCATGTCGGACAGGCCCGACGAGGAGTGGAGAGGGAGCGACGACATGGCGGTGGCGGACGCGCGGCCAGGTGGACCAGTGGAGGCCGGCGATCCCTGGTCGATCTCTCCTGCCTGGGTTTACGTACAACCGGAGGACGGCGGCGTGTGCTGGGCAGCTGGGCCAATTCAAGGACGCCGGCCGGGACGGGGAGAGGGGAGCGGAGGAGGGAACACGTGGAGTTCAGCGGGACGACCGACGGGGATCCGATCGGCGATGCGAAACACACGGTGGACTGTGACTTGGTGTCGTGCCGTGCCACGGAGACGGCAAGCCTCGTGTGTGTGTGTATATGTGTTTTGGTTGGCGCGTACGTTCGAATGGCATGTCGGCGTTGCCATCTTTCGGACGGCTTGGCTAGTTGGCCCCCACAAATTTGGGCTCGCTGCCTCCGCCGGCGTCCGGCGAACTGCCTCACTCGCCGTGTTTGGACGCTACTCGGCTAGGTGCTCATCACTCATGTCATGTGGCCAGATGTGGTGCCATCACAGATTCTGCAATGTCCTAGACCAGATGTGGTGCCATCCTTTTGGTGCAAAATCTGCAAGGTTGATTGTGTCACTGAGTTCAACTTTGGCTCTCATATTGGAGGCAAAAAACATAAGGCCAAAAAACTAGAGATTCTAGGTAAAAGGAATACTGGAGGACCTGCTAGCCAATCTGCAGGTAACAGGAACCCTGGACAAAATGGACTTGCAGTTTCTGGAAGCAGAAAGAATGATCTGAATGTGGCTAGCAGCAGCGTTGCTGCTGTACCAAACTGTGGTCTGTCATCTGAAAGCAGGCTCGCTTGGAAGGATAGAGTACCAAAATGTGAATGATAGGAGTGCTCCCTGAGCACAGGTTCGCTTGGAAGGATAGAGCGCCGCAAGACAAGATGACATATTGATGGAGATCTTTCAATTAATACTTTATTTGTTGGGCTTTGTCAATGCTTCCAAGGTGTAGATTCCATGCAAGCATACGGCTGAGCTAAGGCATTTTGTTGGGCTTTGTCAATGCTTCCAAGGTGTAGATTCCATGCAAGCATACTGAGGTAAGCATTAGCATTTTTTTATGAACAGGGGCATTCAGTTCTGGTTAATTGAACTGGATATTGAGTTTGCGGGTATGCTGCTAAAAAAAGTGTCACTTGTCGTTTTTATGTGCATCTCTGAAATGAACCGTAGCGTTAGCATGGGCACTATACTAGTACCTACATGGTAAGCTGGTGGGTCCTAGCATAATAATCTTATAGGTTATGCAGCAGAAACCATTAGCCAAAGAAATAGAAAACCTCAACGGAAACCCATTGCTAAATAATGTGACTATGATTTCTTATCTTCTTGTGTCGCGCTTCACATCAGGTCGAGGGAGGGCTCATGTCGCGGGGCACCACGAAGATCGAGTTAGCAAGTTCCACGCCAAGCACTGTAGCGACGTTGGAAGACAACAAGTTGTGGAGGAGATGGATAGAAAACATGGCTTTGCATACTGGTGGCAAAGCTACAACAAATATAAGGGCAGCTCCAGTGGTGAGCCGACTCACCGAATAAAAAACGAATAAAAAAAGTGCCACGTAGATCAAAACCTGCTCACCAAAGAGCCGACTCATTCTTCTCTCAATCTACTCTAGTGGTGTGGGGTCCAAAATCGATTCAACCAACTTTTCCCCTTCCTCTATCCTCTTCTCTCGCTCAAGCAAATTTGCCGGAGAAACGGAGATCCATCTGCAGCAAAGTGCCGTTCCGTCGCCGACGCGATGCGCCGCCGCCCGACGCCGCGCTCTAGGCGCGCGGGATACCGCCTGCTGCCGGCGACGGCCGCCAGCGCGACCGGGCGGTCCCGCCGGGGACGCGGGCGGCGGGCACACCGCAGTCCCGTCCCTCCCCGCTTTCTGTCATGGTAGCGTGGGCGTGAGTCGCTTCTCTCGTGGCCTCGTCCCCTCGCCGTCCCGCCCGCGCCCGCCCATCTTCCTCGCTAACCGAAAGCGGTCCTCGAGCGGCAGAGAGCAGCGGCAGCGGCACGGCTGCATCGTCACAGAGCGGCGGCGCCGCTTGGAGAGAGGAGAGGAGGAAGGAGAGAGAGTGGCGGCGGTGAAGTGATTCCTGTGAGAAAACTTTTTTTTATTCGCCGTGAGTCGACTCGAGATACCGAGTCGATTCGTTCTTTTTTTTTTTTTCCCATGAGAGTGCGTTTAGTTGGTGAAATATTTTGTGTTGGGTTACTGTAGCATTTTCGTTTGTATTTGATAATTATAGTCCTATTATGGACTAACTAGACTCAAAAGATTCGTCTCATACTTTCCAGCCAAACTGTGCAATTAGCTTTTTTTGTTTAGCTACATTTAATGCCCCATGCATATGACAAGAGATTCGATGTGACGGGCACTATAACACTTTTTGGGATCACTTTTCAGCAACTAAACATGCCCTGAGTCGCCTTCTCCGGTGGATGATTCGACTCATCGCGCTGCCACATCAGCCCATGAGTCGGTTTGGATTTCCCAATCGAGAAGCCCTAGGGGGGAGGTGCTTGACTTGTGGGTGCATATGATTTTACCATATAGGTACGAAAATGGCAAAAATTTGATAATAATCAGTGTCTTTTTTTAAGTTTGTGGGTGCGTCCGTATCCAGTACCATATACGTAGCTCTGCCCATGTTGCATATGAAGCCTGGAGAAGTTAAGGCCGACAGGTGACAAGCAGAGACAAGACATAGGAGTAGCTAAAGACAATTTATACCACGCTTTGTTAGATGGACTACTCATATTTGTAGTGATATTACTTCGAGACTCCATAGAAATCCAAGATGGAAAATTAGAATCCGCACAAAAGTTGTTTGGGGCTCCAATTCTATAATAAAAATCATGGAGCAGCAGTCAAATCCACCTCGCAAGAACAATGTTTCCATCCCTAGCGTCAATAGAGAATTTGATGTGGCCTAGTGGGTTGGAGATTCACGCGAGACAAAAGCGAGGCATCTGCCAAAACGGACGGGGAAGCAGAACCTGGACGCACACGAGTAAAGGACAATAGTCATGTCGCTCCTTCAATGAGCGCATAATTGCTCGAGTTGCAAAAACCAGCCCAACCGGCACCACCATGTTGTACCGGGTTGGGTCCATACACGTCACGCTCACGCCTAGCCTGAGTGCGCGCATGTGGCACACTTTTTTTAGTTATTTGTCTAGGTTGAGTTAACGTTTGGTTAAAATCTCACACAAAACTAAAACTTTGATGTACCGAACATCATTTAACATGATCTATTTGAAGTTTATCGCATTAAAATAGACCTAGGTCAATTAAATTCTAACATGGGCTATAATAATAATAAATAAATAATAAGTTCCACCGCACACTTGTCTAGCTCCCTCGGAGCAGCTTCAATGTATTGTCTAAGGGGGTGCTACACATTGGAGTGCTGGTGGTAGCTAAGCACCGACCGGCTAGCCAAACTGGGCACCCGGTGCAAGCATTAAAGAAATGGCTGTCTTATAGCACTGTGCCGCGGGAAGGAGACGGGTGGGTTGGCGAAAGCTCGGGACGCACTATATTTATTATTCTCTATGGGTCCCCTTAGTCAGCGCTACCGCATTTATACATTGGAGTAAGTTTGGCTAGTGGAGCACCAGCTGAGATGTTACTTGTTTGCACCCGTCTCGTGACTATACATTGGAGCTCCCCTCATGCGTTGAGGTTTCTCAGGGCAAGCGCAATGGTGGCGAACGTGCAGTTGTGGTCTCAAGAAAAAAAAAATGATGCCATTTAGATGAAGCCATAATCAAGGCGGTCAAGCCTACAACGCAGGCAGTATAAAACTCTGAGTATGCGCGGGTCCATAGCTATTTAACCTTTTACATGTATATTGTATTTTGGCCACGGTCCCCTGCACAGGCAAACATCACATTGAGCTCTTCTCCTCTACAACGCGCACTAGAGTGGTTGCCTCTGCTCTGTGTTAGACCAAGCCGTTGTAGCCACTGAAGGCACATCTATCCTCCTACGAGACCACCATTTGATGTGAGGCAGCTCAATGCCTACATGGAAGTTAACGCAGCACGCAACCTTAGTGCGTTGGGAAGCCCTCACCAGTACCGCCGGTACGCACGAATACACAATCGTCACATACTCACGTCACAATAGTAAAAGCTGAAAACCCTCCGCTAGACACGAACCGAACCTGTCAACACCTTGGGCATTTCCTTTGCTGTCCTTGCTGGCGCTGGTTGCTAGGGGTGTGTTTGGTTGCACCAAAAAGTGCTATCCAGGACAGGTTGAGCTTGAATAGCACTTGTTTGGTTGCAATATCTGGGCTTGGGGCCTGGCTAGGCGGGGAAGAGATGAGGGCGTCCGTACCGAAACGAGAAGGCCCAAGGAGGAAGACCAATTCAGCCTTCTCCCCTCATCCAGGTTGCGGGGTGCATCAAATCCTCTGCAAAAGTGATTCGCCTCACCTCCTCCTTCCTCACTGTTTGCCGACGCTCCTTCTCCGGGTGGCTGAGGGTGGTACGGCGGAGCACGGGCGGGTGGCTAAGGGCATGAGCACGGTGGGGCCAACCACGACGACCGCGCGCGGCGCGGATGCGGCGGCACCGCACCGCCGCCGCAGCGCAGACGCGGCGGCACCGCTCGACACGGCGCGGGCGCGGCGACGGCGGGCGCTGGCACCGGCCGTGGCCGGCGGAGGAGCGGCGCAGCCCGCGCCGGGCGCGCGCGAAGCGCTGCACACGCCCGCCGCAAGCGCGGTGCGGGCACGCCACGGAGGCACCATCCGGCGCGGCACGCTGCGTGCGTGGCCACGGCCGGCGGGGGCGCCACGGGCCGGAGATCCGGGCGCGAGAGGATGTCTTGGCACTGCTACTCCAGTGTGGCGGTGTCCATCTTAGCGCTGGCATCGTCGGGGAGGCCGCCGTGCACGAACCGGCAGCGCCTGTTGTTGTCGCGATGAGCCGGGCGTAGTAAAGGTAGGGATTCCACCGATTCCATCAGCCCCGCCGAGGCAAAGCTCGCTGACCAACAGCTGCTCCAGCAGCTAGAGCTCGTCGAGGACACCACCTTGGTAGCCTCGTAGGCATCCGTGGATGGCCCGCTGTTGGCTCAAGCAAACGAGCACCGCCAAAGAATAGCAGCTTCGTTCTCCTCTTCTTGGACCTCCCTCCTGTGTTCTCGCAGGCAGCTGCTGTGTGTGCTGGTACTACGAGAAGAAGAACCTCGTCGGTGTTGTGTGTGTGCTGCTGTTGTGTGTGTTGTGGCATGGTTGTGGTCGCACACGGGCCAGTTATCGCCGGTGGCGTGAGGAACCTTATCGGTGCTTGCTTTGATTTCTTGCTTGCTCTGCTTTGTTTGACGCTCATCAAGTGTTCGGCGAAATGACCGAAGGGAGGTAACCATACAAATTTAGAGAGGAGGTGACAGTATCAAAAACGAATCAGACAACCAAACACACTCTAGAGCTAGCCAGGCTAAGATGAGTATGCAACCAAACAATGACATATTAGCTAGTTGTAGACAACTCACCCAGGCCAGCCTAGGTTGGGATAACTGGCTCTGCTTGGAAATCAAACCAAACAGTGCACGGCGCCCAGGAATCAATCTGAACCACAACCTGAGAAGTGAGATGTGAGCTACTACCGGTGGAGGAGACACGAGGAATCAATCAGTCATCACCGATCGTGTCAGTATATATCAGATAGAAGAGGACCACGAACAGGTTCAGTTCACTGAACACTTGCCACGACGGCCGTCAAGTACAGAGGACACGCAGAAAGCCGCAAAAGCCAGCCCACGGCCGCGGTGCGCATGCAATGTGTTGTAAAACTTGTCATCAGCGGTTAGGACCTTCCCCTCTCCGTCTCTCACGATCACATAGTAGGATGAAAGTAGAACACATAGACACAAGGTGTAGGGAGACTATTCTTTATTCATCTGAATCTTGGTTATTACAACATAGAGCTCCCACGTATGTATAGTCCTGTCAAGGCCTAAGAGTTTTGGTAAGAGCCCACATACAAACGGACTAGGATTAGGATTCATCCTTCTCCTTTCCTTCTAGGATAGAGTCCGTGTGTTTTACAACACTCCCCCTTGGGCGATTATCACGATATGCATATGCCTCATCAAAAACTCCATCCGAAAACCCAGTGAGAAAAACGGTTCTTGGAGAAAAGAGTACATTACATTCGTTAATTGCATTGCACATGTTGTCTCATTAAAAACCTTGTGTGAGAAAACTTTCTAGTAAAAACTCACATAGGGAAAAGAGTACAACATTTAACCTTCTTGGTCATATATTCTTCAGGATACTCTATTCTTCGTGAATAGAAATTGATCTTCATAATCTATGCATAAACTATAATGTTTTAGCAAATATGATCTTTATAATTCTAATAATGGTTTCAATTACCTTCGAGGTAAATTCAATAAAATTGCTCCCCCTCACAAAACCATCATTTGAATTTGACTCAAAAGTATGGCTTATAATTCTTCCATGAATTATATGGGTATAACAAAGAGCAATATGCTTCATGTAAAAAGAACCACTTGTTGTGCAAAACAAATAAATTTTATCCTTCAAGATAATAAATCCTTTCAGAGGATTACGGGGAAAATAAGTTCATATTCAACATCTTCTAGATAGTGTATCAAACTTATACAAGCTTGAATACTTTATAGTTCTTCCTTAGTGGATTTTGAAATGGTATATTCTACAAATCTTCAAGATTTTTATAATACCACTCAATAATAAATCCAGTCTTGCATTTTGGCATTTAGGGGATAATTTAAATACTAAAGTCACCATTATTCTTTCTATTGCATTTAGAGGATCATAGATTCATTGCTAGCATTACACATTCTGAGTGTTTGTATGACACCTTCATGCTGTTTAGAATTCCTCATTCTTTCTCTCTCGGGTCTATATTCACTTCAGGGATGCATGGTGTTCATTCAAGAATTGACTGGTAAATCCTTCATGGATTAATTCCTTCAAGAATATACTTTTATTCTTAGTGAATTATTAATTCTCTTCTATGAGATATATTCTCTACTGCATGAGAGATGAGTGATATACACAATAACATTGAGTTATTCACTATAAAATCATTCAATGATTGTAATCCTTCTAGGACATGCTCTTATTGAGACTTGAATATTCATTCAGGAATATATGTACCTTAGACTTCAATACTTAGTATGAGATTTCTACAAGTTGCGATTTATATTCTTCGGGAACTATATGGATTTTCATAATCCACTTATTAACCGCATATATTCAATATTCATTTGTTTCATTTGCGAGAGATATAGCGAGAACATTCATTTCTTCTTAATAGGAGATTCAACCTCAATTGCTTTCTTCATTGACCCGATATAATCGCTACAAGCGATTTTGCCATGGACTTTATTTTCCTGGATCCGGGTTCTCACAAGAGAAACATTCGCAATTAAAGAGGTAGTTTTGTCGACAACTATTTTCTCTTCTCCCAATACTCTCACAATGTGAGAATATTTTATCTCTGTCATTTCCCAAACAAGAGATGGTATATTGTTCTACATATCCAACACTAATGATGCGCGCGCTTAGTATGTTGGATTTTATCTTCATGATGATCCTCTTCATGAGGTGCTCAACCTTCTTCATGAGGTGTTCTCTTCATGAGAATGGAGGAGTTTCATTTTATTTCTATTCAACAAGTATACACAAAACTAGAACCCACAGGCGTCCCCGTAGATTTTAGCTTGATAGTATGCAATATTTAGTTTACTATTCGTAAACAAAACTTCTGGGTTATAACTTCAAGTTACTCCTCTCATTTATAAAAATATCTGGCATATGCTCCGCTTCATGCTTTCACAAGAGCATTAGTCAAACTATTAGTTGACTTAGTGCGTGATAGTATTCCTGCTTCAAGCTTCAAGAAAATTTTTTTAGATCATTTTTCTTCTCTGGAAATAATATTTGGCATTCAAAATAGGCTTTCTCTCCCCCTAATGCCAATATTAGATCTTTAATAGCATACTTCAATAGATATCCCCTATCATGGGCTTAAAACAATTCAAATTCATATATCTCCAACTACAAGTGGAGGCCCATTTATGTATGCTATGATTTGGTTTTATGGGAAATATTCACGCACATATTTAAACATGGGGGTTATTATTCATTATGCAGTGAGCTAGTACTTAAAGTGCACTTAAGAATGTTCATCATTCCTATGAACTCGAGGATGTTCTCCCCCGGTATGCACAAAACATAGTTTAGAAAAACTATTTCATTCTCTAGCTTCTTTACTATTTAGCCTAATAAATTGATCCAAGTACTCATACAATTAAAAATATGGACCATATACTACGAAAAATATAGATACACAACATACAAGTTCACATGGAATTTCTTCTAGAATTTTCTAATTGCCATTAATGCAAAAATTCCTTGATGCCTTTTCTTCATAATAAATCCCAAATCATCATAATTGTGTTATCCAATATCTCGGTTTCACAACTATTCATCCCATCAAATGGGTTAGTCTCCATTGAGCAAAATTTCATAAATTCACTCCCCACGATCTTAGGCTGCTCGGCCCTAGACCAATCTATTGCTTATGCATACAATACATTGAAAGCAAATCATTCCTTAGTTCAACGAGAACCATATAGACGTAGCATGCTTGCTAGCCATTTTGATTATGAGGGAAGCGTAAAGATATAGCTACTAGCTACAACTATAGATGCTATGCTAATATTCATGCAAGAGTGAAGATAGTTGCAGCTCAATGAGATACACATGCGTGTGTAATGTGGAATGTTAGTATTCAGTCTAACATAATAGATAACAACAAAATACTGAGCTACGAGCTTACATGCAATTAGTGCAAGAGAAAAGTTAACTCGGCTACGGAAGGGACGCGGGCGAAACTTTAAGTCTCGATACATGCACTTAAAGATCGACTTAGGGCGGCTATGCCTATATATTATCCACATCTTCTTATGCCTTTACCCAAAATTCCTCCCCTTTTCATGCCATAATTACTTCAAGTAGCGATTTACTTCGTGCATTATCTATGAATAGTCACTTTTAATGCTTCATAGAATCCAATCATACTTCTAGTATTCATTGATTATGGCATGAAATTCACATATCCAATGTACTATTCAGTGTACAACAATAGACTTAGGGTAGGATACAACTTTTAGTTCATGGACTAAAATATTAAATACTTAGGATTTAGCTAAATCGATCTTTCCAAGATCAATTAATATGCCGTTTAGTCCAATTGTCCATGTGCTTTTAGAAAATTCAGTTTCCCATCTACCTACATGGTAGTGATGCACAAAGAACTATAACCTTCATGGTCAATTGAGGCTTCTTTATGGATAAATTAATGCAAAAAAATTTTGATAGGCAATTGGCAATTCTTTATATGAGAAACATATAAAACTAATTTATTCCATGAGAAGTTCACACATTTTACTTCAAGTAATAACAAGAATTGCAACTAAGAATATTAAATATTTCATATTAGTCTTCAAGCTAACAAAATAACCATTAACCACTTAATTCAATAAGAATTAAAACTTAATGAACCACCACCACTACTATCAATACTTCGGGATATAAACTTCAAAGATAATAAGCACATGATTTAAATACATTCTCGCATGTCTTAACTTCTATACTTGACAAGCGGTAGCTTCATGCTTTATATTCAACAAGTTATGATATGTAGTCACACGCCTTCAAGCGAAGTGTAACATATGCAAGCCACATATTCAAAATTATTGCAACTTAATATCCTTGTTTATAAAGTCTGTCTAAAAATTCTAACTCAATTTTCATGAGTAGTTTCGATGGTAAATTCAAATACTTCAAGTATTACATTGCTCTTTGATATTCTTATACACAAGAGACACTTCTTCAAGAATATAGTTTGATAAAATCTTATTTACCATCTTGTCTTCTAGACATTTACAAAGCTTCGAGCTATTGTTTATAGAGCAAAGTTAAGCATACAAGCTTGAAAATTTGACTTTCAATGCAATATGATATTCTCAGTAATCATAATATTGGAATTTTACTCATGCAAAGGAGTCCCACAATGTATTTGTTACTTCTATCGGCCATATACTCATTTCAGAGAGTAATTAAGAAATATTTATACTTGAGTTTACTACACTTCAATGGTAGCAAAATATCCTACATGGATTTAATAATGACCGTAACAAATACTTTTACTTTCGGAGTAATTTTTTAGGATATCGCTTATTCTTTTAAGGCATACATATTAACATACCTTGGATCATGTGCATATAAGTTTACTATATGTAAACGAGTAGCAAGGTGCAAAAAGATAGTGGATGGTTACTCAAAATATTCTTAGAAGCATCCTAGCATTTTTCAGGATTATGGTATATGTAAATTTTCAGAATTTATACCAAGCATTCATTCATCCCAAAAAAACATATGCTAGGAAAAAGCAAAAATAAGCCTCTCAATGGTGATAAGTCTAAGGTCTGCAGGATTTAGAGAGAAAGCTTGCACCATGTGTTTATCATAAGCATTCAAAATTTTGTTCTTTTACTCCATGATTAGTGCATTTAAATCAAATAGCGTAAACACATGATGAACATAAATAGAGTACTGCATATATAATTTTTTAAAAAAATATATACAGTACATATTCTTCACGAATATATATATATATATAATAATCTACAGGATTCTATCAAGGGCCCACTGTAAAATTTCAAATACGGACTTTCTTTTTCCCCTAGCCCAATTCTTCTTCTTAATTAAGCCTTTTGCTATTTTTCATTTTTTTTCTCAACAAGGCCCGTGATAGCCTACTTGGCTCCATCACGTGAGGACATTGAATTTGAATCCTACAACAATCATAAACTCCACCAATAGCGTGTATGGAGTATGGTGCGGATTCTGGAGGGGCGGCGTGCGGGCCGAGGCCAAGCGCTTGTGGCGGTATACGATTATGCGGGGAGGTATCGGCGGCGCGCAGGCCGCGGTGACTTCGAGTCGGCCGTGCGGGTGTGAATTTTGACTACGAGGCCATGTAGCAGGAGCTACGTATTTATATGGGCCACGCGTTCGCTGCGAGAAGCTTCGGGGTTGCGGCGGCAAAGAACTCGGGTTCACTAGAAGCGGTGGTGCGCAACGGCATGCTAGCGCGCCGCTAGGGTGACGGCTTCTGAGACGGCGGCGTAAGTCCGTGTGTAGATGGGATTTGGCGGCCTCGGCGTCTTGGCCGAGGAGTGTTGCGTGCGGCGGCGGCGACCATGTTGATTTGCATGTTGAAAATTCGAGATCAATCGCTAGATGGACGATCAACAAGATCGAGTACATATATGTGCATCGATCTCTATGCCATGGTCGCTATGCCGGGTGATGCAAAGATCATGTCGTCGCCTTCTTGGCTTTGCTCTTGTAGATGAAACTCTACTAGCCAAATAAGCTTATACGATCTCGTGGGCGCATGTAATGCAATTATGCAACACAAAAACGAATCGGTGATCAAGGTCGACACAAGTAGATTGAAAAAAAAAAATCTGATTTCACTACCGGGGCGTACACCAATCTACTGTTTCGAATCAAATCATACATCTGTACTGCATGTACTGCTTGTTCAATGATCGCCACATCTACTAGTCAGGTGGAGCCGTAAACTCCATGGCGTTCAGGCCCCTTTTTTAATCAACCCTAGTATATGCAAATCCGGTGAATGATGTACTTGTTCATCTACATATGCATGTATGTGTTCAGTATACGTACTTCCAAAGACTATTCAACATGCATAAATTAAGTATATAGACCAGCTCGATGGCGGGCGCAAGCAATACTCAAGATATTTTTCATACCTTCGGTTCTTGAATTCGGGAAGAAGCGAAGGTTGTCGCATAGGACAGTTCGGCTAGGCCGTGGGGACTGCCCGGCGTGACGATGAGTCGATGCGCTGCGATTAGTAGCGCGCGAGGTAGCGAGATCCGTTCCGCTAACAATGTCGGGGATGTCGACGTCGTCGAAGTAGTCACAGCATGACGCCGGCACGAGCGAAAGTGCCGAAAATCGGCGGCGGCTTCAATGACGGTGTCGACGAAGAGCTTGTCGTCTTTGATAACGTGTTGTAAAACTTATCATCGGCCGGTTAGGACCTTCCCTCTCCGTCTCTCACGATCACATAGTAGGATGAAAGTAGAACACATAGACACAAGGTGTAGGGAGACTATTCTTTATTCATCCGAATCTTGGTTATTACAACATATAGCCTCCCACGTATATATAGTCCTGTCGCGGCTAAAAATTTTTGATAAGAGCGTCACATACAAACAAAGGATTAGGATTTATCCTTCTCCTTTTTTTTTAAGACAGAACGTGTGTTTTTACAACACAATGCACCGATCCGAACCCGGTACAGGCAGGCTCTCAGTCGCACTCGCACTCGCTCGCTCGCTCGGTTCCCCTCGTCTCACTCTCGCCCACCCCTCCAGCCGCCGGAGCCGGACGCTGACCGCGCTCTCGTCACAGTTTTTCCCGGCTGCCCTGCCCGCCCCTCCCTCCCTCCTCCTCCTCCTCTCCTCCCCCCCCCCCGGGACAGGACAACGCAAGCCGCAAGACGATAAAACAGCGCAGCACGCAATACGCTCGCTCTGAGAAGGGCGGAAAGCGAGAGCCGACCCGACCCTCCTCTCCTCCTTGCTGCCTGCCGGATTGTCTCAGTTTTTTTTTCCTCCTCCTCCTCCTCACTTTTCGCCGTCCCTCCCTCCCCCCCGGTCGGGCCGCGACCCCGCCGGCGCATGGCGTCGTCGCGGGTGATGACGTCGTCGTCCCCCGCCGCAGCACGCCGGGGCCGGGTCGGCGTCCTCGGACCTCGCGCGATTCAGGAGCAGTAGCGGCGTCGGATCCATGAACATGGACGACATCATCCGCAACATCTACGGTCCCGACGCCGTCAACGCCGCCTCCGTCGGTGGAGGACCGGTGGAGCCCTCCCCGACGACGACAACGACGGCGCCGGCGGTGGCCCCGACGGAGGCGGCCCGGCGGACGTCGGAGGAGGTGTGGAAGGAGATCTTCGCCGGCGGAGGCCTCTCTGCTCCCGTCCTCCTCCCCCCCCCCCGCCGCCGCCTGCCCCGGCACCGCCGGCGCCGCCGCGGAGATGACCCTGGAGGATTTCCTCGCCAGGGATTCCTGCGGCGGACCCAGGTCCGCCGCGCTCATGGAGGGGAATATGGCGCTGGGGTTCCCTGACGCTGACGGAGGAGATGCCGTGGCGGGGGCAGCAGGCGGCGGCGGCGGCGGCGGGAGGGGAAGCGGCAGGAAGCGGGCGCTTCTGGATCCCGCGGACCGCGCCGTGATGCAGCGGCAGAAGCGCATGATCAAGAACCGCGAGTCCGCGGCCAGGTCCAGGGACAGGAAACAGGTAGTAAGACGGGGTTAATATACCCCATTCTTGCGTGATTTTGAGCTCTTCTCTGTGCAGACTTCTGATTCTGATGCTTTCGGTTGTGTAGGCCTATGTCGCGGAGCTGGAATCGCAGGTTATGCAGCTCGAGGAGGAGCAAGCAGAACTGTTAAGGGAGCAGGTACAGTAGTATGCATTTTCTTGGTTCTGCACTCTGGAAATGGTGTTGTGACGTGTCGGGTAACCACCTTTCAAGCATGCCCCCGGGCCACATCTTTGTTCCCGTTGCTTTACTCTTCCAGAAGATTTCATAGTACAATCACTGTGTAACTGCCCTGCTGGTGATTCCACGGATCACTGTGCAGTTGGGGCCGGGAGTAAATGAGTCAAATGACAAAGATAAAGTACCACACATGAGCACCTCATAGTTAATGGGGACCAGATTTATTACGAAATAAATCCCCCAGCCCCCTTTTTTTTATTTGAAAAAGTGTGATGTATCTTAACATCAGTGAACCGTTCACCATTGCATCCAGATGCTTTATTCATAATGAGAGTGGAATGCACAGTGGGTCTTCAAATTTTTTCTGTATTCTCATCTCAGTCTATGAACTCTCAAAGTGATCATCTCGATCCTTTTAACTTCTAAAGTAGTTCATTCTAAGTTCACTCTAGGTTCAATCATGGACCAGAATTCACAGTTTGTACAAGCCACTTGAAAACTGAAGGATCTCAATGATCACTTTGAGACTATGTACCTAAATGAGAATATGAAAAAAAAAAAAAAGTTTGTGGACCCATAGTGTATTTCACTCTGTCTCAAAATTGATCTCCTTTTACATTGTCATGGAATCTGATATCCTTGTTTATCCTAGTCTAGGTTATTTTGTTACTTGTATGGAACTTATAGAGGTTTTGTGCAGAAGTCTGTTGTTAAATGAATTAGATTAACAGAATACAAAATAGGGGAAATATATTTAGAGACATGTCAAACACTTGTTATCTATATGTTGATGTCTTGCACTTTTGGTTATAAGGTCTACCCTTTAATTGATCTTATTTTACCATTATTTTTTCCAGGAGGACCGACGCCAAAAGAGACTCAAGGAGGTAAGCTTTGTTATCAATATAATTGCTTGAAATCATGTTATGCTTTTGGCAGTCAAATTAACATGTGTTTATGAAGCTGAACTCGTATTATGCTTATATGATTTCAATGATAAACAACTTTTTGGCATCACTTTTCAATTTTCATGCCCTGTAGCAAAATTTGCTGTAAAAAATTCCCCCAAAAAGGGAATTAGCTCCTTTTTAGGGGAGAAATTTAATTAGCACATTTGCCTGTAATGCCTAGAAGGAATTGTTTATTTTCATCATTGATTGTAATCTGAATTCTGAAGAGTGTATGCCTACTAGTTACACCTTTTCATCTGATGCTATATTAATAAGTTCTGCCACTGGCTTAATCTGTTAGTGATACTTATCTCACAGCATTATACTGCTTCTCAACCTGAAGAATCATAATAATAGTGTATGTTATCATCTTATGGAGGTTTTTTTCTACAACAGTTCATATACATAATAATGAAAAATAGTTTCCAATTATTCCAGTATAGCAATTAAAGGTTCAGCACTGATTAGACATGGTGATTTTCTCCATATCTGCACTATTATGATTTTCTCAAATCTATTCCCATGGTTAGTTGAGTACTCTGCAAATTCAAACATGCAACAGTTGCTGTTCTTTTGTCATTCATTAAAGAAGTTAACCTGTTTGTGCAGCTATTTGAAAAGGTAGTTCCAGTCATCAGGAAAAAACCATCACAAGATCTTAGAAGAACCAACTCCATGGAATGGTAGAAATGACACTGAGCCCTGATGTTGTCCTCTTAGAAGTTACAGGGTTTCTTTTCCTTCTTGACTTGTTTCCCCTAGTTTTCTTTGGCAGCTATTTAGGAATAGTGGAAAACATTTAGGTGATTGTGCGTGATCAAGAAGTCACGCCATTCAAAATTGATCTGTTGTCAGCCTGACTGTTTCCTTGTGAATGTGGCTGAGTGTTGTATAAACAAGAACAATAAGGTTTGCTTCAACGGTGGACCAAAGTATCCTAATTACAAAGGCATCTATTTTGACATGTGCCAATATTTGATCCATGCAGTTAGTTTAGGATGTGTTTGGGATTGCTCTGTTTCACGGTTCTCATCTAAACAGGTTCAGCTCCACAACGACTTGCTAGTTGCTACCAAGGAAATAAAAAAGATACCTGCTCTATGTTGGATTTTGTGAAGCTGAGTCCGTGGAGTATTTCCAAACAGACCTTTAGTATTGCATAAGAGCATTTTCAATAGCTCCCGAATGCAGCTTCGGAACTTCCTTGATAAGAAAACAGTGGGTTGGCCCAATATCATTTTTAAGATTATTGATGATGAAGATAATGCACCATACCACCGGTACCTCCGTCTCTCTCTCATCCCCCATGCTCAGATCTCTCCTTGCCTCCCGCCTCGCCGCATGGTCACCCAGCGTCGCGACCTGCATCCTGGCACCACGAGCTGCCTCTGCAGGCTCCCTGCACTAATGCCCACCTCCCTGGCCCTTGCAGCATATTTCCCGTTGAAAGCCTTGTGTTTGGTTCTAGAAATAGTCACACACACAAAAAAAAAAAATGTGGTACTAGAAAAAATGTGAAGGGTGAAGGGTGACTAATCAAAATGTGGTTCACACCAAGATGATGAGCAAGACGAGTGAAGGGCGACTAATCCAAATGGAGCAAGCTCACGCCTAGAGAAGATGAAAAAAGGTTGAAAACATGCACAAGGCAAAGGTATTTGTTAGGGGTTTTGTTTTTGTTGGCAGAGTTTTGTTTTTGTTGGCAGAGTTTTGTTTTTGTTGGCAGAGTTTTGTTTTTGTTGGCAGAGTTTTGTTTTTGTTGGCAGAGACGTAATCAGGTTTATGATAGATGGTCATACTATTAGAGAATATATTTTCATAGAAAAAAGTGATGGTACTATTATCTATAAACTTGATCAAACCTTAAAAACGTAGAATCACATTTGTTTCAAAGCGAAGGAGTAGGATATTTTAGTTTTATCCTAAGTTATACTGACATTCATGATACTAAATAGAAGTAGGAACAATTTTGGGGTGCTTTTAGGTGTGTATAGGTGGTATGTTGGGTGGGTGGTGGGGGAGTGTAATGCAGTCAAGCTTGGAAGCATGAGGAAGAAGACGAGCTGAGGAGGGGATCAAAGGTGGTAGAGCGATGTCGGCTTTGCATGAGGGGTGCCCAAGAGCGGGGATGACAGAGCATGAGGAAGGAGATGTCCAAGGAGGAAGCGGCCTCCATGGTGCGAGGTGAGGCCGTGGGCGACGGCCATGGCGCCTACCAAGGGTTTGGGTGGATGGCGACAAAGGCAATCCATAGGCAAGCTACCTGGCTCTCAAAATTGAGGGGGATGGATTTGCCTTTATGGGTGCATATATGATGGAAATATGGGTCTTATCACTGGTTTTTTCAAAAAAAAATGTAGGTACAGCAGCACCCACTAACTTCAATAGAGCTCCTCCCATGCTTTTTTTTTTTTTTTTTTTTTTGAGAAAGAAACATTTACATTAATACATCAGTTATGTCCAGACAGATCACCAGACACTCGCAACGCTACACATAAACTTCTTCCAGCCACAATAAAGGACCATTTTTACAACTCAGACCTATGGTTGCTAGTGTATGAGCAACAACATTACAAGCCCGTGGGCAATGAGAGATAGTACAAAAGTTGAAATCATATAACATTTTAGTTCAAATCTCTCTAAATAAAACACCCAAAGGAGAGCCCCTAGCTCCGATGGTGTCCATCCACGGAAGAGCCGAACGGGACACGAGGGAGGGAGCGATGATGTCGGGCGTGCGAACGGAAGGGAACCTCACTGACATGCTAGGCACACTCTAACGGTAGCTAACTAATCCAAAAGTACCACCAATCCTCTCCATCCCTCCACATTAGGGATGAACCAATTCAACGAAACAGAATCATCGTTTCCTCCCAGAATACTAGGATGGGATTGCCCCATCTCATATTGTCCAAACCAAACACAACTACTTCATAGCAAAAATAGATTTAATGCAATAAATTTGATGTTTGAGATGTTTTATTTTTGTAGACTTGGTAAGTATGAGAATGGTCAGCGCAAATCAACATAGTAACGAAAGAATCATAGATGTACCCCCATTTCTCGGAGACACGGGTAAAAGTGGAGATCATCAGATACAAATGTCATAAATTAATTATTGTTATATGGTCATAAAGGGCAATGTTATATCAGGGTTCATAATCTAATGTTGTTTGAAGTGCAAACTACATATGCTCACAGAAGAGGACCAAAAACAAATTTGAATGATATTGATGCAAAATATTTACATAAGAAATACTATGATGGCCAATAGAAAACAGGTTGCATCTGCAAACAACTTGTGTAGTTGTGTATTATTCCAACCATTCTTTTTACAAGGCATATTTCGTTTCAATTGGACAAACCACTGCAATAGGAGGTCCAACCTTGCAAAAACATCTAGGGTCAAATTCAAGCTGATCTGTTTATCCATCCATTCATTAGGTGATGGGTTCACCGTAATCGTCATCAGGTAAGCACAAAACTCACGAAGAGGCAGGAGCGCAAAATGGGACACTGCACGGCTGTGACCATTTGTCAGTAAGTGTATCTCTCTGCACCTAACCAGGCTTCAGTGTGAACACAACAGAGAAAGCAGCAATGCACTGCACACTTGTAACAATTGCCTGACTTGGACCTCATACAGAACATCAGGCTTAAAGCTGTTGTGTTTCCACAGCTGAATTATGAAACACAAATACTACGAAAGTAACAAAACAAGTATATCAACAAACAAAAGGTACTATAATACCATATGAACTTCTGGCAAACCCGTCCTCATATATGGAATAAAAGGAGAGTACAAAACCAATATCAATCTAAAATAATGGAAGGAATGCAAGAGAACCCTACATCAAACTAACAGAGGCAAACCCGGCAGATGAAACATCAAATCTGTTTATGTAAAGAAGAAACTCACAATGGGTATATATAAGTAAGATAAGTAAAAAGCTTGCCCTCAGATCTCAAAGAAACAACAATTCATTGATAGTGGCAGTAGCTGCTGTACAAGCATATATGGGCCCCAACAAACATAAGGGGAGAGAGAGAGAGGCAGACAGACAGAGAGGAGGACGAGGAGAGAAATCATATGCCATCTTTGCATATTCGGTTTTCACATTGGGCAACACATTTTTTTAAAAACCATCAAATGTAATGCTGCCATTCATTGTCTAAAAGATCGGCAGTCACTATATCTTCAAACTAGGAACTTCATGCAGCCACAACTTCACAAATGGGGGTGCAAAAATGGAGTGCAATATGATTATATTGAGTTTCAAAACCAACTAAAAATGAAAGGTATGAAAGGTGAACTGAGAGGAGAAACCACAAACATAATTTTTTTAAAAAAAAAAGAAGTATCACAAAATGCCTGCAATTCACACATTACAACAGAATACCAACTTCCACTTGAGAATGACACTTGCTCTCCACGATAGAAACGAACGAAGGAGGGCATTGAGGCCTCTGATAGATAAGTTCATCACAAAAATGCAAAGAAAACCAAAATAACCAATGGCCATGTTTCATCAAGGGTACCCTTTCATCAAAGTCTAATGCAGCAGAGCAGAATCCAACATTAGAAGTGGAGCATGTCCCAGGGGATGGCTGGAAGAAAAACGTGTCAAGTATGATTATGAGAGCGATCATGCCAACACTGACAACGAGGAAAGGAGGACGAGAAAGAAAAGCAGACAATTGGCAAGTCAGCAGTTTGACCACTTCATCTTGTCAAATACTGCGCCTAAGCACCAAGAATATGGTCTCTGGAGATGGCAAAACAGCACAAGTAATTTGACAACCTACAACCTTGCAACTGCATAGGTTGATCCCACCAAGCTCAAGACCATTTCAGCAACATTTATGCATCAATCCACAAGTCTCATCATTATTGGAGCAATGCAAATCAAGTAACAAGACAGTGAATCTTGAAAATGGACTAAAATAAATTGATACAAAACTAAAAGTATCAATATATGTAGTACAATTTTTATATGGTTATTAATTCATTAAAGCTCAACAAAAACAGCAGATAATAGGTGTTAGCATCAAGAAGCAAGACGAGCAACTATAATAGTAGAATTAGAATTAGAACTATGCAACAAGTAGTAGCGATAATATACATGATGCAGGGATGAGTTATGTGTTTATTCAAAGTATATACTTCATCTAGCAAAATCATTTCTTACAAGAAGGTAGTACAACTCATCCCCCTGAATGTTTTAAAATTTGTACACTCAAAAGGAGGTCCACAAGTCAATTCCAATTGACACACAGAAACATTTGCTTTGCAAGAAATCCTCAAGTCAATTCCAACGGATATGCAGAAATGTTTTCTTTGCAAAATAGCCCTCAGATTGACAGGTTTGTTTGAATTGCATCAGAAGCTAATGCAGTGGGCTTCAACGCTGGCACCAGAGCACATTCCAAGGCCTCGAAGAAGAAGAAGACGGCTTCCAAGCTAGCTAGCTAGCTGTGGTTCCTTGCCAGATGGGTAAGAAAAATCAATCCAAGTTCGGATGCATTTGCACTTACAGTGCCAGTAGATGGGAGTTTTTTTTTTTTTTTGATCAGGCCAGTAGATGGGAGTTGGGGGAAGAGGAGGCGGCGATGAGCATGCTTGGACACCCAGAAGAGGAACCGACACTGCATTAGCCATTCAACCTTACAAACGCAAAGGAGTGACCCCATGGTATTCAAATCCAATCTGATCTATCCATATATCCATCCATCCATCCATTCAACAGGTCAGAGGGTTATCGCCATCATCATCGGGCAAATGCAAAAATATCCAAGTACCTGCCGTAAAAATCAATAACAGGAAAGCAGGAAAAAAAAAACTCATCTACACCGCGATCTCGATCGATGTTACAAAACCACAACAAAACTGAATTATGAAACAAAAGCACATTTGTGAGCTGGCTCAAGGTTAGCAGGTTCTCATGCACTCCTACCGAACTTGATGCAAATGTGATGGCTGCTGTCTGTCACCTGAAGACAGGTTACATTTCAGGCACCTGAAATATAGCAAGTTCGGTAGGAATGCATGAGAACCCCAAATCAAACAAACAGAGGCAAACCTGGCAGAAGAAACTTCAAATAAATTTATATAAAGCAGAAATTCGAAATGGGTACATATATGAATAAGTTCGTTAAAAAAAGCTTGCCCTCAGGTCTCAAAGAAACAACATTCAGTGATGGCTTTCAATCGGGCTGTCCCGCTGATGGTTGCTAAGATGGAGGGAGGGAGGGAGGGAAGGAGGGAGGGAGGGGTGGTGATGGTGCAGTAGTAGTACACTCCTCAGATTAAGTCTTCCCCGTTATCGAAAAAGAGAGAAATCGGAAACAGGGGGAACATGAGCGAACCGGTACGAGAGAGAGCGACAGGAAGGCGACCGGGAGGGCGATACGACGGCGAGCCGCCGTGGCTGCCGTGGCTCCCGACCCACGGGATCCCCGCCGGTCAACGCCGGTGGAGTTTCACCTCACCAAGGAGGCCGCCGACCACGTCTCTGGAGGCTGGCAAGGGAGGGGTCTCTCGGAGCCAGTTTACGGAGAAGGGGAGGGAAACTTCGGGATGGGGCAGAGGAGGCTTCCGACAGCCCCCATCGCCGGAATCCCCCCGTCGTCGTGCTTCAAGTCCGGTGAGGGAGCACGGTACTCCGCCGCGCGGCAAGGTAAGCTCAATTTCAAATCATTTTGCAGGGGACCGAGTTGTCAGGGGAGCGAGACTCAGAGTAGGTGAACCAAGCTCACCAACCCGGATGTGGACCAGATGGAGCGGGCAGAGAGGGCAGAGAGGGCACGGGATCCAATACCCGGAGGAAGAGGAAACTATCCAGGAGTTCTGGGGACAGCTGTGGTACATACCCGAAGACAAGCCACCGCCGCCACCACGAGCCCACAGACCTAGGGTTAGAGAGGGGGACGATTTGGTCTGGATCAGAAAGGATCTCTGGGAGAAGAAGAGCTTCAAGCCAGAAGACTGTGTCCCAGTTGGAAGATGGGATGTGTGGGAGAAGGAACCGCTGAAGCTTGATTTCGCTGAATCCATTTGGGGAGAAGGAAGGAGAAGGAGTTTTCTGAGTGTGCTTAAGGATTCCATGGCCAACAGAGGTTCTGGTAGGGGGATTAGACCTGGGAGTCCAGAAAGTGAGTGGGATTGGGGAGGGGGAGGATGGAATCAATTCCCTCCTCACCAATTTCATCAGAATCAGGGGCCACCTCCTCCATTCTTTGGGCATCCACCACCTCCACCTTATGGATTTTATCCAAACCAAGGGCCTCATCCACCACCATACTATGGTCAGCAACAATTCCAGGGTGGTAGGCCAAGAGGAGGGGGGCGTCAAAGTGCTGGAAGAGGGAGAGGGGTACCAGGAAGGCAAGCTCAACAACAGTCACAACAGCAACAGCATGGTAAAGTTGTGCAGGAACAGAAGAAAGGAGACACTGATCAAGCTTCAGGAACAACCCAGACTGTCTCAATGGAGATTGAGGGAAAGGATGATGCTGTTTCATCTCACAAAGGTAAAGCCATAGATGTGGTATGTTTCAAATGTGGTGAGATTGGACACTATAGCACAGCTTGTAGTAGGGCCAAATGTTGCTTTATCTGTAGATCTGAAAATCATGTGGTAGAGAATTGTCCTGAATGGAAGACAAATGCTAGTATTGCCCAATACTATGGAAGTGCTGCTACTGGCCTTGGGTTCTACCACATAAATGTAGAACAACAGAAAGGGAGATTCAGTCATTGGGTTGGGTTGGACAATTTTGGCATAATCACCATTGAGCAGGGAGATATCCTAGATGAAGCTAGTCTTATCCAACACTTAAAAAGACTGTTTGACACTAAGTGGGAGTGGAGGCTTAGAGCTGAAGATGAATATACCTTTGTTACCAGATTCCCCCCTCACAAGAGAGTGGAAAACATAGTCATTGGGAAGGCTTCTCTGTTCTGCTTAGAAGGCACAAATGTGGTTCTCTCTCTAAAACCATGGACTGGAGATGTTGAACCTGTGAGCAAGCTGGAGGAAGTGTGGGTTCAGATAAGAGGAATCCCACCAAGATGGGCTGATTGGTGGACAATCAGAGAAGTAACTTCAAGTTTGGGAGTGTTAATTGAAGTGGACTGGACAGAACTGTTCTCCACATTCTTTTCTGTAGCAAGGGTCAGAATCAAATGCAAGAATCCCAGCAAGATTCCTTATGAGAGAGTGTTTGAGATGGGAGGGGCCTGCTACTTGATAAACTTTACTGCTGAGGGAGTTGAGCCAGTAGAGGATTCAGATCCTGAGAATGATGGAAAGGATGGAGATGTAAATGGAAAGAAAAAAGATGACAAGGATGATAAGGAATTTGATCAAGATGAAGATGATCTTCTAGGTGATGAAGATAAAGGGGGAAAGAGTGGAGGTAATGATCAAGTATCCGGGAATAAAGACAAGGATAATACTAATGGGAACAAATCTGCTAGCAAGACAGTGGGGCAGAAAGAGGTTGGAAGCTCATCCAAAAAGGCTACCAACATCAAGTCTGCTAAAAGAGCTTTAGATTTTACTCTGATTCAAGATGAGTTCTCCAATGACCAGTCTCAGTGTGCTAGTCTGCTATATGCAATGGAGCTGGAAGGTTCAGAGGTGGGTGAAATGACAGGGGACCTCTCTGAAGATATTGTAGAAGATGAAGCCATGGAATTGCCTGTAGAATGGGTCCAGCAAGTGTCAGAAGAGCAGAGAACTTCATTGCTCGGCTCAATGATTCAGTTCCAAAATCAGTTGGAAACTGAGGCTGATGGCACTACAGTTCCTGGTATAGAAGAGATAACATCATCACAACCAAGTGTTGAAGATATGGAGAAAATCACAAACAAGCTTAAAGGAAAAGGCAAAATACAGCAGTGGGGTCCTATACCTGCTCAGAGAAAAAGCAAACGCTTTCTAGATGATGGAAGACCAGTTCTAGAGAAGGCACAGGAAGCAAAGAAGAAGCATAATCTGGAACAGGCTCCAGGTAAGAAATCTGCATCAGTTTTGACAATATCTCCTTCTTCTTTATTACATATTGCTTCTGACATTGGTTTAGAGACTGGGGATGGCCATCCTCTTGATGATTCTGTTTTAGAGCATATGGTAGAATTAGAAAACCAAAGAGTTGAGAATTTTAGGAAGCTAGAATTAGAGAGACAGAAAAAGTTGGCTGCCATTAATATTGAGTCAGATAGAGTAAAGAATAGTGAGAACACCACACAGGAAGAATTAGAAAGTTTAGGTTTCAAGATATGTGAGAGTGGTGACTCAAACATATCTGTTAATAGTGATAAAGAAGGGCAGGAGAAGGAGTTGGAAGACAAAGAAGTTAGTCATTTGGTAAATAGAAGAAGTAGGGTAGATAGAAAAAAGAAAAAATATAAATGAAAGGTCTTTTCTGGAATATAAGAGGTATGGGCCAGGATGGTAGAATTCTTGCTTTGTCCAATAGAATTAGAGATAATCATTTGGATTTTGTAGGAATAGTAGAAACAAAAAAAGGAGAATATTCAAGTGGTATGCTTAGATCTTTAACTGGTAGTGCTAAATTTACTTGGTGTTCTCTTAAAGCTAGGGGTTCTGCTGGTGGAATTTTAGTAGGGGCAAATGAAAATCTGTTTAACCTTACACCAGGGGATCTATTAGATTTTACTGCTAGTGTTATGCTTACCAATAAGTCTACTGGTTTTTCCTTCAAAGTAGTGACTGTATATGGTTCTCCCTATGAGGACAAGAAACAGGTGTTTATAGATGAACTGCATAGAGTCATGGGGTCTTGGAAAGGCCCTACAATTATTGGTGGTGACTTTAATTTGGTTAGATCACTTGTTGATAAGAGTAATGGTATAGTTAATTTTAGATGGATGGATTTGTTCAATGATTGGGTTCATAAGTGGGGCCTCATTGAACTAGAGTTAAGGAATAGAAAATATACTTGGACTAACAATCAGGAGAGACCAATCATGGCAAGAATAGATAGAGTCTTCATCACCACCGAGTTAGAGGCTGCTTTTCCTCTCTCTAGGATTAAAGCTTTAGATAGAGTTCCTAGTGACCATAACCCTTTATTAGTTGATCTAGGAGATAACAATTTCTACGGTAAGAAGAGATTCCGGTTTGAAAAATGGTGGCTCCAAGAGGAAAGCTTCAGTAAAGTAGTTGAGAAAGCTTGGTCCACCCCCTGTAATGAAACTAAGAGTATTGACATTTGGCAATTTAGAGTTAGAACTTTCAGGAGATTAGGTAGAGGATGGGCTGCAAATCAAATTGCTTTGCTCAATAAAACTAAGAATGTTCTATCTCAGGAGTATAGCATCTTAGATCAGGCTCTAGAGGAAAGAGATTTAGATGAAAATGAGTGGGCTAGATACAAACATTTAGAGGAAGAATTAGATAAAATATATAGGCTTGAAGAGATTAAAATTAGACAAAGGTCTAGGGATAGAGACATTCTAGAGGGAGACAGAAATACAGCATACTTCCATGCTGTAGCAAATTATAGAAGTAGGAAAAAAAGGATTGATTATTTGGAAACTCCTACTGGTCATGTTTCTAATCAAAAAGGTATGATGGGGTTAGCAGTTGACTTTTACAAAAATTTGTTTGCAAAAGAAAGTGATCAGGGTATTAGATTGAGTAGCAATTTCTGGGATGAGTCACAACTAGTTAATGATTTAGAAAATGAGATGTTAGTAGCTCCTTTCACCGAAAAAGAGATTAAGGAAGCTATTTTTGGGTGTTATTCAGAAGGGGCACCGGGACCTGATGGTCTCTCCTTCTTATTCTATCAAAAGTTTTGGGATGTTATTAAGAAGGACATTTTAGCAATGTTTGATGATTTCTTTAGCGGTAAATTAGATATACAAAGGTTAAACTTTGCCCTGATTACATTAGTTCCTAAGGTTGAGAGTGCTTGTAACATGAAACAGTTTAGGCCTATTAGTTTATTAAATTGTAGCTTTAAAATGTTCTCTAAGCTCTTGACTAATAGGTTAGGTATAGTGGCACAGAGGCTAGTGGACACTAACCAAAGTGCTTTCATTAAAGGTAGGTACATTTTGGAAAGTGTTGTAGTGGCCCATGAAATTGTTCATAGCCTGAATAAAACAGGGGAAAAAGGTATCATTCTTAAGCTAGACTATGAAAAAGCTTATGACAGGGTAAGCTGGGAGTTTTTGTTTGAGGTTTTAAAAACTAGAGGTTTCTCAGAGAAATGGATCATGTGGATCAAAAGCTTAGTGATAGGAGGTTCTCTAGGTGTCATTGTTAATGGTGAAGAAAGTTCTTTCTTCAAATCTGGGAAAGGCCTTAGACAGGGTGATCCTCTATCCCCTCTACTTTTCAACTTAGTTGGTGATGCTTTCACTAGGATGTTAGATAGAGCATCCAGGCAAAGGTTAGTTAAAGGTGTATTAACAGACTTTAGACCTCAAGGGATTATTTCTCTTCAATATGCTGATGACACAATACTTTTTAGTAATGCTGAAGTAGAGCATATGGTTAATCTAAAACAAACCATTATGTGGTATGAGATGATTTCAGGGATGAGAGTTAATTTCCATAAGAGTGAAATACTTACTATGAATATGGAGGAGTGGGAAATAGATAGAGCTGCTGGTATCTTTAACTGTCCTAGGGGTTCCTTCCCTATCAAATACCTGGGTATCCCTTTACATTATGACAAACTAACTAGAGAAGACTTACAACCAGTAGTAGACAAACTTCTTGGAAGGATAGCAGGTTGGAGGGGCAAGTTACTGTCTTTAGCTGCTAGAGCTACTTTAGTCAAAGCTTGCCTAGCTAGTATACCTGTATATCTGCTGTCTTTTATAAAGTTTCCTAAGTGGGCTATTAACCTTCTAAATACCCAAATGGGTAATTGCCTATGGAATGATTTAGAGGATGCACATAGATATCATTTAGCTAACTGGGAATTGGTGTCAACAGCTAAAGAATATGGAGGCATGGGTTTGACAAATTTAAGGGATCTTAACATTTGTCTCCTGTCTTCATGGCTTAAGAGATACAATAGTGATAGAAATAAGCTGTGGACTGAGTTGATAGATTTTAAATATAAGACTAAGAAACCAAATATCCTTCATACTAAAGTTGCTGGTGCATCTCCTTTTTTCAGAGGGTTCATGTGGGCAACTAAAGCTGCTAGATTAGGTTATAAATGGAAAGTAGGGAATGGAAGAAAAATCAAGTTCTGGGAGGATAATTGGTTAGGAGATTCTAATCTTGCTATACAATATTGGAAACTTTATAGGTCAGTCAATGAAAAAGATAAAACCATAGCTGATCTATGGGATGGTTCAGATCTAAAATGTACTTTTGCTAGGATGGGAGATGATGAAATGATGCAAATGTGGGATGAGGTTTACCAGTTAGCTAGTACTATTAGTCTTAATGAGGAAGAGGATGAAATGATATGGCAATTTAACTCGAAAGGAGTCTATTCTGTCCAGTCTTTGTACAAAGTGATAAATTTCAGAGGTATACAATCAGTACTAGTTCCTGCTCTTTGGGCTATTAAAGTTCCTCCTAGAGTACATAATTTTCTGTGGCTGTTAAGTAAGAATAGATGTTTGACTAGGGACAACTTGAATAAAAGGCAAAAAGTTAAGGACTTAACATGCCTCTTTTGTTCTGAGATAGAAACAGTCCAACATTTGTTTTTTGAATGCGTGGTTGCAAGAAATATGTGGGATGTCTTATCTAGAGTATTAGGTGTGCAGTTAGGCTATTCTTTAGATGAAATTGGTAAATTTTGGCTCAGCAATAAGAGGAACTGTGTAGTCAATATAGTGACCTCTGCATGTTTTTGGTGTCTTTGGAAACTCAGGAATTCTTTGTGTTTTCAGAAATGTCAATGGGAGAGTATGGCTATACTCTTTCACAGGATTGCCAACACTATCCAAAACTGGGCTATGATTTGTCCGGAGGAGAAGAGATCGTCTCTAATACTGAAAGCAAAAATGTTGAAGCTAGAAGCTATGCAAGTATTGTGGCTGGTGTGACAAGTTCTGGAGGTGAAGCAAGTCTGTCAAGCAATGCTGGATTGTTGGTCCAAGCAAGGTGATGGGAAGGAAGACCTGACGTCTGAAGGCTGTAGGCTATTGTCGGGTGACCAACAGTGATGGTTCTTTCAAAAAACTCTTCAAGATGGGATAGTGAAACATAGTCTCAGCAATCAGTTTCAGTGGTGGCTGCTTAAGCTCCACAATAAAGTTCTGTAATAATCTGTCGCTACTTGTTTACTTTTCCTAGTCAGTCATGGGTAGTTGGTTTAAACAGCAAGCAGGGTAATGTTTGTTATCTGGTATTAGAACTGATGAGGTGCAGTTGGTATATCCATACTGCTAGTGCTGTAAACTGAATTTTGTCTGTTGACCCAGAGTTAATAGACGGGGGCATGGCCCTTTTACTCTAAAAAATGGTGCAGTAGTAGTAGTAGTACTAGTACTGTATGTACTAGTAGTAGTAGAGGAGGAGGAAGAGGAGGAGGTATAAGCCATCTTTGCATATACGGTTTTCATCATTGGGCGGCACATTTAATTTAGAAACTATATGCTGCCATTCATTGTCTAAAAGACCGGCAGCAGTCACTATATCTTCAAACTAGGAACTTGGTGCAGACACAACTTCGCAAATGGGGGTGCGAAAATGGAGTGCAATATGTTATATTGAGTTTAAGAAAGAACATAAATATGAAAGGTGAACCGAGAGGTGAAACTACAAACATATTTTTTTTAAAAAAAGAAGGATCACAAAATGTCTGCAACTCACATCTGACATGCAACTCACATCTTACAACAGATGACCAACTTCCACTTGAGAATGACGCCTAGCTCTCCATGAAGGAGGGCACTGAGGCCTCAGATAGATAAGTCCATCACAAATAGGGAAAGAAATCAAAATAAACAATGGTACACTGCCAAATGACGATAGGCATGATATGCCATGTTCATCAAAGGCTGATGCAGCAGGCTCCAACATTAGAAGTAGAACATGCCCCAGGGGATGATCGGTAGAAGAACATGACAGCGATAATGCCAACAGTGACAACTAAAGGATAGGAGGATGAGGAAGAAAAGCAAACAATGGCCCAGTCACCAGTTAGACCATCTCATAAAATACTTCGCAGTTCTGCATACCTAAGCACCGAGAATATGGACTGTGGAGATGGCAAAACAGCACAAGTAATTTGAGTTGCTACAACCTTACAAACTGCATAGGTTGATCCTACCAAGCTCTAACTATTTCAATTTCAGCTCATGTATGCATCAATCCACAAGTCTCATCAACATCGGAGCAAAAGAAAATCAAGCAACAAGACACTGAATCTTGAAAATGGCGGAAAATAAATTGATACAACTATAACAGTATCGTTATGTGTAGTACAGTTTTTATGGTTATTAATTCATTGAAACTATAGAAGTAGATAATAGGTGTTAGCACCAAGAAGCAGGACGAGCAACTGTAGAAGTAGAATTAGAAGTAGAAGTATGCAAGTAGTAGCCACCCTGAATGTTTTAAAATTTGTACACTCAAAAAGAGGTCCACAAGTCAAATCCAATTGATACACAGAAAAGTTTGCTTCGCAAGAGATCCTCAAGTCAGATCCAATGGACACGCAGAAATGTTTTCTTTGCAAAATAGCCCTCGGACTAGTAGGTTTGTTTGATTTCCATCAGAAGCTAATGCAGTGGGCTTCGACGCTGGCACCAGAGCACATTCCAAGGGCTCAAAGAAGAAGAAGGCGTCTTCGAAGCTAGATAGCTAGCTGTGGTTCCTTGCCAACACAAGAAGAAACTCTGAGGAGAAAGAGAGATCAGTCCATCTGCCTGTGCATGGATTTGCATTGCAGTGCCAGTAGATGGGAGTTGGGGGAAGAGGAGGAAGAGGAGGAGGCGATGAGTCTGCCACAAGGGCAGTGCCGCTAGTCAGTCATCGATCAACCGGCCCGAGCCCCGAGCATGCTTGGACACCCAGAAGAGGAGCCGACACTGCATTAGCCATTCAAGGGAGCTCCAACCTTGCAAACGCAAAGGAGTGACCCCGTGGAGTTCAAATCCAATCTGATCTATCTATCTATCCATCCATCATCATCGGGCAAATTCAAAAAAAAATCCAAGTATCTGCCACAAAAATCAGTAACACGAAAAAGCAGGAAAAAAACATCTACACACGCGATCTCGATCAATGTTTCAAACCACGGCAAAACTGAATTATGAAACAAAAGCACATTTGCTACGCCTCAGTCGCCTCAAAACTGCTCAAGGTTAGCAGTGGCAACTGGCAAGGTTCAGGCACCCTTGGATGCAAATGTGATGGCTGCTGCCTGTCGCCTGAACACAGGTTACATTTCAGGTACCTAAAATATAGCAAGTCCCGGTAAGAATGCATGAGAACTCCATATCAAACTAACAGAGGCAAACCTGGTAGATGAAACTCCAAATAAGTTTATATAAAGCAGAAATTGAAATGGAAACATATATGAGTAAGATAGGTAAAAAGCTTGCCCCTCAGGTCTCAAAGAAACAGCATTCATACTTCATTGATGGCTTTCAATTGGGCTGTTCTGCTGATGGTTCCTGAGAGGGGGGAGGGGGGAGGAGGGAGGGAAGAAGGGGTGGTGGTGATGGTGTAGTAGTACTAGTAGTACTAGTAGTAGCAGACCAGCTGCAGCGGCAGCGGCAGCAGCAGCAGGAGGGGGAGGGGGAGGAGGAGGAGGTAAAAACCATCTTTGCCTATACGGTTTTCATCATTGGGCAGCACATTTATTTTAGAAACTATCAAAGGTAATGCTGCCATTCATTGTCTAAAAGATCGGGAGTCACTATATCTTCAAACTAGGAACTTGATGCAAACACAACTTCACAAATGGGGGTGTGAAATGGAGTACAATAAGATTTTATTGAGTTTAAGAAAGACAATAAAAAAAAAAAAAGAAAAGGTGAACCGGGAGGTGAAACCACAAACATATATTTTTAAAAAAAGAAGGATCACAACAGATGACCAACTTCCACTTGAGAATGACACCTAGCTCTCCATGATAGAACCAAATGAAAGAGGGCATTGCGGCCTCAGATAGATAAGTCCATCACAAAAAGGGAAAGGAAATCAAACTAACCAATGGTCTACACTGCCAAATGGCCTCAGACCATGGGATAGACATGATATGCCCTGTTTCATCAAAAGCTGATGCAGCAGAACATTAGAAGTGGAACATGCCCCAAGGGATGATAAGTAGAAGAACATGACAGCTATCATGCCAGCAGTGCCAACTAAATGAAAGGAGGATGAGGAAGAAAAAGCAAACAATGGCCCAGTCGCCAGTTTGACCATCTCATCAAGTATCGGCAGTTCTGCATACCTAAGCGCCGAGAATATGGACTGTGGAGATGGCAAAACAGCACAAGTAATTTGAGGAGCTACAACCTTGCAAACTGCATAGGTCGATCCCACCAAGCTCTAAACCATTTCAGCTCATGTATGCATCAATCCAAAAGTCTCATCAACATCAGAGCAAAAGAAAATCAAGCAACAAGATACTGAATCTTGAACAACAACAACAACAACAACAACATAGCCTTTAGTCCCAAGCTAGTTGGGGTAGGCACTGAATCTTGAAAATGGCGGAAAATAAATTGATACAACCATAACAGTATCAATATGTGTAGTACAGTTTTTATGGTTATTAATTCATTAAAACACAACAAAACAGTGGATAATAGGTGTTAGCGCCAACTATAGCAGTAGAATTAGAACTAGAACTATGCAGGTAGTAGCATAATATACATGAGGCAGGGATGAGTGATGTGTTTATTGAAAGAAAAGATATATACTTCATCTGGCAAAATCATTTCTTACAACAAGGTAGTAAAACTCAGCACCCTGAATGTTTTAAAATTTGCAAGTCAATTCCAATTGACACAAAGAAAAGTTTGCTTCGCAACAGATCCTCAACCTCAAGTCAGATCCAATGGACACACAGAAATGTTTTCTTTGCAAAGTTGCCCTCAGACTTGTAGGCTTGTTTGATTTCCATCAGAAGCTAATGCAGTGGGCTTCAACGCTGGCACCAGAGCACATTCTAAGGGCTCAAAGAAGAAGAAGAAGAAGAAGAAGATGGAAGCCCACTGCTCTCATGCTTGCCAGCACAAGGAGAAAGAGAGATCGATCAGTTCATCCGCCTGCGCATTTTTTTTTTTTTTTTTTTTTTTTTTTTGAGATTACACAGTACAACGCAGACACACTTGCAGTGCCAGTAGATGGGAGCTGGGGGAAGAGGAGGATTTTAGAGACTCTGCCACAAGGGCCCGAGCCCCGAGCATGCTTGGACACCCAGAAGAGGAGCCAACACTGCATTAGCCATTCAAGGGAGCTCCAACCTTGCAAACGCAAAGGAATGACCCCGTGGAGTTCAAATCCGATCTGATCTATCCATCCATCCATTCAACGGGTCAGAGGGTCATCGCCGTCATCATCGGGCAAATGCAAAATCCAAATGTCTGCTGCAAAAATCGGTAACAGGAAAGCAGAAAAAAAAAAAAACTCATCTACACCGCGATCTCAATTGATGTTTCCAAACGATTGCCCTAAAAAAATGTTTCCAAACGATGCCAAAACTGACACAGGCCAGACCCAGACGCAGAGGCTGAGAGACAAATCAACCGTGATTTAAAAATTAAATAAATAAAACAAATCAAGCATAGGAAGCGAGATCGGAGAACCTCCCGAGCGAAGGGGAGAGGGTCGCTGCCGCCGGCACACCGGAGCGACGGAACCCTCCTCACCGCCGCCGGCGTAGAGGAGACGAGGGTTTCCGCCTCATCCTCACCCCCCGAAACCACGCGGCGGATAGCGCTCTCCATTTCTCGTGCCGCTGCTGCGCTCGCAGTGCCAGCAGGAAAGCGTACTCCGGGTCCGGGAGGCTGCTTTCTAGGCGTTGGAGGGGTCGGCGACTCGGCGCAGGCTCCCGAGGAAACAGAAGGCCACGCCGCGTAAACGGGCCGCATCTTCTTCCCATCGGCTGCGGGCTGACGCTTATGGCCCGCATAATAGCCCGTGAACCCGTTCATTATAGATGGGCCATGGTTGTTACGAGACCGGCCTCGTTGCTGCTGGCTGAATTTATGGGCCACAAGCCACGGCATTAGCTAACCAAATAGAACTAAGGCCCACAAGGTCACATCTCACAAACGCAAAAACAGCACGGAAATTTTGAAGATGGAAAAAGGTTCTATTGACCTCCTTTAGCGTCTGTTTGGACTTTGGAATGCTGCAAATGTCTTTGTTCCTGCTTTTTTTAATGAAATTTCTGCATGATTTTGGAAAAAAAATTTGTGTTTCAAAAAGACCCATAACTTTTGTCACAGTCCGATTCTCTTCTTATATTTATAATAAAACTGATTTTAAAGCTCACTTAACTTTTAAAGTCATTTTAGCTTTTCACTCTAAGCGCTTTTTCTAGGGGATTTTGTTTTACGTGGCGTCATATATAAGCCATGAAAAAGATAAATTGATTTTTTGGGAGAGTTTAGGAAGGTAAATTGAACAAGACTGTTTTCAATAATCTTGAAAGTTTATGCAATTAAAAAGTCTTAAAATCTGGTTTAATCTAGAAGATTTATACAAACTTTACTTTGTTAGCTTATAAAATTACAAAATCAAGTCTCATAGTTTTCCTGAAATCATGCTCTGTTTTATGGTGACTAAAACTATTTAAGTGTTCTGTAGACTCATTTTGCCTTTTATTTAGTATTATGTTAGATGCTCTTATATCTATTATAATTAGCCTACAATGATAATCCAAAGATTTTTTTTCATCATCAAACTCGAGCAAGAATGAATATGAAAGTGACTTTGACTATAACATAAGTATCATGTAATGATGTGACCCTATCATATCAAACTAATCCTATTTTTAGGCCGTGTGTGAACATCATGCAAGCAAGAGAACGAAGACAACTTGTGCTGGCTTATTACATTACATTATCGAAGGGAGAGGATTCAAATCCAGGATTTATGTTTCAACGACATTTGCGTGGTGGTTTCTCACACGTGCAACTCTAGCCTCGTGACTCACCAAAAGAAATTTACTCGAAGCAAAAGTCGATTACCAAACTTGGAGCTCGCCCCTATTTCCGAAACCGAAAATCCATCGATGTTCCACTTGGGAAAAGCAGCCAAGACCCCCACTCCACAAGATAAAAAGGCGGTTCAATCATGCAGCTAGAGACCCCGGTCAGCAACGGAGAGAATCTGGCGAGCAGAGCAGCCAGAAACGCCGTATTATGCCATCCGGCATCAGCATCAGCCATCATCATTCGCTACGACGGCGAAGGAGAATGCTTCTTGCCATCGCATCGCACTTGCGAGTCGGCACCAGCACGGCTAGTGGGATTCGATTCCACCGCATCGCCCCACCACACCAGGGATATGATGCACCAGCACCATCAGCACGCTGCTGCCCATGAGCCACGAGAGAGAATCGGCTAGAAAAGCGAGCAGACAAGATCAGAAATTCCACCACCTGAGTGAGCTGAGCTACAGGGGAGTGGAGTGATGCTCGCCAAGTTGCATCGCACGAACGCGCCAAGCGCCATCTCCTGGATCTGAATACCCAAGCGCGATCATATCGTTCGAGGACTCGTGAATGAATCATATCGGGCACACACCACTGCCGGCCGATCTAGTGATAATGCCACTGGACACTGGAGGGCTTCGACCTGCCCGTGTAATGCGTGCGCACTGCCTGCTGCCTGCCACCGTTCTGGGGACTGGATGCGAGAGAACCTCGTGTTGCACCGAGAATGATTGCCGGGTCACAACACAATGCATTTCATCATTTCTCGCGTCCAAGCAAAGCCACAAATACGCTTTGTTTCCAGGGCCTTGTTTAGATGGCAAATATTTGAAACCGAATATCACATCGCATAAATTTGAAAAATGACGCTTTTCGTATTTTACACTTTTTTCCATGTTTTTTTTCAATTTTTAGATTTTGAATTTCAAATCTTTTTTAAACGTCATCCTACCACCTGAAAGAATAAACCCCTGGTCACAACACAATGCATTTCATCATTTCTCGCGCCCAAGCAAAGCCACAAATAATCGCCTCGAATTTGTACATCTAAACCGTGAATTAGTTATTTTTTTACCTACATTAAATCAAAAGAATCGCGCAAAAACATACGTTTTGGTGTATTTAATATGATGTGATGGATGGAAAAAAAGAGAAAAAAAAGTTAGAAATTTTAGCAATCTAAAAAAGGCCAGATGGAAGAAAAAAAGTGTCTGGATCCATCCATTATTCATTCATCGTCCTGAGTTCTGTCTGTGCATTCCAGCTCAGACACACTTTTTATTTATTTATTTATTATTTCTTGAAATTATACTCGGTCACATACTCACCTGCAGACAGAGGAGATCATTCCTTCACCCAGTCACACTCATCATGGGTTTTATTCCTATTTGATGCGCCCGCCGGCCCTTTCTTCTTCATCAATCACATGTCCTAGCTGTCCTGCTCCACCTTGTCGCTACAGAAATGTGCACTCTTCCTCCGCGCAGAAAGTGTTCGACCCTATTACAAAAAGAAAAGTTTGGGGAAAAAGCTCAACATAAAGAAGCTCAACAGAACAGCTTTGTTGCTGAGATAAAAAGGGGGCGAAGGGACACACATGTGCAATGATTCTCCCATCAGACATAACCACCGTGCTTCAACGCGCCAAACATGGCCGGCGTTTACAGATCATCATAAGCCATGACCCATGATGACCAACCATATCGAAACTGTAAAACTAGAGCTAGCAAGGCTCCATCATGCGAGTCAAGCTTCAATTTTCACCTTATATAATAACGCAAGTACCAATGCACATGCACTACAGCTCGAAAAGCTCGAAAACAATTCATTCATGTTAAGGTCGGAATCTCATGCACATTACACGAATGGGCACCTAAAGTGGTGCCAGCAGCAGGTGAAACATACATGCTTAGAGGTCCGGTTCCAGGTTAAACAGGAAGCAGAATACAACCATGAGAGAAAACAACAGAATGCAAAAAGCATCAAACTAAAATCCTAGAGCCAAATGCAACTCTCACTCTTGTGCATTGCATTTCCAGCTCAGGTTCCATTGCTTCTACGTTTGTCTATTTACTCACAGGCCAATTTGGTGTCGAAGCTACTCAAACAGATGGCGAAAGCTTGGAAGGCTGAGAGCGGGTAGCGGTAGTCCATCGTGAACATATCCTTGGCCACCTTACCGAACTGGAGAATGATCTTATCTTGGTCTGGTGGAGCAGGCTGTGACGGGGTTGGAGCCCCGGCAGCAGGGGCAGGGGCCTGGCTTGGCGCGGCGATCAGCTGGAAATTCTTCACCGAGGCAATGGTTACACGGCCACGGAAGTTGAGGCACCAGCACTGCAGCTGCTCGTGCCATCTTGGGGCCTTGTTGCGGAGAACGAGCGGCCTCTCCTTGTTCTGTCCCTCTTCATCGCCAGCCATGGCGCCTCCGGCAATGTCAGAAAAGCGGGCGCTGCTGAAGTCACGGGAGCTGCTGAAATCCATGGACCGGTCCATGATGGATGACTTGGAGAAGGACGTGGTGCTGCGAAAGGACTCCTCTAGTGCCCGGGGCAGAATCTGCTCAGGCTGTCCAGGGACTATGCCACCAGGTTCAACTGCAGAGGCGGGTATGGAGTGCATGACGCAGTGCATCCGCCTAGGGCCTCTCGTGCCCAGAACATTTAGCTCGTATGTCACCTGAGCTATGTTGTAGCTACCAGTTGGCACCTTAGGGGAGACCTTCTTGGAGTTGAATCTTCGGCTTGTCCGGCCAGCGTGAGGGACTACAGCCCCATTATAAGGGGGCTGGGTGTCAGAGATCATAAATTTTGTGCCGAGGAAGTTTGATCTGGAATGACAAGAAATACCTCAATTAGCTGACATTCAAATAAACCAGGGAAAAACAAGAAAGGCTACCCATAAAATTGCATTTCAATTCTATTACCTCAGCTTTCCAATATATGTGCTGCTAGATCTCGATATGTTGTCAGCATCCATCGAGATAATATATTCCGTGCAGGTTGTTTTGCGGTTCCTTTTAGCTGATAAGAGGAACTTGCCATTCTCCATAAGTACAGCTGATCCAGACAAAAGGAGAGTCAACAATTGCATTCCAAAACAAAAGAATGTTGGGCAGAAATGATGGAGACACAAGCAGAACAGAGGACTAGAATGTTGAATTGATGCTAGCAGATACTATTGGCCAAAATATCTATAATTGTAGGAAATAGGAATTAAAAAACAGTAGAAGATCTACCCATACAAGCAAAGGGAAGGCACAACATACCAGTGCTCAGGCACAAGTAGAGATGATATGTGGACTTTGATTTATCTCGCTTTATGAAACATTGAATCATCCCGTCTCGAGGCCCGGGCTGTGAAGACAAACATTGTCAAATGTCAGTAACAATATGAAAGGTGTAAAAATAAGCATTCAGGTAATCAGGCCAAGGATTAACCTTACCTGCTTTAGAGAGACTGGGAAGGTAATCTTCCCAGAAAACTCCGGGCTCAGCACAATCTCCCGGCACATCTCCCTCCACGCCCGACAAACAGCAGCGCAGGACACAACATGCTTTCGATTTGGCCAGGTGCTCTCACTGGCCTCCAGCCTCCGGATCACATCACGGAGGAGCTCGGGAGGGAGATTAGCCCAGCGGCTCTCCTGGATTATGAGATCCGTGTCACGGACTTCATGCACGGTGCTCTGAGATTTCCCCCTGTGATGCACGGTGAGTCCAGAAAGGCCAGCGATGGTCACCTCGAAGCTGCGCCTTGACAGGCTACCAAAACTGTCCCGAACATCACGAACGATGCTGCGGAACGACATCTTCTTCGCCAACTAGAACAAAGCAGTAAAGCCTACAAGAAACTTGGGGCTTCGCTTGCCAGTATATAACAGAGAAGGTTCCGACAGCCTTGGTGGTTGCTCCACTGATAGAACAGTGGAGATCACGCCACCCCACAGGGTAAATGCTGCTTTTGAGTGTTTCTACACGGAAGCAATCGCCGATATGGACCTGCGCGAAGAAAAGAATCTCAGATGTGAAAGCGTGTGAATAATAAATAGCCTGGCGTAGTAGAGCTAGTGACATATTAATAGATCAATTCCAACTTCCAAGTACAGCTCATCAGGATTGAACGCACGAGAGAGCGTCTCCAAAAGTAAAAAAAAAAAAAAAAAAAAACTGATATATCACTAGTACAGAATTTGTGGAGTGCAGCTGCGAGAGAACAGAGGAGGGCAAGAACATTTTAATTCGCATCAGTGCATCACACGCCATGACACCAACCATTCTGGTGGCATGTTGCAACATTTCGAGAAAGAAACGTCGGCCCCGGTACGGGCAAACCCATTCCTAGGCTAGCCGGAATTAGGCGCTCCGTGGTCAAAAGATCATCCCCAAAAAGAACCCCCTTTCCCCCTGATGATTCATCAAAGGTGGGAGTGGGTAAAAAGGAGACCTTTTACGAAACAAATCGAGTAGCAAATCGACGAGCTACAGAAATTCAAAAGACATGGACACAAGATCTAACACTAGTATAACAGGTCTGCAACGGAAGCAGCAGGCTAGCTGGTCTAGACACCACGAGTACAGGACGGTCTCTTCACCGGCACTGCTAATAAACGGAAGGCAATATGAGACAGAATCGCCCGCACCCAAGAACATTTCTGCGAACCTTCCGTATACGAGAACTCGCACAGAAGAAACGACGCCTGTCCTCACATGACATCCCTACCGCGGGAAACGGACGAATCAGGTAAAATCAAGACGGTAAGCCCCCAAAATCGGACCACCGCGCTCGGGGGGCGGAGAGAGAGAGAACTCACATCAGGGCGTGCCGGAAGGACGCAAATCCCGGATCCGGAGCCTTCCTCCGCGTCCTTTCGGAAGACAGATCGGAGCGTAGGTGGCTCAGATTCCTCCACCAGATTCCCTTCCTTCACCACCGGGGTCAGCTGTTCCCACCTCTGGGCTGGAGGCTTCCCTTGTAACCACGCGACGAGGAGCCGGCCGACCAAGGAAAGGAAGGAGGAAGAGGAGGTGAGTGGTGGTGGTGACTGGTGAGGGAGATGGACGGAGACCCGGAGCGAACCAGCAGCGAGGAGGGGAGGGAAGGAGGGAGACAGACGAGCGAGGAAGAAGCCGAGAGAGCGCGAGAGACAGAGAGGGGAAGGAAGCGCACGAGGCGCGTGTGTTGTTTATTGGGACGGAGTACGGAGTACTACTCCGCTCCGGTCCACGGTGGGGGGCGGACGAGGGGGTGACCACCCCGTTCCGTTCCGTTCCGTTCCGTTACACGTACTGTTAGTAGCAACCGGGTAGGGTAGGGGGGTCCGACCAGCGTAACGGCGTCAAGTGTGCGGCCTGAGCCTTCTGACTGTGGGCCAGGCCCTCCTTTCCTTTTCGGCTGGGGTGGGCCGGGCCGGTGCCTGAGCCCGAGCCAAGCCAGAGAAAGCGGGTCGTCCTTTGGTTCGTTCCTACCGTGGCAGGGACAGCGTCACGGGGAAGAGGGAGCACGGGTGACAGCGGCTGCACGCGCTTACTGTACGTTGCTGACGTGCACGTCAAGGTCTAATCAGGGTTACGATAAACGTTTGTACAGTGCTAGTTATGTGAGTCCAGTTGTTGACTTGTTGTTATTGTTCTGTGAGTGAGTGTGACCAGTGGTATATTATAGGCAAATAACAGGTTGAGTTGAGTGTACGTAGTTCGCTTGGTTAAATTTCGTAGGGTACAAGTTATTATTATTCATTTATATTCAAGAATTTTAGTAGACGAATGTGTTCGTCTTTTTCTAGTTTTTTTTTAGAACGTAAAGGTGTGATTCTTTCAGTAATAGATGATGTGCTTGTGAATATAAAGACATCCTTGGTGACTTCTTCGATCTCAAAATCTTATGTGTATCAGAGATGAGGGTACTCGCTAGTCGCTACTTAGGTGGTGCAAATACACCCATTGAAAATTAAGAAAAAACAATAACTAAAATGGACTACACGCGCAAGTCGAAAGCACAAGGCGAGCACACCACTCTATAATTAATGGTGTTTTGGATGTATGGAGCTATTAGCTAGAATCCACGGGCGCACGCAACGCCGGCACGGACACACACAATTAATCTTGCTTTGGATGTATGGAGATATTTATTAGCTAGAATCCAAACAAAGAAAGGCTAACATCTATCTGACCATATTTTTGATTAATTAGTACTCTTGTCGAAAATAAATACATATTTAGCATTTCTAAATTCAAACTTTGTTCACTTTTAGGCACGGGACGAACTAGTTTGAGTAGTTTTTGAATTTTCAGTATTCAATAAGTGCAATCATTATATGGTTTAAAAACGTGAAACACGGGATGTGTCATCCCCACCGGTTTTCATTAAGAAGAGAACTTCTCACCCGCTCATGGAAAACATCCCAACCTCAAAAGCCTGACATGAGGGTTGAGCTAGAGGTCCTTTTGGCAATAATTGTATGATTGAACATGTACTCCCTAAGTTTGATAGGAGTAGTCTCTCTAGTAACATTAATTTTGTCAACAAATATTAAGTGTATATTCTAGGTCGGAGGAAGTAATTTTTTTGTCATGATAACGAGCAACTCTAGTTGATCCAAACAAAAAAGAAGATGATCGTCTTGTACCACTAATTGGACTTTTGGATCTCAAGTATTTGACGTGGCTGAGCTGACTGCTTGTCTGGAGGAGGAAAAAAAATGGGAGACGGATACCGGACAGCCGGAGCGCAGATCATGTTTCCTGAGGTAATCCTCGGAGTTTACTGTCAGTCAAAGTAGTACTACTACCTCTACTTTTTCACCGTGCTGATGGCGCAAGTAATCCTGCGGTTTTACTCAGGTTTTAGTAGTACGGTTTTACCCGTGGCGCGAGGCTAGAGATCAACGCAGGTTAACGTTAACGATGATGTTATAAAAGAAACATTATCTTTGTTCTGTCCCGTTCCCGTGTCAGTGCAGTGTGTGGGGGTGCTTTCGGCTGCATCCTCTGATTCGCCATCGATGCCGTCGCCAACCCTTTCTGCCGGTGGCGTTAAAATAAATGCACGGCGCTGACGAGTCTGCCCTAGTAGTGCCCTGCCCCGCTCCGCTGTAAGGACGACGTCGGCCGGCGCCCGCCCGGCGTGCAGACGAGCGCGGCACGGGTGTGAAAAGACGCGCGACGCCGTGCACGCTGTCGTGCTCGGCGCTCACACGCACGCAAAACTCATCATTAACAGCCGTAACCGAAAAGTCTCCCGCCATTAAAAGCCGCCATTAAAAGGCGAGATCGATGAGCAGAGGCTGCTGTTTGTTGCGTGGAGGTCGTAATTGAAGGACATGCCGAAGCAGTTGGAGATGTGTTGGTAGCACTGGAGACCTCGCCCGCCGTACCTGACGGTGCACGCACGGGGCCCCAATGTCGCAGCGTGACAGCGATAAGGTCGGTCGAGCACTGGAGACCGCCCGCCGTACCTGACGTACAGGTCGGCATCCGCAGCGTGACAGCGAGAGGTCGGTCGAAACCAAGGCGTCAGGTCGGCATCCGAGGCGCCGGGTAAACCAAGGCAGCTTCTGCTGCGCGGGGTCGGTCTGTCCGCGGGCGGCGCTAGCGTCTGCGTGTGGGGCCTGGGCCCGGCAGCGTCTGCCTGGCTGGACTCTGGTGCGACGCCGTTGTGCCCGTACTAACGTGCCGCGTTTTGGAACAAAACCAGAATACGGCGGTCGGGTTTTTTTAAAACGTACGGTAGCGTATGACGCACCTACGTAGTCAGTAGTATCTACTAGATCACGACGTGTTTAGATCCCGTGTGCCATTGTTTGTCCATTTACTAAGTTTATCCGTGCGATCGATTTGCGTGTAGTACTCTCCTTGTGCTGTCGAATTGAAGTGGACTCTGGACTGTATCGGTTCTTCGGATGGATACGGAAGTGCCAACGTGTTGCGTGGTGGAGTAGTGTCTGAGTCAACCACAAACGCATGACAAAGGGGTCGGTCGGTTGGTTGGTTGAGCGACTGAACTATTTCCCATTCTTTCATCTTTCATATAAGAAGAAGAAATTATATACTTACAAAAAAACAAGGGTATCAAAGAAACTATGTGGTAATCACCCTTTTTTTTTTAGAGGATGCACGGTAATCACTTGTCTGCATGCTATTGGTATCTTCACTATATCCTGAACTTATTCACATATAGGAATATATAGTATCTTGCACTTCAAACACACAGCAACCTTGTTTGGCTCCAGAAAGAAGCAACCATGTTCGATTCTTCTAGAGACCAACAAACACATAGTAGTAATCATCAAGTGCTACGTGTCACAATGTGAGTGACGGTGACGATAGTAGCGTTACACTCGTCGAGTGCTCCTCGTAACCGGCTGACTAGCTTGAATATGCCGCTATCGATTAGGTTAGCTTTCCAGATGGCGCTGATCCCGTGTAGGAACCTAGAGTACACGTGGTACACCGTACACGTGTGCACGGTCGCGCGATCATCGTCCGCGATGTTCGTACGTGTCCTTTCAAAGCTGACGTGGACGTGTAATGTAAATCTTAATCTGAGCAACCCAACAAATTAACCAACAATTTACTACTAGGAGTACTCGTTCATGTCTCCAAAATTGATCCAACAACGGCCTAGAAAGGATACAATACAACCGGAACGAAACATGCATGGGGATGCGGTTCATGCCTCATGGCCCTCAAAAGTCAAAACATTCAGGAAGCAAAAAATGGAACTCGTAAGTTTTTGTTGTGCATCAGGCGACGCTCGCCGGAGTGGACGCCGGAAGCTCAGCAGCCTCCGTCGTCGGCAGCGGCGTTTCCTTGCCGTGACCAGCGTCTTCTTCCTTGGTAACCTCCTCCTCCTTTTCCTTTGGTTCAGCAGGCTCTTTTTCTTCGACTATCGTGGTTGTAGATTCCTGCCACACGGAACGGAGTGTGAGATACAAGGCGCTCGATCGCCGGTATTTTCATGATGAAAAAAAATTGTTTTTTGAAATGTAATTTGTTACTTTATTAGTCCTATACGATAAAACTATTTTTTAGCCTAAAATTTAGCATCGAATATAATTATATTGATCGGTTCAAGCATGATTGAATATTTGAATTTGTCAGTGGATGAAAATATCCATATGTGGGCCAACAAATAAACATTTTTCCTGTTAGCCCAGTCTCCTGAAATGTCTGTTCTGTCCATAGTCCAACGATGATTGTGGACCCGTTTTTATCTGCTTGTGAATAGGATACATTGTAACCCAAAATTGCCACCAATGGATTTTAATCTGATGGCTAGCAGTTTGTTAACTTTAACAGAAGCCTATATTTCATAAAATATTTTTATATTCAAAATATATCAAGTCCAATTAATGAATAAATAAATAGCATGCAAGTTTTTTCTTTAATTGCCACCAATACATGCAAATACTACTTGTTGAATAGGAAATGGTTCTTTCATATTGAACGTGTCTGTTGCTCTATCCTAAAAATAGAATTTGAGTTTGTCCTTAAGTTAAGTTGTATAGTCCATGTTTGACTATTTTTTTCAAAAAAAAAAAATTATTATTTAGACCATCTTAAGAAACTCTATGATTTTTTTAACGGTCATAGGTCTATAAAGATTACACTCTATAAAAAGAATAGAGAGATAGTATAAGACTCTCCATTTCTGGCTAGATTGGCCAGTTTAAATTGGCCATTTAATGGGCCAATTTAGATAACTAGATGGCTTCAGGTGAGGTTCCTTCTAGTCTATTGGAGTTATTTTAGTGTTGAGCAATCAAAATTTAGTTTGGAGAGCCATTTGGCTAGTTTCTTGAGATGACCAAAATCAAATGAGCATAAGTAACTGGTACGTTGTGAAATATATATTCATAGTGATCTGTACACATTTAATGTGACATGTATTTATACCCTTTTTTTAAATTTAGTCCATGTTAGTATTGTTAGCTCAAACTTAGATCCATTATCTGTATTCCAGGAGAGGGAGTATATATCTTATATCTATTCTAGGATGGTGGGAAAAAGTATTTGATGCAGCAATTAGCAACGATCACGGCAACATGAGAACTAAGACCATGACAGCAGCAATTAGCAACGATCACGGCAACATGAGAACTAAGACCATGACAGCACCTAACGACCTCCTTAAAATGGTAGAAACCATGGCCCAGATCTTACAGAAAGGCCAAAATGCAAGGGGCCCAAGTTGCGGAGGCAGAGACATGTGGCCCAAATAAAATCACCTTTTTTCCGTTATTTCCATTTTATAAAAAAAAAAAAAAGACTTGAATGCCACAAACGAATGACAAGCTACAAGAGCACATGACTTTCACGGAAGTTGGTCATGTCATACATAAAGCAATCTCACTTTGTTTGAGTTAATCGATAAAAATGTTTAGAGAGATCATTTTGCGCACCTCACTTTGTGACGCCACAACAGCCTGGCTCGTCGTCCCTTCCGGTTCCGGCGCCGCGACCTCCTCCTCTGCCGCCCCGCCGCCGTCGGCGGCTCGACGGGCGGAGGTGCATCGTCTCCATCGCTGGTCTTCGGCTTTGTCCCACAGTTCCCCATCGCTTCCGGCCTTGCCTCCGAAATCGATGAGCCCAAGACAAGGAACAAGAGGTGATGAGAACGTTCGAAGTGTTGCGGACGAAGAAGGCGAGCGACCCGACCCCCCGTATAATAAGCAGCTGTGCCGTGCTGCTCGATCAACACGAAATGGATGGCCGGTCAGTGCAGCTGGCGGAAGCTTTGGTATCAGCGATGAGTTTTTTTGTTGTTTGTGAGATTGACATTTGGCTGCGGTTAAGGTCACGATTCAGTGGATGGAGTTGTTTAGCATGTGTTTATTAGTTTCAAGACATGCTCGGTTCCACCCCTGCCTCTTCGGTTGGAGCCACCTTCGCCCCTGTGCCTGGTCTCGCTCGGCTTCGCAGATGCAGAGGACACGGAGGATCCCATGGGGCTGGCGGTTCCACTCCAGTCACTATCTGTCGCCCAGCCCAGCCCCTCGACGGAAATGCCAGATGGGTCCGTGGCCCTCGACGCGTGCAATCGCCCACCACGCCGCCAACTGCCTGGATACCGCACACGCCGACGGGTCCGAGGCGGTGGCCTTCATCGCCCGTTGACTTTGCCGTTGGGCGGAGCCGGCCATGGCTCCTCCCGCAGCGAGACGGCGTAGTCGACGACGATTGGGTACCGCGCCGTGGTGGCCGCCTGGCCGCTTAAATCTTCCGCCCCGCGATCGGCACCCGGAGAAGCGGCGGCGTGTCTAGTCCAACAAAGGGCTAAGCGACTGGCACGCGGCGACGACCGATGACCCGCGGACGCCGTGGGTTCCATGGAACCTTCGGGGATGTTGGGCCGTCCTCTGGCGGGACAACGTGCGCAGATCCTCCCCGCCGGGCGTCCACTTCGCGGGAAGAGTTGGAGGCTCCTGGCGCAGGATCCACTCGGCGCTGCCGCCGCCTCGCTCCTCACCAGCCCCGAGCCGCCGCCACCGGGGCTCCCCGTTGAGGAGCCCGCAATGTGCCCACTGCTGCTTCCGTCCAAGACTTCCTGGAGTCGATCACCTGCCCGCTCCAAGAGGCCGTCCTCACTGGCCAGCCCACCCTCCGCTCGTCCAAGATCACTGATGATGAGTGGGTGGCACGACGCGCTCGTCTAGATGCGAAACAAGAGAAGCGCAACGACCCACTTCCGGAGCGGACGGCGTTGTTGGTGGTGCTCAGCAAGCTTGAGGAACGCCCGGGTCCCGGCGGCGTCATGCACCTCAGTCCCCGAGCTGGAGAGCAAGCTCTGGACGCACTTTGGGGGCAACGTATCGCCCGGCAAGCGACAACGTCTGCGCGAGATCTTCCCCATGATGCGGCCTCGTGCATTCGCGGCGCCTGTTGGGGGGATTCTCACCGAGCCGTAGCCACGGACGCTCCATTCACCCACTTTCGTCGCAAGCAGTTGTTTAAGTTTTTAGTACATCCAGATCACTCCACCGTTAAAGCCGGTGACTCTTGTATGTGTGTTTTTCGTCCACCTCGGCCAATTGTTTTGGCTAAAGTGAATGACGGTACAAAACTCTAACTTCCCTTAATAGAATACGTGCCAATGGTACGCTTTGGAAAAAAAAAAAAAAAAGTTTCAAGACATGCTTGGACAGGATGGTCAAGGAACCGTAGCTTGGTTTAACCGTGCAACATGGAAGATTAACCCGTGTAGCTAGCTCTGTAACTTGTTGCTTTCAGTCGTTTTCTTTGTTTCTGTCCGTACTTTCTGTGCCTTTTTTTTTAGCAGTAGGGACTCAAAACCCCTCCTGTTCATTGAAAAAAAACATGTAGTAGTAGTTTGGTTGCAGTCCTTGGAAGATGATCATGACTCTTTTGCTGAAACTAGTTGGAACACGAGATTAGAAATGTTGTTGGTTTTGCTGTGGGTTAGAGCGACCTATTGTATTTGTAGCACTGTTTTGAACTTCATCCTCTGCTTGGTTATTTCATTGCTGACCAGAGTGTTGTCTGCATTTATGAAGATCAGTGCGTACCGTTTTGGTGGTGACGGTCAGCGGCGAAGTGACGATCGCGATCGCTGGCCAGTGGCGTGTGTGTATAGCAATATTTTAGGCTTCGTTTGCACACAAGAAAACCCCATGTTAAATTCTTGTGCGGTTCTTGTTGCCCTCCAAATGGAATCCTGTGAATCCGAGGTAGGGGAAACTTCAGCTTAGCTCTGAACCGAGCATCGGAGCATACATTTGTACTACAACATACTTAGCTCCTCAAATTTATTGGGCTGAAAAAGACGAACGAAATACAAATCTCGGCTCGGCTGTTGAAGAAGAACCCGAACACATATGTCATCGTTTTCCGTTGAAGAAATTATCACGAACATATCGACGAAGCCTCTCGAGACCCTCTCGTGCGTTCACAACGATGAGCTCGCCCATCCTATAGGAGCAGATGTAGGCGCACACGTAGACATCCGCGAAGAGTCGATTCGCCATGTTGCGCTCAGGGCCGGCCCTATCAAATTAAAGGCCCGGGGCGAAGCTACAAGAAATGGGCCCTTAATACAACTCTAATATAATAATATATGGCTAGTGCATGAAAAAAAGTTTCGAGTACCTCTCGCAAACCTCATTATCGCTTGCTCCATTAGACCTGCGAAACCTTGTCCTCGTGCCAAACATCAAAGAATGTAAGAAATTTCATGAACCTCACTCGCACTGGAGGTGCAATCAAGGTGTGATATTTTATATAATACTTATCATTAGCTAAGGTTTCACTAAAGTGACTTGGTTCCTGATCCTCAAGACTAGTACGAGAAAACTCTATGAAATGGGGAAGAGCAGAACATGCTAGCTTTGTACTAGTATCGAGGTCGAAGGAATATTGTCACCGACAACCGCTTTTGGCCTACATGATTCTATTGCATCTACGCCCATTGCATCCCGCACTAATTCAACATCCTTGGCGCTTAATTATTGGGTCAGCAAAACAACCTGTAGCAGGCTGCACAATCGGATGGGATTTGATCCTGATCACTAGGTTGTTCTGACAGTTTAGAAAAAGACGCACACATCGGGATCCCGATTCGTGTGACCCTTCCAATACACCACACGCCCTTTGGGGTTGGGCCCCCCCGGCCTCATGGGCCCTGTCTTGGCTGCACTGCTGGCACCCCCAGGGCGGGCCTGGTTGCGCTGATGCCATGGAACAGCCTCGCTTCATCCGGGCTGGTCCTCGCCTTGCTTCGCCGGCGCCCTCCTGGGGGCTCGCCGCGGGCCTTTCGTCCTCGGCGCCGGAGGGCACGAAGCGCCCCATCCACCGCCGACGCTACAGGGCGCATCGGGCAGCGGCGCCGGCGGCGGCCGAATGGCTGATGCGGGAAGGAGGGGTCGGAGCCTGTTCGACGACGCTGTGTTCGGAACCGTGAGCTTCGCTGCGTGTGCGATGATGGGCTTCTGCGGTTTTAGGGCAGGACCTGCTGCCGGCCGCCCGGCGACGGGCCTCAGCTGCACCTGCATATCAATTCAGCAGGGACCGCCGGTGCCGGAGTGGTGTGACGCCTGACAGAGGCGCGCACAAGGTGTCCGCCCGGCGGCGTCGGTCCTGACTGATCAGCGCGCAGACGTTTTTTTATAGGCCGTGTGCGTGTAGGAATGGTCGAAATCGGCGTCGGCCGGCGATCGCCGGCTTGGTGGCTTGATGTGCAACCTGGCGAAGCATTGGTGTTTACGACGGCACCTTTGTTGGCATGTGGTCATGTGGATAATGAATCCATGAAGTGGTCGTTGGCGTGTGAATGTTTGGCGTTATTCCTAGATTACGCATATGCTCTCGTAGTTTTTGGCCAAGGTCACGGACTCACTGAAGAAAAGTTGTGTGTGACCATTAGAAATGGCTCATTTCTTGCCTATTTTCTTCGGCTTTTTTTTTTTTTTTTTTTTTTTTTTTTTTTTTTTTTTGCTGAAAGGCACTTAATCGGTAGGGCACCCTTTTTTTTTTAGAATTACCTTTTTATTTGAAGGAAGGGAAAGGGACCTTTGATTCCAATAAAGTCGAGCAACTCCAAATGGTTTGTCATTTGGGCTTGACATTTTATATTTATGCCAAAATCTATGAATTGTCCTCTTCAATGGTTTGACATTTGGGTTGGCAAATTGGTGAGACTTGGCATTTGAGGATCTAAGCCGCGCATATTTGCCAAGTGAATCTCAACTTGACAAAACTCTTCTCTTGTGTCTTGCCGCCGCTTCTCTCCCATGCATGCCGCATGCAACCACTAATTTGGGTTTTGCCAAGTTAAAAATGTCAAACCGTTGGAGATGTGGTTTGATTTAAGTTGACAAACATCTCGCGGACTTGGCAAATTACAACTTTGTACATTGGAGATGTTATCGGGAAGCGAAGTACTGCTTTGACCTGCAATTAATGGACCAAATCAGGCCAATATGGCCCAGAACAGAACAGTGTGTTTTTCCTAAGGCCCATATAAGCTCCGGCCCACAAATAAAAAAAGGAAATCACGTTTTGTTCGGGCTAGTGGTAAATCTATCCGAAACGAGTCCCACCCCCCCAAACTATCATCGTATTTTATCTGCTAAATTTGCCTTTTACACTTGTGGTTATCTTAAATTCTGCACGACCGATGGTTTTTTTGGTGGATTTTATATGCCAGTACAAGAGGTCCAATTACTTTGTCAAAGTAACGGTCTTGTATGCTACTCCAAACAAGTAAACATACTCCCTTGCGGACTGTGTGAAAGTTCCCTTGGAGCATTCATCAATTCTACTAGCACTAGTACGTTTTTCCTACATAAGCATTCAACAAGTTTTTTGAAAAGCTACGAAGATTTAGACATGGATCCACTACTACGTAAGTCAACATCGTGGGCGGTTTTAGATGGACATTAGGGGCGGTTTTTCCAACCGCCTAAACAAGCGCACCTAATGTTCGTCGACATTAGGGGCGGTTGGGAAAAAACCGCCCCTAATGTCTCAACATTAGGGGCGGCTCATATAGCGGGGGCGGTTCTACTCATCACAAACCGCCCCTAATGTCTATAACCGTAGGGGCGGTTTATCTAAAACCGCCCCTAGTGTTGAATTTCACACCAAAAAAATATAAATATATAATTCACGAGATTCAATTAATAATTCACATAATGTCTCCATACTTCAAATAAACATATATAATCCACACAAAGTCACAAGTTTCATGCAAGTTGAACTTCAAATGTTCATTTATACAAAGTCTCCATACTAGTCATTTACATGTTCAACTTGAATACTACAATGAATTTACAAACATGGATATGGAGAAAGACATCAAACTACTTCACCATGCACTCCATCTCTCCCTGTTAAGCAAAGACATATTTTAGACAACAAGAAAATAACTAGTATTCCAAGAAATTATCGTTTTATTTAGTGAAGTGGAGACAGCTCAATACCTTTCTTCTATGGCAACATCCATGACTATGTATGGGGAATTAATATGCATCCTAGACTGCTACCATTATGCTACCCGCCACAAAGAGAGAGAGAGAGAGAGAGAGAGAGAGCGAGAGATGAATTTGAGATGAATTCGCTCCATTTTTCCCCTGTCATCTCATCCATTCTTAACAAAGTTGCTTATAGAAGCCATCCTAGTTTAGAAGGTCATAGAGGGGGTCTCAAAATCATCATAGCCGCTTGCCTCGAACCTAATAAAAATTTCATCATTGCACATCATTGCATATGCCACTGCCTCAGCCAATAAAAAATTTCATCATTGCACATGTAGATAGGTTGCCAAAATTCATATAGACAACAGCAAGAGATAGCTAGGAGAATTCGGATAGCAAATAAACGAGGTTTTATCATTTCAGGTTTGCAACAGAGACGGGAAGAGGTAGCATATTGAGCATTCATATGGCAAAGACTACTTTAAAATGCATATTGAGCATGACAAGGCCAACAACATTTCATTTCAGTTCAGTTCAAAGATGACAAAAGTAAGGAACAGGATGGGATAACGTGTCCAGGCGAACAATCGTGTCTTTGGTTAAGTATCTTCCAATTGCCTAAGCGTATAAGAGATTATGTAGAGTTTTAACTCTTTGAACTAACTTGCTAACCATTCAAAGTACTTGAATCAACCGACCTCTACCTATTTTATCAAACAAATATGTCTCAGTAATAGATAGCATAACAGACTGTTTTAAAACATGACGAGAAGCTCAAAGTGTTTAAAACATGACAAGAGAAAAATTTAAAACATGATTTATATGCCAAAATAGGATCTGTTTTTTACCCAAATTCATATGGCGACAAGTAGCATGACAGAAGCTCAAAGTGTGCCATCCAAAATGTATCCAAATTTCATCCAAAATTCATCCCAAATTGATATGGCATCATAGGCGGTTGCATGACAGTGCTCGGTGTGGCATCCAAAATTCATATGGCATCATAGACGGTTGTATAATAGGCGAAGATTTCATCTTGGCAAAGGGCACATGCCGAAATCTCATGTTTGGTTTTAGAAATTGATGACACACTTGTGGACTAATCCTTTGCTCTAAGTGATGACTTTGAGATAGGATTAGGTGGATGACAAGGGGCATGATGATCACGAACATGGACAAAGACGGTGGACATGATGGATCGTCAAGCTCCATGATCGCCTTGAGAGGAACCCGAGATCAAGGCAAAGGTATCTTGATAGTGTTTTCCTTTCGGTGATCAAGACACGATAGAGCGTGTGATCACATTATAGGATAGATAGCCGACTATTAAGAGGGATGCCGCGACAATCTTTTGGTGAAGTGCTTCTAGGTCCAATTGACTTGCATATGCATTTAGGATTGAGAGCACTAACTTCGTTCTTGTCTAACCGATCGCGACATGCTAACACCGTGCTCATGGGACACATTCGAGTGTTGGCAACTCAAGACAAGAAGCGAAACTTGAAAGATGGAAAGACGCCGTCGCGAACGATGAAGAGGAGCTTCTCGCAACCGTGTCGACGCTAGCGGCCGTGGCGCTGGCGCGCCAGCGCAAAGGTGCAAAAGTTTAAAATGGAGCGATCGACGCGTCCCGAGGCGCGGCGACGCGGTCAAAACCAGTCTGGCGTCCGGCGCCAGCATAACCGAATCCGACAACGCCGAAGTCAACGGCCGCTGGCGGCGGCGCTGGCGCGTCGGCGATACGCCGTCTGCGATCCGAAAAGGGTGTCGAGGGACCCCCAGACGGACGCAAAGAAAGGTCCTAATGGCTAGAGGGGGTGAATAGCCTATTAAAAAATTCTTGCAACAACACTAAGCACCCGGATTAGTAAATAAGGAGGCGAAACTAAATGAGCGGTGCTACAATCTATCTATGTAAGCCACAAGCAAAAGATGATATTTCTAATATCTCTAAGTCCACACAAATGCTAGGTCGCTATATTACTCCTAGGTGAACAAGCGATTCTAACTAGTTTACCAACTAGGAGCTAACAATTCTAGCAAGATAAGCAACTAAACAACCTAGGCAAAACTACACAAGTATATCAAGTAAATGCTAGAGAGGGTGATCGATATACCGACGATGAAGTGTAGAAGTGGGAGCCAATCACCGTGATCAATATGAAATCTCCAACGAGCAAGCACACAATTGACACGATGATTTTTACCGAGGTTCACGTGCTTGCCGGCACGCTAAGTCCTCATTGGGGCGACACACTCACTTGACGTGTGCTAAGCTTAATGGCCGGTGCCAAAACCCCTATGGGCGCTCAAGCAAACGATCACAAGAGAGGGTCCAACAAGCCACGAGCAATCCACTAGTGCTCCTTTCGCTGAATCTCCGCGGGGGGGTAAGGAACGACCCCTCACAATCACCACCGTGTGGCCTCAAACAAGCTCCACTTGAGCTCAACACCGCCTCTTGCTCCAAGCCGCTAGGGAACCGGGCAAATTCCCAAGAAAACAAGAATCCCGCGGCTTCTCCAAGGATGAAGTGCTTCTAAATGCAACCGATGCAAGCAATGCACTTCTATCTCTCTCAATCTCACCAAGAATCCGAATTAGTGATGAGGAGATGAGTGGAGAGGAGTCTCACAAGCTCACTAGCAAGTTAGAGTGTTCAAATGTGCAAGAGAGGTCCCAAAGAACCGACCAACCAAGTATATATATGGCTCCTCTCGAAATGGAGCCGTTACTCTAAAAAATTTGCCCTCTGTGGGACCTCGGCCGACGACCTTGACCGGAACCACCGGGTCCCCATCCTGTGGGTCCGTCGGTCTTCCGGCCGCTACCGACAAGCTTCGGGCCCACTTCGGTTGGCTTTCTCCACAGCGTCCGGTCGGGTTCCGGTCACCACCGAAGTGTCCGTCGAGGCTTCCGTCGGTGCGGCCAGAGCCAAAAGCTAGCGTCTGAGCTCTCGCGCGGGCCCTTGATCGGCCGGAGCCACCGGTCGGTCGCGTCCGGTCCGAGGTCGGTCGTCCGGCCACCCCGACACCGTTTCTTCACTTTCTTCTTTGCTCTTTGCTTCAAACTTGCTTCGCCTCTTGCCATGGGTTGCCAACACGTCCAAGATGACCACGTCATCACCAATGTTAGCACGCCGAGAAGTTAGGCAAGATCGGTTAGTGCTCTCATGTCCTAAATGCAATATGCAAGTCAATTGGACCTAGAAGCACTTCATGCAAGGATTGTCGCGGCATCCCCTCTTGATAGTCGGCTATCTATCCTATAATGTGATCACACGCTCTATCGTGTCTTGATCACCGAAAAGAAAAAACTCTATCAAATATATCTTTGCCTTGATCTCCGGGTTCCTCTCAAGCCGATCACCGAGCTTGACGATCCATCATGTCCATCATCATCGTCCATGTTCATGATCATCATGCTCCTTGTCATCCACCTAATCCTTTCTCAAATCATCCACTTAGAGCAAAGGATTAGTCCACAAGTGTCGCCATCAATTTCCAAAACCAAACATGAGATTTCACGCGGCGCTGGGCGCCCCGCCGCAGGCTGGGCGCGCACTGCCAGCGGTTGCTTGGCCGGGCGCGTCCGGGCGCCCGTCACGCTTGATCCGATAAGGGTGTCGGGGAGGGCACCCGCCGGACGCACGCACCGGGCGCTGCCCGGCGCAAATAGCTGCCTCGGGCGCGCGGTGCAATCAAGACCGCTGGCGCGTCCGGCCCGCAGCATGCAGAAGGGGACTTTTGGACCAACGGCTCTATTTTGACTTGGGCTCTATATATAGTGCCATGGCCGGTTCATTTGAGCCTCTCTTGCACATTTCAACAGCCTAACTCTTTTGTGAGCTTGTGAGACTCCTCTCCACTCATCCCCTCACTCGAACTTCGAATCTTGAGTGAGTTTGAGAGTGATAGAAGTGCATTGCTTGATTGGTCTTGCATCTAGAGGCACTTCATTCTTGGAGAAGCCGCGGGATCTTGTTTCTCTTAGGAATTTGCCCGGTTCCCTAGCGGCTTGGAGCAAGAGGCGGTGTTGAGCTCAAGTGGAGCTTGTTTGAGGCCACACCGGTGGTGATTGTGAGGGGTCGTTCCTTACCCCGTGGGAGATTCGCGAAAGGAGCACTAGTGGATTGCTCGTGGGCTTGTTGGACCCTCTCTTGTGATCGTTTGCTTGAGCTCCCATAGGGATTTGACACCGCCATTAAGCTTAGAATACGTCAAGTGAGTGTGTCGCCACAACGGGGACTTAGCGTCTTGCAGCAAGCACGTGAACCTCGTGAAAAATCATCGTGTCTTGTGTGCTAGCTCGTTGGAGATTTCTTGTACACGGTGATTGGCTTCAACCTCGACACTACACCGGTGGTATTGTATCCTAAGCACTCCTTCGCATTACTTTGGTAGCATATCGTGTTAGGTTGCTTAGCTTGTGTAGTTTAGTTCCTAGTGCTTGTATTAGTTAGAATTACTTGTCCACCTAGGAGTAAACTAGTGACTTAGCCTTGTGTGGTTTAGAGACAATAGAATTGAATTGTGGCTTGCTTAGCTAGTTGAAGCATTGCTTATTTGCTACGCCACCTTATTGTCTAACCCGGGTGCTTAGTGTTGTTGCAAGATTTTTTAATAGGCTATTCACCCCCCCTCTAGCCATTAGGACCTTTCAAGTGGTATCAAAGCCGAGGCACCGTATTTGTGAGGCTTAACATCCTACGGTGATAAAATGGCAATGACGTTTTATGTCAACAACACCAAGAAGGCACCACCTTTCGATTGCACCAACTTTGCCTATTGAAAGGTGAAGATGACCGCACACCTCAAGTCAATCAATAGAGAAGTGTGGGTTGTGACCGAGAACAAGTTTGAGGTGGCAAAGCCAAATGAGCCAACCACGGCCGAAGAAAAGAAGATCTATGCAAATGATCTTGCCGTGAGTGCATTCCATGAAGCATTCAACGATAGAGTGTTCGAAAGCAAGTCAAGTCACTCACAATTGCTCATGAGATATGGAAGAAGCTAGAAGAGTGCTATGAGGGCACCGGCGCGCCAAGCAAGCAAAGGCCTACATCAAGCTTGAGCAATTCAATAGCTTTAAGATGGAAGAAGATGAGAGCGTGTCGGAGATGTTTCACCGCATGCAAGTGTTGGTGAATGATCTCAATGCTCTAGGCGAAGAGATCAAGGACAAGACCTTCAACATGAAGTTCTTGAGATGTTTGCCCGAGCGGTTTGGGATGTTCATCACCGTGCTAGTGAGGTCAAATTTGAAGGATTTGACTCCCAACCAATTGCTTGATGAGGTGATGACCGATGATTCATATAGAGATGACAAGAAGAAGTAAGAGATCATCAACAAGGCAAACAAGAATGTCAAGGATGAAGAGAAGAAAAAGAGGACAAGAAGAGCTTGGCACTCAAGGCTAGCTCATCATCAAAGGCCAAGAAGAAGAAGGAATAATCAAGTGATGAAGAGGATGGCACCTCTACAAGTGGAAGTGAAATAGATGAGCAAATGGCTCTCTTTGTGAGGAGATTGGGAAAATTTATGAAGAAGAACTACATCTCCAAGAACAAGAAGAAGCAATCATCCAAGAAGAAGACCAAGGATGGCAAGAATGAAGGCAACATGACATGCTTTCGTTGTCATGATGATTGTCACTTGATTGCCGAGTGCCCATATGATAGTGATGATGAGAAGGGCATCAAGAAAGCAAGAAAGAAGAATGATGCCAAGAATAAGAAGGAGAAGAAGCCCAAGAAGAAGAATGAGTCACATGTGGCTATGTGGGATAGTGATGGCTCATCCTCTTCAAGTGATGAAGAAGAGGAGAAGAAGAACAAGAAGAAGGGACAAGCTCACCTTGCTATGCATGACAAGATCTCCTATTCGACACTCCTTCTTCATGCTTCACATGCTAAAAAAAATTCATCTCATTTGTAGCCAATAGCATCATAGGCAGCTAAAATTCATCCCATTGAAGACAATAGCATCATAGGCAGCTCAAATTCATCCCATTTGAAGACAAATGAAGCATGGGCATCACTAGCCAAAGAATGGCATCACAGAGGTACTCACCCGCCAAGAAATGGCATCGAGGGACTCACCAAAGCCAGAAGGGGAGAAGAAGGTAGGGTTCCCGGCGTGGTGGAGCTGAGGGCCGGATCCCTGGCCACGGGGGTGGAGGTGAGGACAGCCACCGGATCTCGGCGGCCGCCTAGGGTTCGGCCGTGACGAAGTCACCCAAAGTGCGGGCGGGGCGGTGGCCCTCGCGGACGGGAGAGGGGGGCGGCGGCCGGCCCTCGCTGAGACGGATGGAGGCGGGGGACGGGAGCCGGAGACGTCGGAGGCGGGGACGGAAGTCGGAGAGGATCGGGGAGGCGGAGACGGCGTCCGGCCGGCCCTCGCCGACACGGCGCGGAGGGAGACGGGGGGGCGGCCGGCCCCTCGCGACCCGTGCGGCGGCGCGGCCGGAGAGGGACGGGAGGCGGCCGGCGGAGAGGAGGCACTAGGAGGTGGAGACGAGAAGCGGTGGCGCCGCCTCGTCGGGACTAGGGGTTCACGAGGGGGGCGGCCGGCGGATCGGCGGCCAAGAGGAGTGGGAGAGGGAGGAAGGGGGCGGGGATGTGGAGAGGGAGGAAGGGGCGGGATGCCTACCGGTTTAGGGTTTCACAGGCGGCCGGGGATCGGCGCCAAGAGGAAGGGGCGGGATGTGGGTGAGGGAGGAGCGCCTGTGGGTGGAAGGAGTGGCAAAGCTCGAAGGCCGGAAACCCTATCTTGATATATATACTAATGCCTTCGATCGAACGGTTCAATCATCCCGAGTTCATCCAATGGATCTAATAAATTGGGCCGAAGTAATGGGCTGACTAGGCCATTCATGTTGGGCTATTGACCGGATAGTAAGAGATTGAATTACACTCTTTTTTAAAAAAAATATCAATATTTGAATTTCAAAATACAATCAAACGTAGTTTTCTATTATTATAAAATGGTTTCAAACAAAAAGTTATTAACTACAAATTTCTATATCTTTTTATGTAGGTCATTTTTTGCGATCGACAAAGTTTTGATAGACGTTTTCAAAGTGTAATTCACCATATTTGGTCGCAAAAGCAAAGACGTAGAAAAAAATACGGTAATTTCAAAAATGACTAAAAACCTAGGATTTTGCGTGGGGCCATATTTTGGGTGTAAATGACCACAAAAAAATTTTGAGGAAGTTTGGACATAGGCGGAGCAGACGTGTGCTTCATAGTGGTATACGGAACCTTTCACCGAACCCTATCCTTACACTTAGGTTTCTCATGGTTGTGTGGCTCGTGGCGCTTTGCAAAGTGTGCTATCGGCCTCAAACTTTTTCTCTCAGGTATCTACATGGCATGTGTGAAGGCACCGCCAAGTTTGAGAATTTTCTCGAATTGTTTGGTAATTTTCTCTCGATTATTTTAATTACCGCGCGACTTCTCCCTGGTAATTATACGTTGAACTATGACCACCCCTAAAAAGACCTGAACGGTGCCAAACTTTGCCGCGAAGGTCTCTTGTGCCCTAGGAGGCAAAACTTGTGGAGGCCGGTCTGCGAATTATTGTGTTTTCAAAGTGTAATTCACCATATTTGGTCGCAAAACGGCAGGTAGAAAAATACGGTAATTTCAAAAATGACTAAAAAAACCTAGGATTTTGCGTGGGGCCATATTTTTGGGTATAAATGAAAAAAATTTGAGAAAGTTTGGACATAGGCGGAGCGGCACGTGCTTCATAGTGGTATACGGAACCTTTCACCGAACTCTATCCTTACACTTAGATTTCTCATGGTTGTGTGGCCTGTGTGCTTTGCAGTGTGCTATCGGCCTCAAACTTTTTCTGAGGCATCTACATGGCATGTGCAAAGGCACCACCAAGTTTAAGAATTTTCTAGAATTGTTTGGTAATTTTCTCTGATTATTTTAATTACCGCGCGACTTCTTCTAGTGTTTACTAACACTTTCTTAAAAGCCCAAATGACCCATATAACTAATGTTGATCTCGATGAGCTCTAACACGTTTGTATTCAAAGTTTTTCGATTTAAGGTCATTTAGTGTTTCGTTTCACCTCGTTTGACCAATTTTGACTTTTCCAATTCAAACTAAACACGCCTTTTGGAGCCCTAGATCTCCTCTTTTTTCAAAAGTCACGAACACCAACTTTGTGTAGCTCCTCAAGATCTACACTCTATATATACAACCTTTTGTATTCAAAGTTTTTCGATTTGAGGCCATTTAGTGCTTCGTTTGACCAAGTTTGACCAAAACACATTAGGGGTGGCTCTATATATAACCGCCCACGATGTTAGTTTACATTAGGGGTGGCTGAAATATAACCGCCCCGATTTGAGGAGACATTAGGAGTGGCTGAAATATAACCGCCCTTAATGTAAACATTAGGGGCGGCTCATATGTTACGAGCCGCCCCTAATGTGCCAACAGTAGGGGCGGTTTGTTACGAGCCGCCCCTAATGTAATGTGCCAACAAGAGGGGCGGTTTGCTTCTACCCAGAATTTCGCATATTAAACTCAGGCGCTCTCTTAGTTCCCTTTTTGTAGTAGTGATCGGATCTGTTTGTTTTAACTTATCGCCCATAATACAATGTTTTCTCTCACAACAACACACACAAACCATCAACCTCAATAAAGTGTTGGTAATGATATGTATTGGTCAGTCGTTCGTGTAAGTTGCGGTATTGAGTTATTATTGACTGGTGGGTGGTGAGGTTATTGACAAGGAGAATTCTATGATTGTTAGTGCTGGTAATGTTGGTAGAGTGAGAATGAGCCAGCCTAGTCAGACTTGATGGGAATTGGTTCATGTCCGTACAACTGCACTGGCACAACGCTCCGGGTTTGACACTGATTCGCGTGATTGTTCGGTCCGTGCGGATGTGCCACTGTCACCCTGTTCTAAAGCGGGGGTGTTTAGTTGGTGAAATATTTTAGGTTGAGCTACTGTAGCACTTTTTTCGCTTGTATTTGATAATTATTGTCCAATCATAGATTAACTAGGCTTAAAAAGATTCGCCTCGCACTTTTCAACCAAACTGTGCAATCAATTTTTTATTTACCTACATTTAATGTTCCAAAAAATACGTTAAGAGATTTTATGTGGACGGAGAAACCGTAGCACTTTTTTGGTTCCTGTAGCTGCAACTGAACACCCAGTCGGTGGACACGACGACAGCATGCATTGGCACCAAAACCGGTACTGACGGTCATGTGCACCAGGACATCGTTCCACCATCTTTTCCTTTCTTTATTATTATGCTTGCATTATTTTTTTTTTGCGAAAAAAGGAACTATATTAATAATTAACCAGTATCATTACAAGCTAAGGACTGAACAAAGTCCGGAAAAGAAGAAAAAAAGACCTCACTACTACTAGAACTAAAAGCATGATGAGCTAAACGGTGAGCTGCAATGTTCTGGTCTCGGCTGATCTTGATAACTTGAAGCCCTTCCATCTCCCTCATTTGCATCCTAGCCTCCTGGATAATAGGCCAGTGTATGTATCTGTCTTGAACTTCACCTCGTAGCTTCTCGGCCGCCACCGAGCTATCTGTCTCGAGCACCATGGAAACGCCCGGCCAGCGGCCAGCCAACGACAAACCTTCTTTGCACGCCATCGCTTCTGCCTCCTCTGCATCCCAGCAATGACGAAGAAGTCGCCAAGCAGCAAGCTGGACATGCCCATCATGGTCCCTGATAATTACACCGATTGCTGCAGCACCTGAAGGCAGGAACGCTCCATCCACATTGATTTTCATCCAGCCACGGTCGGGGGCATCCATCTCTTCTTCTGCACTCGACTAGAGCCCATCTTCCTGTTGTGTCCTAGCACCAAGCATCCTTTACCTTTGTAGTCAGTAATGGGGTTGTTTTGACGACATTGCAAAAAAGAATCCATGAATCGAGATAGAAACACCACTGAACTATGAATTGAGATTTTCTGACCTGCTCTTAGTACACCATTGCGAGTGTTCCAAGCATGCCAAAGAATCATACAAAAATTAGCCATGATTTCAGCAGGATACTTACTGAACAAATTTAGAAGCCATTGGGGTCCCGTATAGCATAGATCTTCTTCCACTGGAAGAGCCCAATGAGCTCTCATAGCCGTCCGAAGAGCAGCAGCGTGAGGGCAGCTTACACAAGCATGGAAGCAATCTTCTCTGTTGTGTCCACACAATTCACAGACATCATGAGGGACAATGTGTCTATAACATTTGTTGGCTTGAGTGGGAATGCCATTGTTTGCAACCTTCCATGAAAAGACCTTAACTTTTTCAGGCACCTTCATAGACCACAATTCTTTCCATACTTTCCTTCCATCAGCCGGGGTGGAACTAGGGCCCACTGCTCCCGCTTCATGTTCTAACCTCATGGCAAGTCTATATGCACTCTTTACAGAAAACAATCCCGACTTCTCAAAGTGCTAGGCAATATGATCCTCACAGGCTATATAGGGAATTTTAATCTTCAAAATCTATTCTGCATCACAGGGGTAAAAGAATCTCCTAACTGAAGTCTCATCCCATGATCTTGCTTCATCATCAATCAAGTGAGAGACCCTCCGCAGTCTACAGTGCCGAATACTGCCCACCGGCTTCATGAAGTGTCCACGTGGAATCCAGTTGTCCCGCCATATGCGGATGCTTTGGCCATTGCCCACTCTATAAACCACACCCTTTTTCAGCAATGTCAAGCCATGCTCAATCCCACGCCATGTTGGAGAAGCATCACCTGCAGCAACTGTATCCAACAGGTTACCATTATGCTTGCATTATTTTTAACAGTGTGTGCGAATCATGACACGACCATGTGCAACACGATCTCTCTCCTCTCTCTTGAAAGAACGTGCATCAGGATATCAAAAGGCTTCGAACAGCGTCGTAGATGCCCGCCTTTAGTTTCTTTTCGAAAAGGGCCGAATTTGAATTCCACTCCTGATATTTGAAATTTTGAGAGCATCAAATATTGGACGACATGCTGCTCGTTCAGAACGGCGTTCGGCTTTGACCGAACGTCTGAACCCCGTGGGTCGTTTGAGCTTTGATTGACGATGAGCCCAAGGAAGGAGGGCGGTGGGGTGATCGAGAGCGCTCGCTGTCGTTTCGGATGCGCCCCCGCACAGTGCGCCGCGTTTCGGGGTGACCTGATGAATAGCTGTGACCTGACCTGACCTGTGAAACAGCTCGCGACTCGGAGCCGCTGGCTGGCGCCTGGCGGTGACGCCATTGACGCGCCAAGCGACGAAGCTTCCAACGCCAGCGCGGCACCGCATCGGCACCGAGACCCACGTGCCGCTTACGACTCAGACGCGTCGACCCTGCGTCCTACACCTCCCCCACCCACCACGCACGCACCGCTCCGGCCGGCCTCCGGCGCTATCCCCCCTATATATGCGCGCGGTCCGCTGCAATGTTTGCCGTGTCGATCCCCATTCCCATTCCCAATTTCCCAGCTATCTAGCGCGTTACTAGTTTCGCTGAGCCCGATCTCATCCTCCGGGCGGCACCGGCAGGTACAGAGTAGAGAGGCAGCGGAAGATGAGTCACCCTGAGAACGGAGCCGGCAACGGGCACGCCGCCGAGGATCAGGAGCAGCAGGACGTGATGGAGGTGGAGCCGAAGCAGCGCCGGGCGCCGCGGCTGAACGAGCGGATCCTCTCGTCGCTGTCAAGGAGGTCCGTCGCCGCGCACCCCTGGCACGACCTCGAGATCGGTACGCATGCATTTGTTCTTGTTCGTTCATCAGATGTGCATGGCTTGATCGATCAGAGGCCTTGTTCCATTCGAGGATACATACTGACGTTCGTGCGTGCTTTCAATTTGCAGGTCCTGAAGCTCCGGCCGTCTTCAACGTCGTAAGTATCTGAATCCCATTATTCCCCAGCAACCATCCAAAGTTGCAGCTTGCAAATAAATCGATCTTGAGCATGAATGTGTCTGATCCGGTGCGCATCGGTCGGTGTGGATGTCGAGCAGGTGGTGGAGATCACCAAGGGGAGCAAGGTGAAGTACGAGCTGGACAAGAAGACGGGGCTCATCAAGGTGGATCGGGTCCTCTACTCGTCCGTCGTCTACCCTCACAACTACGGCTTCATCCCCCGGACGCTCTGCGAGGACAACGACCCCATGGATGTCCTCGTCCTCATGCAGGTAACTGACTCACTGATCGCCGTCAATGTCATCCCAAGCCTTTATTAATTAATTACTCTCCCCTCTCACACTCGATCAGGATGATTATTCACCTATTTTCTTTCTTTCAAATAACAATAACATCTATCTGCATGCCATTTGCATGATTTCATCCAGGAACCGGTCCTTCCCGGCGCCTTCCTCCGCGCCAGGGCCATCGGCCTCATGCCTATGATAGATCAGGTTCGCAGCTAAGCTAATAAATGAATAATCCCCTTACAGTTACAACATAATTCGATTTCGACTTGCAACAATTCGCACCGATCTTCTCTTATCTTTGCCAAAATGTTTGGAACAGGGGGAGAAGGACGACAAGATCATCGCCGTCTGCGCCGACGATCCCGAGTACCGCCACTACAACGACATCAGCGAGCTTTCTCCTCACCGCCTCCAGGAGATTCGCCGCTTCTTCGAAGACTGTACGCTTCGCTTCCTCACTGCTCCATACATACTCGCTAAATTTCCCCCGTGGTTCTTGTTGGACGTGACGCTCCCTTCAATCATGTGGTTTCTTGCCCGAATCTCTTCTTGCAGACAAGAAGAACGAGAACAAGGAAGTGGCCGTCAACGACTTCCTGCCCGCCGCAGCTGCCCGCGAAGCCATCCAGTACTCCATGTAAGTCGCGGTCATTTATCTTTGATTGAGAATGACTTGAAATAGACGTGTATCATTACCCATATCAACTTGGATTCTGTGGATTTTTATTGGTATGATGATCTTGGTGCTTTGTGCAGGGACCTGTACGGTCAGTACATTATGCAGACACTGCGGCGGTAGAGCGTGCCCATCTTCTCTCTCCCTACTACCAGTACCAGATCCCATCATCATGCCAGCTGAAGCAAAAGCACAACACAAATCATCAGTATATATTTGGGATCTGATGATGGATAGCCAAGTCACATGAGTTGTCAAGCTTGTGGACCATATCTTCCAAGCTGATATTTTAGCCTGTATCTTCCCTTGTTAGTCTTTTGGATTGGAATTTGTCCACAGTGTGGTTTGATCTATGTACTCCGTTTCTGCATTTTGGCAGCTTGAATCAATAAAAATTAATAGCATCCTATTTTGTTGTTTTGTCCATCTACTCCTGGCCTGTACTTCTGCGTATTGCTGATGGGTTAATGCCAGATGGCAGGGACTGAAGAACCAGGTTTCTGCTGGATGGTTTGGCTGTGTTCTTGTTAAATGTCTTGGTCATGCAATTTGGACTCTCATTATTATTTACTCTACCTCGTATATGAACCATCGCTTGATATTTGTTTCAGTTTTTCTGTATCGGTGTACACTGCCAACTACTACAACTTCTTCAGATGTCATCAGGGAGTAACAGAGCCCATATTTTCCGAAAAACAAAACAGAATTCTGAACAGGAACAGTCTAACTGCTGTGCAGTATATCAATGTAACGGACGGTTGGAGCATCACAAATCTGATGATGAACAAGACATCCAAAACCAAAACCTGGGACCAAGTATAACCTTTTTGGTCTTTTATTGGAGAAAATAAACTACACAAGTAATATGTCTTCACATAAACTCCCTCCTTACATGAGTCCAAACTGATATCAAGGAATCACAAAAGCATGTCAAATTTGTGAAGAACATAAGCCTATGTTTACTATTGAGCTGTACCATGTCCAGCCGGAGTGGATTTTTCGTAGAAGATAAGAACATAATAAATATCTGGTGGATGTCCAGCCGGGGAAATGAGGAAAGCAGAAAGATCAAGCAGTGCTTTTTTTTTTTTACAAATTTTTATTGTAATTTAAAGATCAAGCAGTTGACTCTGAAACATACATGCTTTGATCACCGCGCCTGTCCTCAGACAGAAAGATCAAGCATTGTTTGACTCTGAAGCGTAGAGTGCTTTGAGCTCCTCCACGTCATCGTAGCTCCCGAGGAATATTGGGGATCTGTCGTGAAGTTTAGCAGGAGCAAGTTCAAGGGCCTGCATTGTAAATTTAGCAGGATCGTTTTCAGTTATGCAATGCCAACTACTGGTAAAAATGTAGCCTGTTCAAATAGTGTTTTTTTCCTCAATAATTTCTACTTCTAGGATGAAAATTGCACTAGTATCTCAGGCTGATGTGATATTTTGTAGCATCAAGATTTTTCAATTGGAAATTGGAGACTGAGAAAAAGAACTGAATCGCACCCGTTGTTTTCCTGTGAAAGCCTGACCTCCAGCTTGTTCCATCAGGAATGACATCGGGAAGACTTCATACAGAACACTGCAATTCCACATAGAACCAATGTGAGGATAGGAAGTTAAACTACAATTCCGGGAGTGGCAAGTAAAAGATTGTTAGCTTCGGTATACCGTAGTTTTCCGTTTGGACTCTTCTGGTCTGCTGGGTACAAAAATATGCCCCCATATAGCAAGGTACGATGGACATCAGCGACCATACTGTAAACCATTCACATGGATCATAACAGCATAAGTTCAACCATTTTAGTTAAACAAAAGAACGAAGAGATACCAATAGCATGAGCCCTATTATTCTAAGAAAACTTCAGATACAATCAGTTCTTAATTGTAGAAAAAAAACAAACTGTGAAATACTGATATGCATTAGTCTAGAACAAGCGGTGAATCACCTTCCAATATATCTCAAGGATTTAGGCGGTGAACCATCCTGAGGATATTTGCATTTCTCCACAAATCTGAAATGGTTTAAAATTCAGTTTGACTTGTTAAGAAATTAAAGTAACTTTGAACACAAATGAGTCCTCATACTTTGCTGTAGGCCCATCCCAGTTTTTGGCATTCCCTTCGTTGACTGAATAAATCTTCCCTTTCTTTGGTATCTGCAAGAGAAAAGAGGCATAAAACGTGATGCCAAAATTAAAGCATTATTTTGTTGCATTAATTAGGAGTATATGAGTCAACCAGGAAAGAAAAAGAACTGCAGCATTTTTATCATTAACCTTGATATCTGGATGAGTCAAAATGAACTCTCCAAGGGAAGGATCAAGAGTGAAACCATTGACTCCATTTCCAGTGCTCAACACAAGCTGCCATATAATTCATAACGGCAGTCAATATATGAAGACGAGCGAATTGTCTGGAGGTAAAATATATCTGACAAAGACAATTACCGTGCAGGAACTCCCATACATGCAATAGCCAGCAGCAAGCATGTTTGTTCCAGGCTGCAGTACATCATCCAGAGTCACGTTGTCCTTATCTTTGATCATGTAAATCCCAAAGATCTGCAGAGCAGAACCGAGATAGCATATATATCCACAGTAAGTTTTGGAGAGGGTAATGTTTCTCAAATAAGGTCACTTAGTTAAAACTGGTAGAACATAAGTTGATAGCATTCTAAATTGGCTATCAATGTAGGGAACCGACGACCCGATGTTGTGGAGCCTCCTTCCTCTCTGCTGCTGGAGACCTGTGGTGGAGATGGTGATGCGGCTGACCGGGGCTCGCCTCTCTCGCCGGACGCCGCGCCATTCTTCCCTTCCATGGGCAGATCGAAGCTGATGCGATGGAGTGACGTTGTTGCTGAAGACCGGAGCAGCGATAGCGATGAGGATGACGATGGGGGCGTGGAAGCAGACCTCCCCTACCTCAGCGCTGCTCGTCGGGCCCTCATCACGAAGCAAAGGCATGAGCTGCACCACGTTGCCGCTGCGACCGCCGACTCCGCCGTGGGCGCCGAGTTGGCGGGGGGAGTTGAGGCCGGCATGGGCAATGCTGGGGTGCCTACAGACCAGCACGACGCCATCGCGGCCGCCACCGCCGCCGCCGCCGCCGCCGGAGGGCGAGGGCCGCTGCGTCGCGGGCGAAGCGTGCCGCGCAGCAGCAGCGCCGAGCGCAAGCCGGCAAGGTCCCATTGCCGGATCCGGAGAATCCCCATCCACCAGCCGCTTGGGCTCCCGACGGCGGGCGATCGCCCGACATCGACGGTTGGCAGCACGCATCCCACCAGCACTGGAGCGGCCGGCGTTGGCGCCGCGGCGCCGCGCGCGAGGTGCGCATAGATGGATGCGACACGCGCCCACGGAAGACACCGTCGCTGCCGACGTACGCCGCCCGGCTGTCTCGGCACCGACCACCGGGTCGCACAATGCCGGACTCTGTTCGATGCCTCAGTGCATGGGACTTGGGCACATCTCCCGCCACCGCCGCCGTCGGCGGCAACCCATCTCACCCAAGCCCCGCTCCCGGCCGCCTCCCCCACCCCGAGCCGGGCCTTGATAGCGACGGATGGCGACTCGGCTCACGTCCGACACCCCGCCACACCGCCCGTCAGTCCGGGTGTGGCGGGGTTGAGACCGATAGGGCCCGACGACGGCACCGATGACGCAAGACCACACGGATGTGGACAAGCCGCCCAGCTCCACCGACGACGCCGCCGATGCACTCCTTCGTGGCGCCAGATCCTCTCATGCATGTCGATGCTTCGCGTGGAGATGGATCCTCCGATATGGGTTGACCCCATGTTGGAGGAGCTTGTCGCGTCCGCCGCGGCCGTGTGCCCCGCCTCCTACACACTGCAGGTTGATGCACCGCTCAGGTTTGTTCCTTCCATAGTTGCAGCCCACACAACTACTATGGAGGAGGAGGAAGAGGAGGAGGAGCCGCCCATCCCTGCTCCAATCCTCCAGAGACCGGTGTCACCCGCTCCTACCGGCGGGAAACACACAGGAGGAGGGTGGTTGCCGAGCCCACCCGCCGAGTGCACGGTTGGCGGCTTCGACCATCCATCCAGCCTCAGCTTCTTTGAGCGTGCCCAACACAAGCTTAGGCGTGAGCTCTCCTTCATCGATGGAAAGTCAGCGCACCGGCTCCGGATGAAGCGGTCACATCCCGCATCGATATGTACGGGCTTGGCCTCCCGTGAGCAAAATAAGGCCATCCGTAAGTCCACAGTATGGATGATCGGGGACTTTACAGGTTGCTTGTAGCCGTTGCCGAAAGCCGGGAGCTTAGGCACCTAAGTCGTTGCGTGTTGTCATTAGTGTGTGAGTAATCAACTTTGTATCTAAGCCCCCGAATCAGCCTGGGGCCGAAGTTCGAGGGCCGGCGCTTCGCCTGCCATTGTTGTTTGCTACTTCCTCTTAATATAACAAAGCCGGCTTGCCGGATCTTTTTTAAAAAAATGTAGGGAACCGACTAAGATCAATTTTGCACTTGCAGTATCGTCAGAACTCAGAAAGGTAAACATGACCATATCATTGGAACTCAGAGTACATCCTTTTGTCTTCTATCTCCTTATTTGCCCGTACAGATCACAAGTGGGGATATAAAAATCTGAATCTGAAAGTCATAATGACACATACTGTTCCGATGGAGACACCACAGTCGATGTTGGAGGAGCCATCCAGCGGATCGAAACAAACGCAGTACCTGAGCAGATAGAAAAACTAATGCACGTCACGATCAGGGAAAGCAACAGTATGACGTTGTGGAGCATACAAGTCAGATTTTCAGATGGATTAGCAACGAGCAACTCAGAACAATTTTAGGGGTGGCAGAATTCACGAACTTTCCGCGGAGGGCCGGGTCGACGAAGATGGCCTCCTCGTTCTCTTCAGACACAAGAACACACTGTACGCAAGCGCAAAGTCAATGTCTAAGTTCAGCAGAAGTGAAGTGTAGACAAAGTAGAGATGTTGTTGTTTTTATAATAAGTAGTACGATAAACATGGGAGACGTGTACGGATGTTTAGGAGAGTGATGGAGTGCATTACGGTGCGGCCGCTGCTGACGAGCGCCTTGACAAAGACTTCGTTGGACAGGACATCCAGCTTCTTTTGCTCCTCACCCTGCATTTTTTTTTTATTTTTGCTCTTGAATATATGTCAACGAGAGCATTTAGATTTAAATATGTGCCAGAAGAAGATCATTTGGATCATATATACGTGTTGAAACCCAAGAGCAATCTATCTAATCTATTCTTGTATAAGAGATAGTGATCGATGCATATGGTATGTTCAGCTAGATCAACTCTGCAGATGCAGCTTAAAAATGTCCATATGAGGAGCCCCCAGCCGGGCCCACAGTCAGGTGCTCAAGTCGAGATCAGTAGCAGTAACTCAGAGTACGCGTGTCTGCACACGAAAGGCGCGGCGGAGTGTGGTGGTATGGTATGCTTGCCTGGACGTTGGTCTCTCCGGCGAGGCCGATGAGCTTGGCGAGGCCGGCCTTGTTGACGGCGGAGGCGACGAACTTGCAGCCGAGGACGATGTGGGAGAGGAGGATGGTGAAGTCGCCGCGGGACTCCGGGTGGCGGCTCTGCTCGTTCAGCACGTGCCGCGTGATCGTCATCAGGTCCGTCCGCTGCGCCTCCGCCGCGTGGTCCATCTTCCTTCACCCTCCGCCGGCCTGCCTGCCGAAGGTTGCTCCGATCCTCGCCCCCGCGCGCGCTCTCGATCCTCCGCCGGCTTGTACTACTGCCCTGGCTCTATACGGGCTTTTGGACTGTGTTGGGGAGGTGATCAGGTGAGGAGGCTAGATGAGGGGATCGGCGGGCCGATGACGATAGGAGATGGGCGGCGGTTGGGACGGCTTTGTCCTGCCCGCGCGCGACGGGGGCGGGGATGGCGGTGGCGTGTGCGCTCGTGTCGTGTCACGGCCGGCAAGACGTCGGCGCCGTTTCTCGCGGTCCGAACGAATTGGCAAATTGTTGTTGGGACGTGGTGGGGAGCTGAGGATGTGGCTTGAAATTGGCGCCGGCGCGTCGGTGCTGGGCGCCGGGCGGAGGACGGTGGCGGCCGGTGGATTAGGAATGCGATGGGGTGCGGGGTCCACGTCTGTGCCGCATGGGTGCGGATGCGGATATCTACCGCGACATGCTCAGGATCAGCAAGCTGAGACTGATGACTTTGGTGCGGTGTCACGGGCGGCGCGGGTCAAGGAAGGAAGCAAGCGTGCCCGAGAAAACAGGGCAAGGCCAACTGGGCAAACTGGGTGGAAATGACCCGATTGCCGGTTGGATGATGATTCGCTGTAGCCTGTGATGCCGGATTGACGAGTCACCAGAGGCTCACCATTTGCATTTTGGAGTACTATTGTGCTGCAAAGTCTGTAGCAGGGGCGTCGGTAGCAGACGATCCCGTTGGAACGGAATGCGAACCTTGATTTAGTTAAAGTAGGGACACACCACCTCGCGCTTGGCAGTGACGGAATGAGACGGTTTTAGGTTTTATGCCATCCCGATCCGTTGGGGGGAAAGTTGGCTTTGCGTCCATACCGTTAGATTCCGTGTCCCTGTTGGGTCCATTCCCAATTTTCACGCACGCACCGCACAAGATATGTTTATTCCGTGAATTCAGCAGACCCTATGACAAAACACCCGATTTCGATCAATATGTGGCTAACTTACAATGATATGCAAAGTTTTTTGCGTATTCGAGGAAAAAAACATATGCGGCTTAACTTTTCTAGGGGATTTGGCGCGGTTTCAGAAGTGAATCCTGCTTGATGAGGCCAGTCACATCAATGATTTGTTCGGTAACAATAAAAAATCATGCAACTTAGGTACAGTCACATCAATGATTTGTTCAGTGAAACTTAAACAACTAAGTAGGTAAAAACTTTTGAACGGTAAGTAGGTAAGGGGCGACTCGCGGCGACTCCACACTCCTCGCCGCCGGCCCGCCGTTTCCTCCATCCCCCCTCTCCTCGCCCCCCCCCCGCCTCCTCCCCCCATTTGCTTCCCCTCTGCTGCCGCTCCCGGATCTGTCTTTTGGGCCTCTCGCCCACGGATTCGCCCTCACCCCTCACCGCCCCCGAGCTTACGGATCCGGTTTTGACCCTGATCGAATCTCCGCGCTGCTAAGCCATGGAGGACGGCTCCCCTCTCGCCGGCGCACTGGGCTGATGAGATGGAGGAGGAAGAGCGCCGTATCGCGGCGGGATCGACGAGATCGACGACGAGGCGGTCGCGGCTGCGCGTTAGTGGATGGCGGGGTTCTCGCCTCCCGCCCCTCCGGGGTGGGTCGCGGGAACCGCCGCCGTCGGAGCCGCCGCCGAGAACTCCCCCGCACTCTTGGCTGGCTCGGGCGAGCCCGACCTTGACGGCCGGGAGGGACCTCTCTCGACTCGGATCTTTGAGGCCGACGCGCCTCCTCCCCCCGGATCCGTTCTGGGTGCGGAGAAGGGCAGGAGGTCATCCCGAGCAACCACGAAGAAAAAAGAAGAAGCGTCACCACAAGAAATTCATCGGCTTCATGGCGCTGACGTGCGCGTTTCAAAGAAGACCACCGGGCACCGCCGGGCTCCACGAGGGAGGACCGGCCGAGGAGTTGGCCGAGAGAGGTACTGGCCGCAGCTCGCGTGCGTCCGAGACCCATCAAGGCCGCGGTGGCGGCGGCAGCGCATCAACAGCAGACCGGGCGCGCACGGTGTTCGGCGCATCCGCGTCCCGTTGCTTCGTGGTGGTGCCACCGGCCTCCGCCCACCACCGCTCAGCCGCACCGCGCCCGTGCGCGAGGCACACCCGATGCGGAGGGCTTCTTACACGGTGCGCAGCGGAAGACGGGCCGAACGCCGCCGCCTCACGGCCGAGGCGGATGGTGCCATCCGGCTGCGGGCTGTGCTTCAACCGCTCGCGGAGGGCCACGTCAAGGCGCACCGCACCTACCCAGGCCGGTGCTTCCTCACGCTCGTGAGGGTCACCGGCGGCGTCCCCGCCCTCGCCCTTAGATGCCGGTGGGTTCCAGCGTTCACGGTCCCGCGCGACGAAGCCCCGCTACTGTTCGCCACCGCCGGACCCGTCTTTGGAGCTCGGAACACCGCACCGTTCTCGGTGGTGCCTCACGGTCTCGCAGCTCCCCGCCGCACGCCGCCGTGGCGGCCTCGAACACCAGTCGTCGGCGAAGCCGGCCGGCGGCCGGCGCCGGGCGGTCGGAATCCCCATGCCGATGAGGTGTCCATGGACTCGGCGGGAGGAGGGCGCGGCCCCTCCACCGCCGCCACCTCCTTCTCCCCTCTCGAGGATGATGAGGCTTCCTCCCGTGGTTGGCCGACGAACCCGCATCTTGTGGGCCGACCGCCGACGCGGCCGCTTGTCGCTCCCCACTCCACGGCGGTCCGTGCACGCCGAGGACCAACTTCTTCGTGCTCCCTCCCTCGCCACCATCGTTGGCACAAGACCGGGCGGTAACCTCCACAATGATCTACACCCTTCTCAATCGACGGTCGCGGAATCACCGCCAACGAGGTATCCGTCCGGTTCATGAACCCGAGGACTTTGCCGTCCACTTCCGCCACCGTGAGGATCGGACGCGCCCCGGCTCTCCACCGACCGGCCGAGATGTCCCCTCTTACTTGGAAGCCATGGGTAAAGACGGCCAATGCGCCGGGGTCTTCGGCTTCAAGTTCCATGTGCTCCTTGCAATTAAACGACCGTTTACTTGCACGCGAAGTGTCGAGGTGGCACAAACGATCCCCGGGCGATCGTGGTGCGCCGATCGAGGAGACCCACGGAGAGACACCCTCGACGATGATGATGACAGTATTTCGTCACCGCTTGGTGCAAGCATCCCAATTTCATTGAGCGAAGAAAGGCTTATCTTCATCCCCGAGGCGAGTCGCCTTTGATGGGCGTGTGACGAGCTCCTCCCCGGCCTCCACTACTTTGTGCGCATCCGGCTGATTGCGTATCGAGATTTCTCCACACCGCCGGACTCCCCACGTAATGAGGGCGGTGACCACCCGGGAGACGATGCTGGTGAAAGGTCCTAATGGCTAGAGGGGGGGGGTGAATAGCCTATTAAAAATTCTTGCAACAACAGTAAGCAGACCGATTAGTAAATAAGATGGCGAAGCTAACAAAGCGGTGCTACGAACTAGTTATGCAAGCCACAAGACAAATATAGCAATTCTAATATCTCTAAGTCCACACAAGTGCTAGGTCGCTATATTACTCCTAGGTGAGCAAGCAATTCTAACTAGAAAAACCAACTAGGTGCTAACAATTCTAGCAAGGTAAGCAACTAAACAACCTAGGCAATTCTACACAAGTATATCAAAGTAAATGCTAGAGAGGAATCGATATATACCGACGCGATGGAGTGTAGAGGTGGAAGCCAATCACCGTGATCAATATGAAATCTCCAACGAGCAAGCACACAATTGACACAATGATTTTTTACCGAGGTTCACGTGCTTGCCGGCACGCTAAGTCCTCGTTGTGGCGACACACTCACTTGACGTGTGCTAAGCAATGGCGGTGCCAAAACCCCTATGGGCGCTCAAGCAAACGATCACAAGAGAGGGTCCAACAAGCCATGAGCAATCCACTAGTGCTCCTTTCGTGAATCTCCCGCGGGGTAAGGAACGACCCCTCACAATCACCACCGGTGTGGCCTCAAACAAGCTCCACTTGAGCTCAACACCTCCTCTTGCTCCAAGCTGCTTTGGGAACCCGGGCAAATTCCCAAGAAAACAAGAATCCCTTTGACTTCTCCAAGGATGAAGTGCCTCTAGATGCAACCACCAATGCAATGCACTTCTATCACTCTCAATCTCACCAAGAATTCGAGTTAATGGATGGAGAGATGAGTGGAGAGGAGTCTCACAAGCTCACTAGCAAGTTAGAGTGTTCAAATGTGCAAGAGAGCTCAAAGAACCGGCCATCCAAGTATATATAGAGCTCCCCTCGAAATAGAGCCGTTGCTCTAAAAATTTGCTCTCTAGGGGGTGACCGGACGCACCGGCCGGAACCACCAGCGGGTCTGCAGTCGCGAGTCCGGTCCATCGCTTCCGGTCGCTACCGGCAAGGGTTAGGCCCACACCGGCGCCCCTCCACCGTCGCGTCCGGTCGGCGGATCCGGCCGACACGGATGCTTCCCGGTCTGCGTCCGATCCCCTGCGTCCGCCAAATCCGGCCTGCGGGGGCTCTTTCGCCAGACGCACCGATCGGACGGTCCGGTCGATGCGTCCCCGGTCACTTCGTCGTGCTTCCGGCCGCCCCCGTTTTCAACATGTCTTCATCTTTTTCTTTGCTCTTTGCTTCAACCTTGCTTCGCCTCTTGCCAAGGGTTGCCAACACATCAAGATGACCACGTTATCACCAATGTTAGCACGTCGATAAGTTAGACAAGATCGAAGTTAGTGCTCTCATTGTCCTAAATGCAATAAGCAAGTCAATTGGACCTAGAAGCACTTCATAAAAGGATTATCGCGGCATCCCCTCTTGATAGTCGGCTATCTATCCTAGAATATGATCACACGCTCTATCGTGTCTTGATCACCGAAAGAAAAACCCTATCAAGTATACCTTTGCCTTGATCTCCCGGGTTCCTCTCAAGCCGATCACCGAGCTTGACGATCCATCAAGTCCACCGACATTGTCCATGTTCATGATCATCATGCTCCTTGTCATCCACCCAATCCTTTCTTAAGTTACACACTTAGAGCAAAGGATTAGTTCACAAGTGTGTCATCAATTTCAAAATCAAACATGAGATTTCAATCTCCCCTTTTTGGTAATTGATGACAACCAACTCACAAAGATATGAAATAAAATTCAATTGAACTTGAATTGCTTGCCCATAAGAAATTGATCATGAATCAAGGATTGGACAAACATTTCAAGGTTCGGTTTTTGGTAGTAGTAGCTCCCCCTACATATGTGCTTCCATGTGTTTGGATCAAGTTGGCACATATGTATGGATAGAAATCTTGGGGAGAGACACTAATACCAAAAGAGATGCCAAGGTTCTAGAATTTGGACCTTTGAAGTGTGAAACCATTGGAGTCCTTAGCATCATGTATCTAGACATTCATCTAAAACTCAACATACCCCATGAGATCAACATTATAGGCTAAAATGTGAGCTTTGTCTAGATACATCCTATGCATGCTAGTTGATCAAAACAACAATCAATTTTTCTAAAACTAGCATACACCAAGCAATCATGTATATTGAATTTAAATTGCCAATGCAACATTTCATTATGATCATGCACATACAAATGCACAAATAGTCTATGAGCTTGCTCCCCTATTTGTGTGATCTTTCCAACATCTTTGTGACTTATTTCTCCCCTTTTGTCAACAATCACCAAAAAGGTGTAAATGAGAGAAATCAAGTCAATCAAAGTATCACATGTGGTCTCATCTAGATCACTTGCCTTTCCATGTATTCAAGTTTGAACCAAGGACAAGCTTTTTCACACCTCATATACATAAGGGTTATCTTGCACCATGTTAGAATACACATCAATAGCTCATTTTTTAGAGTTGACACTAGGATTGCAAGCACATAAACATGTCATATGCCACTACTAGTTCATAGAACCAATCAAAGCAATAGTGGTGCCACACATACATTGAAAAAATTTAATTTTTCATGAATGAGCCTAATAAGCATGCATGATGGCTAGATGCACTAACAAGTCCTTAGCATAATATGAATGCCATGACAAACAATTTTTTACCTTGGGTTTGTCGAAGGAGAGGCATGTCATATAAGTGGGGTGCATCAACTCAAGTTGGAGAAGTCAATAATGTTCAATTCTCCCTTTAGCATGCAAAACCTCTTCTCATCAAGTGGCTTGGTGAATATGTCGGCTAGTTGATCTTCGGTGCCAATGCCCATGATACAAATATCACCCTTTGTTGATGATCTCTTATGAAGTGGTGCCTTATATTAATGTGCTTTGTTCTTGAATGTTGAACCGGATTTTGATTCATCTTTCTAGCACTTTCATTGTCACAATACAATGGAACCTTGTCAAATTTGAATCCAAAATCCCTCAAGGTTGACCTCATCCAAAGCAATTGAGTGCAACAACTTCCCGCACTAATGTATTCGGCCCGGCGGTTGAAAGAGCAACACTATTTTGCTTCTTTAAAGACCATGATACTAGTGACCTTCTAAGAAATTGACATGTGTCACTTTTGCTCATTCTATTGATCTTGCACCCTCCATAGTCGGAATCCGAATATCCAATCAAATCAAACTTGGATCCCTTTGGATACCATAGTCCAACATCTTGTGTGCCCTTCAAGTACCTCACAATTCTCTTTTTGTTGCTTTGAGGTGACTTTCTCTTGGATCGGATTGATATCTAGCACATATGCCCACACTAAATGCAATGTCCGGTCTTGATGCGGTTGCATAGAGCAAACTACCAATCATGGACCGATATTTCTTTTGTTCAACCATCTTGCCACTAGGGGTGAGGGTCTAAGCTTCCATTAGTTCCCATTGGTGTGGACATTGACTTGGCATCTTGAAGATCAAACTTCTTGATCATGTCTTTGATGTACTTGCCTTGACTAATGAATGTGCCATTCTTTAATTGCTTGATTTGGAGACCAAGAAAGAATGTGAGCTCTCAAGCATTGACATTTCAAACTCATTGGCCATCATCTTAGCAAACTCCTCACAAAACTCTTGATTGGTTGACCCAAAGATAATGTCATCAACATAGATTTGCAACACAAACAAGTCTTTGCCAATCTTCTTGGTGAAGAGAGTGGTGTCCACTTTTGCCCATCTTGAACCCTTTAGAGAGGAGAAAATCTCTCAACCTCTCATACCATGCTCTTGGTGCTTGCTTCAAGCCATACAAAGCCTTCTTCAACTTGTACACATGGTTGGGATACTTTTCATCTCCAAAGCCCGGTGGTTGCTCCACATACACCAACTCATTGATGAAGCCATTCAAGAATGCACTCTTCACATCCATTTGATAGAGCTTGATGTCATGAGCACATGCATAAGCAAGCAAGATTCTAATTGCTTCAAGTCTAGTAACGGTGCATAGGTCTCTCCAAAGTCAAGACCCTCTACTTGAGTGTACCCTTGAGCTACTAGCCTTGCCTTGTTTCTCACAACAATTCCATCTTGATCTTGCTTGTTCTTAAAGACCCACTTGGTTCCAATCACATTGTAGTCCTTTGGCCTTTCCACCAATTCCCATACATCGTTCCTCTTGAAGTTGTTCAACTCTTCATGCATGACATTGATCCAATCTTCCTTCTTTAATGCATTTTTAATGTTCTCCGGTTCTTCTTGTGCTACAAAGACATGGTGAGCACAAAAGATGCTAATCTTCTTCTAGTAACCACTCCACTATTGATGTCACCGACAATTTGATCAATTGGGTGGTCTCTTGCTATGTTGGATGGTTGCATCACTTGCACTTGATGACTAGGATGAGTGGATGGACTAGCTTGTTGCTCTTGATCTTGATCTTCATCTTAAGTGCCACTAGCGCTTGCTTCATTTGTGTTGATGTCAACCGTAGTGGTAGGCAATGGGGTGTCATCATCATCATCAACTTGCCTTGGCCGAATGTCACCAATATCCATGTTTCTCATTGCATTTTTCAAGTTGGAACCACTCACATCATCATGATTTTCAACTTCATTTTGAGAGCCTTGGGTTTCATCAAATTCAACATCATGAACTTCTTCAAGCTTGCCACTACCCAAGTTCCAAACTCTATAAGCTTTGTTTGTGGTTGAATATCCAACTAGGAACCCTTCATCATATTTTTTATCAAACTTGCCTAATCTTGTGCCTTTCTTGAGAATGTAGCATTTGCATCCAAAGACTCTAAAGTAACCAATGTTGGGCTTCCTTCCATTCAACAACTCATATGGTGTCTTGCCAAGCATACCATGGCAATAGAGACGGTTGCTACAATAGCAAGCCGTGTTGATTGCTTCGGCCCAAAAGGAATGACTATCATTGTATTCACTAAGCATTGATCTTGCCATTTCAATCAAGATTCTATTCTTCCTCTCAACTACGCCATTGGATTGAGAAGTGTAGGTTGGTGAGAATTGATGTCCAATTCTAAGCTCATCACACAACTCTTCAATTCTTGTGTTCTTGAATTCACTTCCATTGTCACTCATAATCTTCTTGATGGATGTTTCAAACTCATTTTGCACTCTCTTGACAAATGTATTGAAAAGCTCAAACACATCATTCTTGTCATGAAGAAAGAACACCCATGTATATCTTGTGTAGTCATCAACTATGACAAAACCATACTTGTTGCCTCAATGCTAGAATATGATGTTGGCCCAAACAAGTCCATATGCAACAACTCAAATGCCTTGCTTGTACTCATTGTGCTCTTGGTTGGATGTGCATTGCCATGTTGCTTCCCGGCTTGACATGCTCCACAAGGTTTGTCCTTCTCAAACTTCACATCATCCAAGCCTCTAACCAAGTCATGCTTCATCAACTTGTTCAATTGCTTCATCCCAACATGAACAAGCCTTCTATGCCACAACCACCCTTTGCTAGTCTTTGAGAGTAAACATGTTGTCAACTTGGCTTCTTTTGAGTTGAAGTCAACAAGGTAGAGATCACCATATCTAAATCCCTTGAAGATCATGTTTGCACCATTACCACTAACCACCTCAACTTCTTGGCTTGTGAATATACATTTATAACCATGATCACAAAGTTGAGAGACCGACAAGAGGTTGTAATCAAGATTGTCAACTAGCAACACTTTTGATAAGCTCTTCTCTTGAGTGATAGCAATCTTGCCTAGCCCCAACACATTGCCTTTCTTGTCATTGTCAAATGTGATTGACTCATATTCATCAATGCCCTTCATGCTAATAGACTTGAACATATGAGAATCCCCGGTCAAGTGTTGAGTGCACCCACTATCCATTATCCAATGCTTTCCTCCGGCACAATAATTGACCTACAAAATAAGATCAATTCTTCTTAGGTACCCAATGTTGCTTGGGTCCTTCAAGGTTAGTCACCAAGGTCTTTGGTACCCAAATGACTTTCTTCTTTGAGCCCATCCATGGTGTACCAATGTACCTAGCACGAACACCATTGTTCTTCTTCACAAGCATATATGAATTATCAAGCTTGATGGAAGAAACATTGGTCCTCTTGTTCATGCACTTTTGCTCCATATGACCAACTTGCTTACAAGCTTTGCAGTAGCTACCATTGTTCTTCACAAAACGTGTCTTGTGAATTACAAGGGCGGCCTTGCCTTTCTTGGGGACATAGCCTAAGCCCTCCTTATACAAGGATGCCCTTTGGCTACCCAAGCACATAAGCAAGCGGTCCTCACCACCATGGATGTGCTAGTGATAATGCTAGTGGAGGTGTCACACTTGGGGGTTGATTCATCAAGAAGAATATCACACATGATGCTAGCATTGCATGTACTAACATCTTCCACAACTTGGCACAACTTGTGCTCTTCTAGTAGAGAGGAGTGAGCTTTCTCTAGCTTAGAATGAGATTTCTCAAGCTTCTTATGGTCTACCTTTAGACTCTCATAAGAGGCCCGAAGCTTATCAAGTTCTTGCTTAAGGCTCTTTGTTTCCTTGTGCAAGCCCTTGACCTCCTTCCTACTTTGCTTGTACATGTCAATGCAATCATCTAGCATAATTTTCAATTCTTCCCTAGTGTGTTGTGGTTCCTCATCATCACTATCACTATCATCATCATCATCATTAGTGATAGATTGTACCTTTATGGCCTTAGCCATGAAGCATGATGAAGGAGTATCGAAGAGGGAGATCTTGTCATGCATAGCAAGGTGAGCTTGTCCCTTCTTCTTCATCTTCTCCTCTTCTTCATCACTTGAAGAGGATGAGCCATCACTATCCCACATAGCCACATGTGACTCATTCTTCTTCTTTGGCTTCTTCTCCTTCTCATTCTTGGCATTATTCTTCTTTCTTGCTTTCTTGATGCCCTTCTTATCATCACTCTCATATGGGCATTCAAAGAATCAAGTGACAATCATCATGACACTGAAAGCACTTCATGTTACCTTCATTCTTGCCATCCTTGGTCTTCTTTGATGATTGCTTCTTCTTATTCTTCTTTGATGAGATGTAACTCTTCTTCACATACTTGCCTAACTTTCTTACAAAGAGAGCCATGTGCTCATCAATGTCACTTCCACTTGTGGAAGCCTCTTCTTCATCATCATCACTTGATTCATCTTTTTTTTCTTGCCCTTGGATGATGAGCTAGCCTTGAGTGCCAAGCTCTTCTTGTCCTTTTTCTTCTCTTCTTCCTTGACCTTCTTGTTTGCCTTGTTGATGAGCTCTTGCTTCTTCTTGTCATCTCTATAGGAGTCATCGGTCATAACCTCATCAAGCAATTGGTTGGGAGTCAACTCCTTCAAGTTTGTCCTCACTAGCACCGTGATGAACATCCCAAACCGCTCGGGCAAACACCTCAAGAACTTTATGTTGAAGGTCTTGTCCTTGATCTCTTCTCCTAGTGCATTTAGATCATTCACCAACACTTGCATGCGGTGGAACATCTCCGGCACGCTCTCATCTTCTTCCATCTTGAAGCTATTGAATTGCTCAAGCTTGATATATGTTTTGGCTTGCTTGACGCCTTCGGTACCTTCATAGCATTCTTCAATCTTCTTCCAAATCTCATGAGCAATGGTGAGAGACTTGACTTGCTCAAAGACTCGATCATTGAATGCCTCATGGAAAGCACTCACGGCCACATCATTGGCATATAGTTTCTTCTCTTCGGCGGTGGTTGGCTCATTTGGCTTTGCAACCTCAAACTTGTTCTCCGTGATAACCCACACTTCTCTATTGATTGACTTGAGGTGTGCGGTCATCTTCACCTTCCAATAGGCAAAGTTGGTGCCATCGAAGGGTGGCGCCTTCTTGGTGTTGTTGACATGGAAAGTCGTTGCCATTTTATCACCGTAGGATGTTAAGCCACTCAAATAACGGTGCTTAGCTCTGATACCACTTGAAAGGTCCTAATGGCTAGAGGGGGGTGAATAGCCTATTAAAAATTTTTGCAACAACACTAAGCAAACCGATTAGTAAATAAGATGGCGAAAGCTAACAAAGCGATTACTACGAACTAGTTATGCAAGCCACAAGACAAATATAGCAATTCTAATATCTCTAAGTCCACACAAGTGCTAGGTCGCTATATTACTCCTAGGTGAGCAAGCAATTCTAACTAGAAAAACCAACTAGGAGCTAACAATTCTAGCAAGGTAAGCAACTAAACAACCTAGGCAATTCTACACAAGTATATCAAAGTAAATGCTAGAGAGGAATCGATATACCGACGATGGAGTGTAGAGGTGGAAGCCAATCACCGTGATCAATATGAAATCTCCAACGAGCAAGCACACAATTGACACAATGATTTTTTATCGAGGTTCACGTGCTTGCCGGCACGCTAAGTCCTCGTTGTGGCGACACACTCACTTGGCGTGTGCTAAGCAATGGCGGTGCCAAAACCCCTATGGGCGCTCAAGCAAACGATCACAAGAGAGGGTCCAACAAGCCACGAGCAATCCACTAGTGCTCCTTTCGCGAATCTCCCGCGGGGTAAGGAACGACCCCTCACAATCACCACCGGTGTGGCCTCAAACAAGCTCCACTTGAGCTCAACACCGCCTCTTGCTCCAAGCCGCTAGGGACCGGGCAAATTCCCAAGAAAACAAGAATCCCGCGGCTTCTCAAGGATGAAGTGCCTCTAGATGCAACCACCAATGCAATGCACTTCTATCACTCTCAATCTCACCAAGAATTCGAGTTAATGGATGGAGAGATGAGTGGAGAGGAGTCTCACAAGCTCACTAGCAAGTTAGAGTGTTCAAATATGCAAGAGAGCTCTCAGAGACCGGCCATCCAAGTATATATAGAGCTCCCCTCGAAATAGAGCCGTTGCTCTAAAAATTTGCTCTCTGCGGGGTGACCGGACGCACCGACCGGAACCACCAGTAGTCGGTCGCGAGTCCGTCATCGCTTCCGATCGCTTCTGACAAGGGTTAGCTCCACGGCGCCCCTCCACCGTCGGCGTCCGGTCGGCGGATCCGGTCGACACGGATGCTTCCGGTCTGCGTCCGATCCTGCGTTCGGCCAAATCCGACTGCGGGGCTCTCGCGCGACGCACCGACCGGATGGTCGGCCGGCCGCGTCCGGTCACTTCGTCGTGCTTCCGGCCGCCCCGTTTTCAGCATGTCTTCATCTTTTTCTTTGCTCTTTGCTTCAACCTTGCTTCGCCTCTTGCCAAGGGTTGCCAACACGTCAAGATGACCACGTTATCACCAATGTTAGCACGTCGATAAGTTAGACAAGATCGAAGTTAGTGCTCTCATTGTCCTAAATGCAATATGCAAGTCAATTGGACCTAGAAGCACTTCATAAAAGGATTGTCGCGGCATCCCCTCTTGATAGTCGGCTATCTATCCTATAATGTGATCACACGCTCTATCGTGTCTTGATCACCGAAAAGAAAAACCCTATCAAGTATACCTTTGCCTTGATCTCCCGGGTTCCTCTCAAGCCGATCACCGAGCTTGATGATCCATCAAGTCCACCGACATTGTCCATGCTCATGATCATCATGCTCCTTATCATCCACCTAATCCTTTCTTAAGTTACACACTTAGAGCAAAGGATTAGTCCACAAGTGTGTCATCAATTTCCAAAACCAAACATGAGATTTCAGCTGGGGACTCGGCGGGAGGTCTTGAGGGCCAGTCGATGATGACCGGGCCAGCCGCCGCCCTGGATAGGGTACCGCTTTGTGTAGGGTGCCACGAGGGGCGACCGACCATCGGCGACATCACGATGGATCTGGCGGCACCCCACGGCATCCTGGTGGGATCGATCGTCTGGCCGAGCGCCGATCTTGAGTCCTCGGCGCACACCTTCTCCTCGAGGCATCCAGGCGTGCGCCCCGACTCATCCCGGGATTGGAGATGGGGGGACTCGCGCCGGCGAGATGGCCAATGCTCGAGGCTCCTTCGCCGCCCGAGGCCCACCTCATGACGTCGTTGCCGGACTCCACCTCGCCGGGGGAGCGCCGCGCGTGCATGGCCCTCGCGTCGCCGCTCTTGCTACCTTCGAGACCTCTCGCCTCATCCGGGCGCCCGGTCGGGGCTTCCTTGCCATCGCCGCGCGGCCTACAGGCCGGGCCGCCCGGCCGAGGGGGCGACCGGTGGGCGGGGCTCGAGCTAACGAAGTTCGCGTCTCCCTCGGATGCGGTGGCGGCCTCCCCTTCCGGCCGACCGTGGGTTGCTCAAGTCGGGGCGGAGTTCGCATCACCCGGCGTGGCGAGCACCGTCGGCCATGGAGGATTCTTTCGCCATCGCCGGTTGGTGACCCACCACCGGTGGAATCCTTCGACGATTTCGTCGTGACGGTTCACTGCCCCTTCGGACTCCTCCCGATCCCCTCGACCCCGCTCCTTCGCACCTCAAGATCACGGATGAGGAGTGGGCGTTGCGTCGGAGCACGCGCTCGCGGCCAAGTCCGGAAATGGGGACCCGAACCCGCAGCGCCAAGCAACCAAGGCGATGTTGAGTAAACTCGAGGGTCGCCCGATCAACCAGCGTCCGGGCGCCCGACCAATCGGGCGGCGTGATTCCGTCACCACTTTGGCGACGATGTCTCCTCCGGCAGCGGCAACACATCGCGGAGCTATTTCCTACGATGTGCCCCCGACGTTCCGGCGAACGCCGCCGAGGCCTAATGGGCGCGCCGACCGACGCCGCGCAAACATTGTTTCGCCAATGAGTCAAAACCATCTTCTGATGCGGAATGTCGCGGGCTTAATAGCCGGGCGCGTCGTGATGTTGTCCGAACCCTTGTTGAGCAGCACCGGATCTCCCTTCTCTATGTCCAGGAATCCAAGCTTGCCAACCCGTCTATATGCATGAACAATGAAATAACAAGCTCGAACCGATTATGCCTTCTTGCCCGGCCGGACGGGTCGCGGGAGGGGCCATCACTTCTTGGCGCCGTGACCTCTGGACCTCTTCCGCGTCGTCCTCGCGCCGCTTCTGGTCACTACTAGGCTCACGCCGGCGACCGCCAAGCCATGCCGTGGTGGATCACGAACGTCTATGGGCGATAAACACAAACGAAAACCCACCTTCTTGACGGAGCCTTGCGTGAGGTGCGCGCCGCCTGTCGGGGCCGTGGGCGGTGGTTGGCGACTTCAACCAAATTTACCAGCGGAGGATAAGAACAACGGCCGGCTACACCGTGGGCGAATCGCGGCGCTTCCGGGGCCTCATCAATGACCCTACAGCTGCGGGAGCTACACCTCTTTGGCCGCAAGTTCACGTGGTCCACCCGGCACCGATCGCCCACCCTCGAGCGCCTCGATCGGGCTCGGCGTCCGTCGAATGGGTGCAGCTCTACCCCACCACCGGTTGCGGTGCCTCTCATCGGACTCTTCCGACCACGCACCCCTTCCCTGGGTCACCTCTACTCTCCCCTCGGGGGCGCCGAGGTTCGTGGTTCGAGCATTTCGGGTGCGCCGCATGGCTTCCTGGACACGCGTGAGCGGCTGGGGGGGGCGCTTTTTGGCGTGAGCCCCAGCATGGCGCTCAATATCAAGCTGCGCCATCTTGCGAAGGCGCTCAAGGCCAAGAGTGCGGCCAACATCCGCAGCATATCCTTTCAGCTGCAGGCGGCAAGAATGATCATCGCGAATTTGATCTAGCACGGTCGTCGCGCGCTCTCGCTGGAGAACCGGAGCTACATCGGGACCTGAAGCGCACGTCCCGGGCACGGCATCGCTCTCACGAACGATGGCTAGACAACGCGGCGCGTACAAGGCACTTGCGTGAGGGGAGGCACGCTTGTACCCGGTATTTTCACCTTCAGCGTGTCATCGTCGCCGGAAAAAAATTCCTCTTCTACCTCCACCATGAAGGCCAGGTTTTCACCGAGGAGGAGGCTAAGGCGGGCATTGTCTACGACTTCTACTATGGGCTACCTGGTACTCCTTTCCAGCGCCTTCACACCATCAACCTCGCCTTCATTGGGTTGCCGCGGATCGAGCTCCAGGAGCAGGCCTCCCCGTTCACGCTGGAGGAGATTACGCGGGCGGTCCATGAGATGCCATCCGGCCGGGCGCCGGGTCCGGATGGGTACGACGGGAGCTTCTTCAAGGCGGCCTGGGAGGTGGTGGCCCCTGATGTACTACGAGCGTTCCAGGCCTGGTGGGACTTGGACTTTAGGGACTTCCACCACCTCAACGTAGCAACTATGGTCCTGCTACAGAAGGTGGATTCCCCGTCGGGCATGACTGACTACCGGCCAATCAGCCTCATACACTCCATCGGCAAGCTCTTCGCCAAATGCCTCTCCTCGCGCCTCGCACCACGGATGAACGAGCCGGTCGGCGCCAACCAAACCGCCTTCATCCGCAGGGCGGCGCATCCACGACGGCTACAAAATCCGTGCGGCGCGTGCAAATTGTTTCATACCCGCAAGGTGCCGGCCTTCCTCCTCAAGGTGGACCTCGCCAAAGCCTTCGACTCGGTATCGTGGCCTTTCCTCCGAGGAGGTCCCGGCATGCAGGCTTCCCCCTGCGGTGGCGCGAGTGGATTTCCGCCATCTTGTCCTCGGCAAGCACCAAGGTGATGGTCAATGGGAGGCCCGGCCGGCGCATCCTACATGCCCGGGGCCTCGGGCAAGGCGACCCTCTCTCGCCTTTGCTTTTTCGTCATCGTCATGGAGGTGCTCAACGCCCGATCGCCGAGGTGGACCGACGCGACAGGCGACCCCCATGCCGCCCGGTGGCAATGCGAGGGCATCGGTCTCTGTCCGACGATCTTGTCATCTTCGTCAACCCCGTGGCGGAAGACTTCCAAATGGATCAAGATTGTTCTCGAGATGTTTGCGGGGGCTTACGGGGCTAGCCACTAACCTAGCCAAATGCTCCCTCACCCCCATCCGCCGCTCCGATGACCCGGTCGGGAGGTCCTTCGGTCTTCCCTTGCCGAGTCTGGCCAGCTTCCGACGACATACTTGGGAGCCCCGTTGTCGGTGTCTCGGCTGTCCAAGGCGCAGAGCGAGGCCATTGTTGACAAGGTCGCTGCCAGGATCCCCACTGGAAAGGCGACGATGAACCAGGCAGCGGGGACGTCACCGCCCAATCTACCTTCTCCGCGATCCCGGTGCACATTTTGATTTGCTGCACTCTCCCCCATGGGCGTCGATCACATCGACAAGAACCGCAGAGCCTTCGTGTGGGCTGGGACCAGCACGGTGGTTGGCGGGAAATGCAGGGTTGCATGGCCCATCGTCTGCTCTCCTCGGGACCGTGGTGGCCTTGGGCTACCGGACCTGACCATCCTCGGCTTCGCCCTCAGACTGAGATGGGAGTGGACGCGCAAGACATGCCCCGATGCGCTCTCTTCGTTGCTACCGGCACGCCCAGAACGCAACGTCGAGAAGATGTTCGCCGCCTCGGTGGTGGTGGTCGTCGGTGATGGGAAATGCGCCAGTTTCTGGACGGACGCTTGGCTGCCAGATGGGGCGATCTGTGTGACGGCGCCACACCTCTTTAGCGCCGTTGGGAAGAGGCGGAGGATGACCACGGTACACGAAGCGATCACCGATGGAAGATGGAGCCAGGACGTCACGGCGTCGCTCTCTTTCACGGGTCTCGTGGAGTTCGCCGACCTCTTCTACAAGGTCCGGGGCATACGGCTTCAGCCTGGGACGCCGGACCAGTTCGTCTGGAGGTGGACGGCCTCGGGTGTCTACTCCTCGGCCTCAGCATACCGTGCTTTCTTCCTGGGCTCCACCAAGCTGCTTGGAGCCAAGGAGCTATGGCGGATAGCGACTCCTCCTAAGGTCAAGTTCTTCTTCCTTTGGGGCTCCATGGCCGCTTGTGGACAGCGGAGAGACGAAGGCGTCACGGGCTGACGCGGCGATGATGCGCTTTGTGCTTCCAGCTACCCGAGACCTCGACCACCTCCTCGCCTCTGCGTGTTCACGAAGAGGTCCGGCACCGGCCGCTCCATCCATCGGCGGCGGACCACCTCTGCGTCCGTCGATGAACGACACCCCGGGTGCTTTGGTGGCTGGCCGGCGCCGCCATGTCCCGTCCACATTCAGGAAGGGTTTCGACTCGGTGTTGCCGGTGACTTGGGAGATCCGGAAGGAGCGCAACAGACGCACTACTTTGACGGCATCGTGCGCTCCCCGGCGCAGCTCTACCTCCACATCCGCAATGAGGCGGAAGAATGGGCAGCCGCGGGATTCTCCCCACTGGCGCCGCTGATCGCGACCATCGCCCAAGGGACAAGCTAACTCCCCCCATCCCTCGGGAGCAAAACTTTGTCCGCTTTAGGTTACACCTCCTTGCAGCGCCGTTCGAGCCGGCGAGTTGTGTTGTGTCTTAGAGTGGCCGTCGGTCATTTGGTTTTGGCTAGCGGACACTCCGTGTATGCAAGTCTCTATCTTCTCTTAATATAATACGTACCAAGGTGTACGATTCCAAAAAAAAAATGATTTGTTCAGTAACAATGAAAAATCATGCAAAACAACTTAGGCACCGCCTATAGTGGGAGATTTAAAACCTTGTTACGCACTAACCTGGCCATTGATCTTTAGCAGTATTTAGTAATGTTCAAATTATTATCCCTACTTTTAATGGACTTCATAGCCTCAAACTCCAACACAAGCACATATGTATAAGCTTTCTGTTAAAGCCGATTCATATCACACATCTATAAGGAATAGTACGTCTAAGGCCGCACATGACATAGTAAAGCGAAAATGTCTTAGAATAGAAAGACCAACTAACAAATCAGTCAAGTCGATCTATTACCAGCAAAAAGTGAACAACTAAAGTATATATTTACCCTCTTTTATCATAACCATATAAATCCACTTTACTCATCACCTACCTCTTTGCTGATGGTTTTGTTTCTTAGTACATTCCTCATGGAATTCAAAACTTTAGAATATTCACATGTGAAAGCTACATTGACAGCTTTGCACTTATGGTTTATTCTGTTTGCCACTATAAGTGTCAACAAACTTCCCAAAAAACGGTATCTATTCTCGACTTAGAACCGAGTCATCCGTTTATCTTTTGGTTATCTTTTTAATTTTCCTTTCCATCGTGGATCAAACACCCGTCACTGAGTTTAGTGCTCCAAACGGCACATGGTTGGACCTCTAAAAATATTATAACCCATTCTTACACCTGGTTAACCATAGTTCGGGATCAACTTTTTGTTGGTAAGAACAAGAAAACCTCTACACCCACAAACGAGAGTTTGAGCAAATGTATTTGTGCTTAGCGCATCAGGGGCATGTCATAGAATAAAAGAAACATGGTAAATTGCATGACAATCTTGACTCATACAATGGTGTCGGACTTTTTTTTTTTCAAAACCGGGCTCTTACCCGTACTGCCTTAAGAGAGAAGTGGGAATGTTTTTTTATCCTAGCGTACTCCCATAACAAGTTGTCAGGGAGTCCGCTAGGCGAAACACACAAACAAAAAGGCACCATATTTAACGGTGACGCTTATAGTGGTGCGCTAAGCTATAAACTAATGAGCGACTAGCAACTAAAGCGGCGGTCACTACACAGTCTTAAAATTTTAGCTTATTATGTTTCGTTGAACAACGAACTCTTTCTCTCAACCCTATTATCTCGTCACATCATCAAATTTGCTACATAACTTTGCATTAGACTACCTATGAGAAGCTAATGTGTAGCAATATACTTGCTCTTTGCTAAATCGCAATGCATGAGAGCATGCTCAAAAGCCAAGTAAAAGTAAGCACGAGTCTATTTGATACAAGGTATGATCATGTAAGCTCTAGTTAAAAAAAAATTGGATCCCAAAGAAAGGGCAAAGACTAAACCAAAAGAGTCGAGTAAGAGAGAAAAGAGCTTAGAGCAATCACATAAACATTCTAAGCCATTTCATCAATCAATCGTCACAGATAAACTATGGTTCTTCTCGAATTGGTTTCAAACTAACCAAATATATAAAATGCTGGAAGAGGACTAAGATTATACTAAGTGGTAAATTTAAAAAATTGTTGCCTGTTATTTGGTTAAAGCATATTAGTCACATTCTACTTAACTTAGCATCTACCACGTGAGTTCATATTGAAAAGAATGAATAACAAAAAATGAATTCAGAGTGACACTATTCAAACAAATTTCATCAATATACTTGTTATCCAATTATCTACAAATGATCATTTTTGTTTCTTTTCACTTTGTCAGGAAATCGTTTTTTTTTGGGTGCTAGCATAGCAGGGTCGTGGATGATCCGCAAATTCCGAATGTAGTAGGAATGAGGAGCATCTCCATGAGTCAGCTGTATCTGTTTTTAATCGTTATCTGTATTCTGCATTCTGCCAGGATCGATTGTTCCTGTGTGGCTGTGTCTCGGATGATTCCTCTCTACTAATCTGTAGCAACGAACCTGTTCCAGAACCAGTGGTGCGCCCACAGCCTGTCGACCTGCTCGATTGGCAGGCCCTTGGTCTCCGGCAGGAAGAGATAAACGAAGACGGTCATGATCACCAACCACGCCGCGAAGAAGAAGAAGATGCCGGCCTTCATCTGGCACAGCATGGCCAGGAACGACTGTGCCACGGCGGTGGTGAGCAGAAAGTTCACCGCCACCGCGATGCTCTGCCCGGCCGACCTCACCTCCAGCGGGAAGATCTCGCTGGGCACCAGCCACCCCAGCGGGCCCCACGACCACCCGAAGCCGGCCTGGTACACGCCGATGAGGACGATGAGCACCACCGCGCACGCCGCGCTTACCTCGCCGTCGTCGCCGAGCTGGGACGCCATGATGCCTCCGATCAGGACCTGCGACACCAGCATCTGTGAGCCGCCCGCCAGGAACAGCGTCCGCCGCCCGAACCGGTCCACGGCGAACATCGACGCCAGCGTCGCGCCGACCCCGACGGTCTGCTTGGCGACCACCGCCAGCAGCGCCGCGCTCTCGCCCATGCCGACCGTGCGCAGCAGCACCGGCGCGTAGAACGCGATGGCGTTGATCCCCGTCACCTGCTGGAAGAAGGGGATCATCACGGCCATAACCAGCTGCGGCCGGTACCTCCGTTTGGAGACCATCATCTTGAGGCCTCGCCACGCCGTGACCTTGGACGTGGACGACGACCTGGCCGCCGCCACCATGTCGTCCACCTCGTCCTCAACCCATCTGCTGCCCGTGCCGCTGCCGCCCCGGATCTTGATCAGCAACTCTCGGACTTCGTCCCTGTCTTTGCCTTGCTGGACGAGGCTGTTGGGCGTCTCGGGGAGGAAGAACGCGCCGACGGCGAGGAACACGGCGGGGACGGCCGCGATGGCGAGCGACACCCTCCAGCCCCACCCACCCTTGATCTTCTCCGTGCCGAAGTTGACCAGCTGCGCGGCAAGGGACCCGAGGCCGACGCAGAGCTGGAACCCGTTGCTGAACGCACCTCGACGCAACGGCGGCGCCATCTCCGACAGGTAGAGAGGAACCGCCTGAGCTGAAGCTTCGCTCGAATGATCAGATTATCTTCTTCTAAAAACACGTACGGATACGGCGATAACACATCCAGACACGTATTGAGACCTGATTGCCAAAGCCGAGGCCCACGCCGAGCAGGACGCGGCCGAGGATCAACATGGAAACATGCACGGCCGATGCGCCGATCGCGGCGCCGGAGATAATGGTGACGCCGGCCACGATCATGGAGGGTCGGCGGCCGCACCGGGCGGTGACCGACGAGGCGAAGAACGTGGAGACGAGGCCGGCGACGTAGAGCGAGGAGGTGAAGGCGGTGAGCAGCTGGCTGTCGAAGCGGCAGTAGTTGCTGACGCGCTCGCCGCCGCCCTTCATCCGCCTGTACACCTCCGGGAAGAAGCGCTGCAGGAACGCGTCCATCGACGACACGCCGCCTGTGAAAACAGTGGTGGTAGACTGGTAGGTTCCTCGACGGATTGATCGTTGTTTGTAAACGTGCACCACTTACCAGAGACTCCGACGTCGTAGCCGAAGATGACGCCGCCCATGCCGGCGGCGACGCACGAGAGGACGACGAATGCCGTGACGCGGCCGCCATAGCGGCGTGGCGGCTCTTGGCGTTCCGGAGTGGCGCCGCCGAGCGCCATGACGACTGAACTGGAGCGGTGTGACGTACGGTGCTGTTGATTGCTTGCTTATCTGCCTCGTTGCATATGTGGCTGTTGGATTCAAGACTTGGCTGCGGCTGGACCACGAGGTAACACTGCCAACATTTTCTCCGGCAACAACCAAGACCAAAGACAAGTTCTACTTCGCCTCTCTTGATTAGGCAACAACATCATTGCTGGCTTATTTTCCTTCAGTGGATATTGCAACTAGTGGCAGTCCAACCCACTTGATTAGAACCTGAGTAAAGACTCTGTTCCCTGTGCATGGAAGATGGCAGTCCATCATCTCAAGAATATGCACAGATAGAGGTTTTGTGGAACTTTGTAATTTCGTTGCGAAAGTAATGAAATTCGGGTATCCGTTTTGGAAAAAAGATAGAGGTTTTGTGTGGCATGCAATTGGATAGGCTCTCACAGCGCCTTCAATGTCAATGCAAATTACTTTTTTGACCGAACGCAATGCAAATTACTTTGATTGGTATAAGCCATAAAACCATATGTTGCATTCCACTGGCTGAAAGAAAGTCTTCCACCCTCAATTCTTCCTTGATCTTAGGATTACTCAGCTCAGATGCACAAAAATGTCAGGTTGACTGAATGGGAACAAAATCCAAAAATCTTCCTTTGTAGTTCTTTTGATCCTTCAATGATTGTCTCAATTACCTCAAGTAAATTGAGCTGTTGTTGCCTCCAGCAGACTGCAGTACAATGAAGTCTTAGCAGTTTCCATGATTTACTCAGCATCGTGTAGGTTCTCAAATGCACACACGAATCAGGTTGTCTGAATGTGGACCAAATCCAAAGTTTGGGTTGTAGTCCTTCTGAACCTTCAATGATGAACTGGTTGACCTCTAAGAACTGGAGTTCTAGCTGCTTCCAACATACTGCAGCACTACAAAGTTGTAGCAGTTTTGAGTAATGATCTGCCAGCACAGATATAAGCATACTGACATTTGATCAACCTGAAAGCACTGATCTGTATTTGCACCTGTGTAATAGCTTCAGCATAATGGTTGTCATGTGCAGTGCAATATGTGTCAACAGAATCCTTGAGCCTTCTAAAAAGTTCAAACCATAGCTCCAAGACAAATTGTGGAGCCTGAAGTCAGATCAAGTTGGTCACAAGATTTTTTTTTTTTTTTTTTTTTTTTTTGACAGAACACAAGATATATAAGTTGAATACAGCTTCTGAAGTGCATCTATTGCTACAGTGCAACCCATAGCTCTCACACTAGTAAAACAAGCCCATGCCAGGTTCCGAGTATAGTTGTAGTTGGTCGCAACTTCAAACTGCACCATGAGTGATTGCTCGACTTGCTCGAATGGGATATTGGCAAAATTCAGAAGCAAAGGCCAAACCCAATTCAGAGAAGCGTTGCTGCTTGCAACAGAATTTGGCTCCACATTATTTTTTTTATAATGAGATAGCAGCCGTCCAAGATAAGCAACTGATTTGCACTCATATTATTTCAGAGCAAGCATATATTAACCTGTGCAATTAACCATCGCCATCTGGCTTGCGAGTACCACAAAGCCAATAGCACATTTCAGCAACTGGCAATGCCCATGAGTTAAGTTGCTCTCCTTGAAATCAAACTGTGCATAGGTCCCTTCTAGCTGAAAAGTGTAACTGCTAACCAAGTGCTTGCACAATCTGAGAGCAGGAAGAGCATTAGGCCTGTACATTCTAGAAACCACTGAATTGCAGGTTCAAACAGATAACAGCCAAGAGAGTTGCAGCAACATATCAGATGTGTGTCCATTCAAACAAGGGCAATGTATCAAATGGGCTATAATAAAATATTCACCAAGCCGAGACACCATCCCATCCTTTAGAGAAAATGAGTACTCAAAAATCAAACTCGCATTAGTAGCGGCGTCAAGGGAATGCAACCCACTAAAATCACAAAATAGCTTGTGAAGGATGCACGGCTCTCCACTCAGATAGCAGTAGCTCTAAATTTTTCCAACAGTCAACAGTACTTGAAATACAGACTGTAAACCTTATCTGAAACTGCAGAACAATACAAAGTGCCTGAACAATACATACTCCTGCACCTGCACGCAACATTAAAAACTGTTTTAGCTGTTGTTCAGACTTTAGACTATCAGAATATCAGACTCTGTTATGTTCATCCCGTAAATGTTCGTTAGAATACATTTTTTGAATCAACATGTATAGTAATCATTAATAATTTATTTATCATTCCTAGACATGTACCAGACCTACATCTATGTAACAATTTTATTAGCAACATGGTACCACAATCTTATAGGTAACTAAAGCCTTTTTTTCCAAAATATAATAAAGTCCCTGCAACATAGACGCAGATGTTTTTCCAGTCGTCCCCATGGACGATATATATAAGCTCTATCTGATCCATTGCATTCAGTTAATGAAACATCGCTTAAGCAACTACAGTTTACATACATATCTGTGTGTATTGTCATTAGTGGAAGACTAATCATGCGCCTTAATACCATTAGAACAGGGACTATATGATGAAATAAATGTGCTGATCCAAAGCGAAAAGATACTAACTCGTACTAGTATAATGATATGAACGTACTGATCAAAAGTTATCTAAAAGATACTGCCTTGGTCCACAAATATGATATGATTTTTATGAACTTATTTAGGGGGGGGGGGGGGGGGGTGGCTCACATTTCCCTGATAGAAAGAACATGTAGACTACTTACTCCCCCGTACTCCAGCGTATTTTCTCTTAAAGAAGACTTGAGAAGCAGGTAAATATTCATAATTATATTATGTGTAATCCCAATTTCTATATAAAAGAACAATGAAATAATTGAGGAAAAAAACTTATGAAGGAATAAATGCACAGCACCAGATATATTATCACTTTTATTGTATAAAAAATCTTACAACTCTCTTTTTGTCCTGAAATATAAGTGATACAAATTTGTCAAGTCAAATTATATATCCTAAATTTCACAAGGTTTATAGAGTGCATTGACATATTACAACTGAGAAAATATAATGCCTCCGACCATATACGACATCAAGTATATTGGACATTATGGTTGAAAGTTCATAATCTTGACAGTTACAATATCAAGGATCAGCAACATGACATTGGTACAGTAACTTAAAATAAACGCCCCAAGCTGAAAGAATAATAACAAAAACCAGCACACACAATCCAACCTGTAATGACTGCAGTTACAAATGCACTATCAGACTGTACTTAATCAAGGGAATAAACAAGACCAATCATCCACACAAAGGGCCAAACACGCCAAAAGAGAACATGTTACGATAGCCTACTTTTTCCATTGCTGATGAAAATGAGATAGTAACTTCAGACACCACATCAGGACATCACAAACAAGGAAACCATGCATATGCTTGTGCATATGAATTTTACATATATATATGTAATATTTTATAGGACGAATGCTTGTGCATTTCCTTGTAAAATATATTCCCTGGCACATCAGCAAAGAAAATTAGTAAAAGTAGACACTTTGTTAACAAAGGGATGGTTATGTGCATTTTGATGGAATTCGATATATAAACAAAGAATGATTATGATTGAAGGAGTAAATGGAGTACTCTGACATATATTGCTGCATAGGGCATACATACTTTGGTGCCACTGCAAGGAAAATACACACTTAACCCATGAAATCAAGCATAGGTAAGCAATGAAAGTGCCAAAGCAAATAGAACGTCCCGGGATGAGACATTATCTGCAAACTTACCACAAACATTATTTCGAAACGAGATTCCACACATTCCTGTCCATTCACCGTTCAAGTACCTCAGCTAGCATCTCACCCTTGGTATTTTGGCCATACAGATATAAATTTAGAAAGAAATCATGGCATAATGGAAAGGAATGGAGATTGCATGAATAATTTCCAGCAAACAATTGCAGTATCAAACTGTCAGAGCCCTAAGGCGTTCCTCACAGTTGCTAGCGTTAACCACAAACAGCAGTCAGCAGCAAAAGGAACTGTGGACCAAGGTTTGTTAAGCCAGCAGTGGCATCGATTTGAAATGGATTTCACCTTAATCACTTGGCCTGAAAATATGAAAAGTTTCACATAGGCTGCCTGATATAGGAATACTCAGGACGATTAAATTAAGCAGTAGTTAATTGAAATCAAAGGGTACACAACAAACATAAAGACATATTCAGCAGCTCAAATTTAAATCATGCAGCCACGATGTTTACTTTAATATCATTTTCTTTCAATAAACAAATTCAGCTGTCCCGGAAACCTCTATTTTAAATCTCCCTAAGAAAAACATCACAAACGATGTTTACTTTAATATCAGGAAACCTCTATTTTAAATCTCCCCTAAAAACATTGCAAACAAATGAGAAAATATGATGCCTGACCATATACAAAATCACATAAGACATCCTTATGGCTAAAGGTTTCAGCCTCTGAATTAACAGCACAGGAAACATAACATTACTTGTAAAGACTGAACTCTGAATGGATAATGCAATGTCAAATATTATAACTAACTAAGGGGATAAACAAAACCATTCACTGAAATTAAATCCAGATGCACAAAGGCCCTGAGAGAACAGTACGATAACCAACTTTTCCATTGCTGATGAAAATGAGATAGTAACATCTGACGCCTCATCAGGAAACCACTACAAACAAGGAAACCCCTACTTCACCATGACACCACGACATAACACAGGCTACCACAAAGCACATCTCTACACATCAGAAGGACCAGGCAGGCACTACGAACGACATCAGAACATGACCTCTAGGCCCTCTCGCCACGGATGCGGCGCGCGAGCTGGATGTCCTTGGGCATGATGGTGACGCGCTTGGCGTGGATGGCGCAGAGGTTGGTGTCCTCGAATAGCCCGACGAGGTATGCCTCGGCGGCCTCCTGCAGCGCGGCGACGGCGGAGCTCTGGAAGCGGAGGTCGGTCTTGAAGTCCTGCGCGATCTCCCGGACGAGGCGCTGGAAGGGGAGCTTGCGGATCAGCAGCTCCGTGCTCTTCTGGTACTTGCGGATCTCGCGGAGCGCGACGGTGCCGGGGCGGAAGCGGTGGGGCTTCTTCACTCCGCCGGTCGCCGGGGCAGACTTGCGCGCCGCCTTGGTCGCCAGCTGCTTCCGGGGCGCCTTGCCGCCGGTGGACTTCCTCGCCGTCTGCTTCGTGCGGGCCATCGGGAACGGGGGCTAGGGTTTGCTGCGGAGGTGGGGAGCCGAGGGCGCGAGGTTGCAGGAGGATTGGGGAATTGAGGAGGAATTGGAGTGAGAAGAAGGTGGGCAGGGGAAGGTGTTTATGTAGCGGGCAGGTGGGCGGGAGGCTGGGAAATTTTCGTATCTTCGGCGGCGGCGGGTTTCGTTTTCGGGAGGAGAAGGGCGGTCTGGAGCGTTGGATCTCTGGCAGATGGATGGCTGAGATTACGTTTGGTGGGAGGCACGCGGATCGTGGGGGCGATCCGTGGGTGGGGTTTCCTTTGTTCTGATTGGCTGTAGTTGCGCGAAGGGAGGCGTCCGACTTGGCCATTTGGGCCGTTGGACGTGGATCGGATGTTTCTTTTTTTATATAAAAAAATGTGGATCGATGTTACTTGTTTCGTGATTAAAGGCCAGTTTGGCGGTCTAATTTTTTTATAGAGCAGTTTTTTTTTATGCTCAAACTATTTTTAAAATATTCGATAGAAGATAGCGTCAGTGATAGTTTTGTAATAGCTATATTGAATTTGTGAGAAATAATCAGTTCACTACCTATGAGTACGTAAAGAAAAATGTATGATATTTCGTGTTTCTACTATTTTCTTATCTATCTCTATTCTCTAATTATAAAAAGTTTTTTGTCCATCAATAGTAAATGGCTCCTCCAAGATTTACATCAATATTTAGATTCAAACACACGTTCATAGCCCATGGAGCTCCAATAGTCCAATCCACGTAACTTTGGTAGTTGCCCACATAGAGGCCAAGATGCGGTGGCGTAGTCGTGACTAGCTTTGGATGGTGGCTAAAGCACGAGCATAGTTTATGGGGCGTGTTTGATATCTTGGCCCTCGGCGGGCCGGGCTGCGAGCCGGGCCGGGCCCGCCTTGGCCCTCCCCACGGGCCAAATGTCCCGTTTGATGCAATTGGCTTCCGGGAGGCTGTTTTTTTTTTTTTTTTTTGTGTTTGATTCGCTTTGGCCCTGGCCAAACCCCAACCGCCATCAACCACTACCATGAGATGGTGTTTGATTGCGGCCAGGCCCAACCCCATGTTTGAAATGTGGTTTTGCAAGATCAAAAGGAACATAGTTGCATAGGAATGCATAGAAATTCAACATTGAGTTTCATGTTTGAGTTGACCGGGACTACATTCAACAGGTGGCGGTTGTCTAGAAATTACAGATTGTCAAGGGCTAAATTAGATCATACAACTAGATTAGACATCCAAATTACAGATTGTCCCGGACATAGATCCACACACCGGAGGCAAGAGGAAGCCCGGGAAGTCGACCGACGCTACGCGGCAATGGGCGTCCCTCGCCAATGGTAACTCGACGGGAGCGGTTAGGGTTTGAGAAGAAGAACTCGCTAGCGCGAGAGGAGACGGAAGAAGGCGACGGCGGTTAGAAGGGCGCGAGGAAGTTTCCCACGCCCGCGAAAGCCCGCGAGCCACCGCCGACGCCCAAGATTCGCGAAGCGCCGCCGCCGAGCCGTGCCGCCCGCCGAGAGGAACGTAGCGAGGAGCGCGGCGGCGCGAGCCGAGAGAGAAGGTAAATTGCATCGCTAGGGCATGGTCGGGGAACAGGGCCGGGGGTATCAAACACCGGCACCTGCATCCCACCGGCCCGGCTTCGGTTTTTGGCCCATATCAAACACGCCCTATGAGTCTAGATTGAGGGCGGAGCCGGGGATGATGGCTTGTCGGGGGGGCTAAATAAAGAAGAATCAATGAAAACGAGGTTATTACATGGTAAAATTAGAGGCTAAGAGCATCTCCAATAGTGTTGCATATGGGTTTGGCATTTGCATTTTTGTCAAAAGTTTAGAAAACAATGCTCCAACAGTTTTGCAAATCCCTTTTTGTTTTAGTGAGTTTGGCAAAAATCGGGTCCTCCTTTTGGCATTTTTGCCAAACTTGGGAGCTTTGACATTTCTTGCGTCGTCTCTTGCATGCCCGACGATGGCGACTTGCGAAACAGGATCCCACGAGGAACCAACAACCGCTCCCTCCTTGCCCCACTTTTCCCATATGTCAAACCAAAAATAGCAAACTGTTGGAGGAAACCTTTTTTTTTGTCTTGACATTTGTAATGAGGAGTTGGCAAACAAGTCAAATGCCAAATCAAAAATACCAAAACTGTTGGAGATGCTCTTAATATAGTAATTATAAGGGAAAATCTTTCTCCCCGGGGATTCTTTGCCTGGGCAGCCCTTGCCGTGCATCCGCCCGAGTCTAGATGAGAAAAAAATGTTTATGGACCTAAGGTCGTGCCCAACACTGGTAGTTTCGTTGGTAGCTCTGCCATGCCAACTAGGCTCGGGTGACAACATGTGCTGAAATTAGGTGTCGGTGTTAGAGGGGTCTAAAGAGGTTGTTATAGCCACAAGAGAGAGAATGTCTCTACCAGAACAAGAAAGTTTAAAGACCCGCATCGTGTTGTCAAAAAAAAAAAGACCCGCATCGTAGTTCACTCATTTTGTTATTATCCTTACCTTTCCTACCTCTTCTTCCCCACCCAATGGTCATGCCTCCTCGTCAATCAACCATGTCTCCTCGCTGGCAGGAACATGCCTCCTCGCTCAATCCAACCTTCTTCTCCAAAACACCATTAGAGGTCTCTCTTGCGTCTTTGTGTTGCAACCGACCCACCCATGGTCCCGCTTCATCGGGCCCTCATTCTTGCATAGCTGTGCAACTATAGTTTTGCTCCGGTGTCGGTGGGCCGGTCACCATGCACTTCCTCTCCGTCGTCTCCCACAACAACCGCCACCTCCATGGCCTTGGAACAAAGAAAGAAGGGATGGGTCCCGCATACGAGGGGCTCCTCGTCGAGTACATGGCATACCTTCACTACATCCAAATTTACGAAAACACATTTCTTGATTCACTTTTTTGTAGCCACACTTCTAGGTGCGAGTAGCTCCACCATCGACCGCTCCACAAAAAACAATGGATTGCTCTCGGATCCAAGGATTCATTGGAGCATCTCAAGAAGTGCTTCACCAACTTAAATTTAGAACCGAGAGAAAATTATCCACCATACATGTGGTTACACGCCAAATAATGGTTCGGTTTAAATTTTTTCTTCTTCCTCGCGACGAGGTAGGCCATGTTCCATTGAACCGCCGGAGGGACAAAATTGCACCTGCCATGGCCACCGCCACAGGTCATGGGAGTTGTCACGCTCTGCGCCTTCCATGTCGTCTCTAAAAGCGCATCTTGCTTGCATCGTGCACCGACCATGGCCGCAAGCTCGTCAAGAGGAAGCCCACACCTTTTTGTATTTTTTCATTATGTGCCATGGCACGTATGGCCGAATAGCGATGAGATAGAGAGAATGTGTCGATATGAATACCATGGTAGGATCACTGTGAATAATAACAGTGTCGGATACAAATATTGTGGTAGAGTTACTGGGATAGTGAACAAGACGAACAAGTCCCGCGAAAGTACCAACTTGCTTTGTTCGAACCCCAGGATGTTTCGCACCTTGACCGAGGCATGGGTTGTGTCCCTAGGTTCGCCTCGTGGGGGCGCCTCGCATGCAAAACCTCAAACAAGGTAGGAAAGCTTTAGGCACGTCACTTGCCTTGGAACACGTGACACACAAGGAGGCAAAAGCGTGGACCGGAGTTCACGCGTTCTTCTCAACTGCCTCGTATGAAGGCATGTTGGACATGATCGGTGTCATGTCCAACCGCCCGGCATGCATCGAACAATAGTAGGACTCGTCGGTGTCCCAATGTCGACCACGACTCTCTCCAGTACACCAACCCCACGACCCCCTAATCGGGCTGCCCCTCGAGCCACCCATCATGGTAATGGGAATAGGGGACATACTTTGATTAGCCAGAACGTATGGGGAAGAGTCACCCCAACGCCATTGTTCGATGTAGCAACACCACTACTCATGTCCTGATCGATCAAAGACGTACAGAGGACAAACAATGTCATAACCAACACCACGGCCAGGAATGCGACAAGCATGGAGGAGAGGAGGACGGCGGCTCGAACTACCCATTCCTTTTCTTTTGTTTTCCTCTTTTCCTTAGTTCTCCTTCACCACGACAATAATTGTAAAGTTGTTCTCCCCTTTGACTATAAAAGGGGAGACGGACCTTCCGTTCGGGGCATTGGACAATTATTCAATAGGCTTGAGCAGAAAGCACTCACACACATGCTCGTTCACCTGAATTCTCCCCTCTCGACCGTTTGTACACCCGTACTACAAGCAAAAACCTATGAGGGCACCATGCTTACCGCTAGACTAGGGATATTCTACAGAACCAGGATAAATCTCCATTGTCTCGACCCTTTTTAGCATCCGAGCTAGACGCCTAAGCATACATTTAATAGTTGGTGCAATTACAAAACACCGACAGACGGTAGAGCTGTAACAAACACTTTGATAAAAAAATACAGTATCCACGATGAAGCTGGTCCATGGTGGATCTGAAGCCCGTGAAGCCCTACCAAACAAGTCATAGTATTAAAACTCTACACGCCACGTCAATCATTCTGGAAATATGAAAAGAAATCCAAACATTACATAAACGATTTTAAATATTCAAGCACAACATAAAACTATTTTGTAGCTAAAGTTCAAATTGACATGCAGCCAACCAAAAACAGTACTTATTTTTAAAAACGGAACCAGCTAAAAGCAAACTCCACGGCAAAACGTTACACCAGTGCGGCGCGGTGACGAATAAAAGTGCGATCTGTTTCATACAGCAGCGAGCACTCTTGAGTCACTGCTACTGTTGTTTCTGCTTACTCTGCTTGACTGCTTATTATAACCGTTATCATGGCAGTATAGTATTTGTTCTCTGGAGCAGGTAACGCCTCACGAACTATGTCGAACTTCCCAAGAAACCTTTTTCTGGAAAACTTTAACAAAAAAAACCTTAGAAGCACTTCATGTGGACAATGCCTGGACCGGTTTCATCATACTCTGCCTTGGAGATCCACATCTGCCAACACAGTCGCCAATTGTCAAAGAGTTGAATGGAATTAAAAAAAAAGGAGTGGAAGGAATGGCAATACAAGAAAAATGTCAAGTGCTATCAAATTTGTAATTCCATTTCCACATGACCACATCCCACTTATATCTATTATGAAGGAGAAGGCCTCAAAAATCTTTTCATTCCACAAAAAGATGTTACTATGCCATTGTAATATGTCTACTGATTAAACAACCACATGGAGCATGGAGCAACATGTATTTGTATTTTTTAATTGCGTCTTTCACAAAAGACAGGTGCATACCCAGCCAGTTTAACCTAAATTGAGTTAGTTTGTTATGGGTTATTTCAACTTTTAGTACAAAAATTGACATGGTCAAGGCTTCTATAAGCTCTCATGAATAATTGAATGATAATATAAAAGTACACTACTTATATAAAAAAGAAAGTAACAATAAAGAGAAAAGCCTACCTGCTGAAAAGTGCTGAGAGAAGCCAAAATAGAACCACCAATCCAGACACTGTATTTTCTTTCAGGTGGTGCAATCACTTTAACCTTCATGCTGCTAGGAGCCAGGGACGTGATCTCCTTGCTCATACGATCGGCAATCCCAGGGAACATGGTAGATCCTCCACTGAGGACAACGTTACCATACAAATCCTTCCTGATATCAACATCACACTTCATGATTGAGTTGTATGTGGCTTCATGTATGCCAGGCGATTCCATACCAACAAGAGATGGCTGGAATAACACCTCGGGACACCTGAACCTTTCTGACCCAATGGTGATGACTTGACCATCAGGCATCTCGTAGCTCTTCTCAACAGAGGAGCTGCTCCTGGCAGTTTCTAACTCCTGTTCATAATCAAGGGCAACATAGGCGAGCTTCTCCTTTATGTCCCTGACAATTTCCCGCTCAGCACTCGTAGTGAGGGAGTACCCTCTCTCTGTAAGGATCTTCATTAGGTGGTCGGTGAGGTCACGTCCCGCAAGATCCAAACGGAGAATAGCATGAGGAAGTGTGTATCCTTCATAGATTGGAACTGTGTGGCTCACACCGTCACCGGAGTCCATGACAATACCTGCACACAGAGATATTTGAGGAAGAGGTTGTGTCAGGATTTATCGTATGATTTCTGTAGTGCGTATTAATGTTTCTGAGGCGACAATTATCTTACCAGTTGTTCGCCCACTAGCATACAAGGAAAGAACAGCCTGGATAGCAACATACATCGCTGGGCATTCAAAGGTTTCAAACATAATCTGTGTCATTTTCTCTCTGTTCGCCTTGGGGTTGAGAGGGGCCTCGGTTAGCAGTACAGGGTGATCTTCAGGCGCAACACGGAGCTCGTTGTAGAAGGTGTGATGCCAGATTTTCTCCATGTCATCCCAGTTGTTGACAATGCCATGCTCAATCGGGTACTTCAGTGTCAGGATGCCTCTTTTGGCCTGAGCTTCGTCACCAACATAGGCATCCTTTTGGCCCATGCCAACCATGACACCGGTATGGCGTGGTCTTCCCACAATGCTGGGGAAGACAGCCCTTGGTGCATCATCACCAGCAAAACCGGCCTGTAATCATTAAGGAGTTCAACAACAATTAGGTCACAGGACACAAGAGTAGAGTTGGCTTGTTGAAAAGACTTTCGAGCGAGATAACAACCTTGACCATTCCAGTGCCATTGTCGCATACGATAGGCTGAATATCCTCGTCAGCCATTCTCAACTATTCTGTAACAGAGACCAACGTTCAGCGTTCAGTACACATTCAGAGAAAGCGTTCAGTCATTCAGAGAAAACTGCAGTAATTGAGTTGAGTGGTTATCAAGCCTGGTAAGGGGAATCAAAATACACTTTTTGCTCATGGTTCAAAGAAAAAAGCCTTCTGTTACTTGTGACTTCTGTACAGCTATACGGGAGTAGAACAACCTAAGACACTTCTATATGAAGTATATTCACATATAAATGTAGATGCCGAGTCAGACAAATTATGCTCTCCAGTGATATCAGTTTTCTAAATAAAGAATACATCACCATTGGTCAGAACAGGTTCACAGGAACTAACTTCTTCTGGGGGTATTTGCTAAAACAGCAAGAACTGTCTCTACACAATCTGGCCTTGCTGCTGCTGCTGCTGCTGTGTACAGTGTATTACGGCGATAAAAATAGTATTATCCCTGCTCTATCAACATCCGCTTGGTAGAACTCTTGACTTGACGGGCATTTTTTAATAAAAACAAAAACCCTACTCCTACTACCCCAGGCAACTAGAAATCATCAGGGAACTGAAAAGCTCCATAGCAGCGGTTTGAAGTCAATAATTTCTTCGTTTTTGGACAGGGAGTAACCATGCGAAGGGCTACGAGATGCGTATTTCAGCAGCCAACCTATACTAGTAACAGTGCTTCAGTACAGACGGCGGCACAGCGCCATCGCCTTAGCATAATCCTACCATAGTCTACACCACGCCTCAAAATTCCAGCGAATTCCTTTGCCCGTCAAGGAAATCCAAACAAAACCACGGAAAATCAGCAGCGCAAGACGCAGGAACCGCGAAAAAGTTACCAGACACCACCAATCGGAGGGGCCTGGTGGTGACTGGTGAGGCGATCCATCTGTCGGGGAACAACTAGTATACGATTCCGTAGAGAATTTGAGATCGAACAGAAGAGCAAGATGGAGAATCCTCACCTGCTCGAAGAGGTGCGGATTGGCGGCGATCGCTTCGATCGGCCTCTCTGGAATCCGGCCGGGGAGGAACTCGATCGGCGAGTGACGACGGCAAAGGACTCGAAAGGAAGGAAGCAAAGCAAGCGAGACAAAAGGAAACGCACGGACGGGACGGGCGGCGTGACGGGCGGGCGGGGTTTATACCACACGCCGCCGCCGTCGTTTAGAAGCGAAGGGTACTTGCGTCCACTGCCTGCACCGCCCGTAGAAAACGGCCGGTGCTGCGACTGCGAGCGTGACTTGACGACCTGACCTGACGGGGACCGGTCCCGAACCTTTTGCTGCCGAGCCGCTTGTATCCACGTAACACCAAGGAATCGGCACGTGTTGGTTCTCGATCGACACGTCGGAGCGTACCCCCCGACGCTTGAGACGTGCAGGACTCGTCTCTGTGTACAGTACATCTGGACCCGGACCGGGCTCATGATTCCGGTGGACGGCAGAGAGAAAGGGCCCGAAAGGCCTAGCCGTCGCCGTCGCCGGAAACTTTCGGTGCCCAAAGTGGTAGGACCACGTCGGCGCCAGCGTAGAATTTGGCAGCGGGCGTCAGGGCCCCCCGACGCCGGCGCCGGCTAGGCGGCTACTATGGCCAGCTGGTTCGTCGCTGCCGGCTGACGCGACAAATTTCCTCGGCGAGCATCGACTTCTCGCGCTGCACGGAGGATTCGGCATCGACTTCTCGCGCTGCACGGAGGATTCGGCGTGTCCGATGGCCCGATGAAGAGCGGGCTTATTCAGTTGGGGAAAGGCCGAAAGGGCCGACATCGCTCGGATCAATAATCAGAGCTTATGAGCCCAATACATTTCGTGCTTAATGCTTCATTCATCACTCATCAGCCTTGCATATTTTATTTTTGAATCGATTGCTGCTTACAAAAGCGTTCTTTATGCAGCCCGATTAGGCCTGTCACGAGTCATGTTGGAGACGGATTCCATGGTGCTTGCTAACGCTCTCAAGCTGTTGAGTTCAGACCGAATTGGTGCTTTGATGTTTCAGATACATTATGCAATCGGAGTTACTACTTGTTTGTTGTCGCGCTATGTAATAGATCCAGTAATAAGGTTGCAGATTTTAGCTGAGCTTATGCGTTGGACTCTTGCTCAATGTGTTAATCAGCCAGTGCCATCCTATTCAATGAACCTTGAAATCAAGCGATTTGACGAGGTATGCAGTGTAATGCTGGCGGTGCTTTCTGATTAAAAAAAAAATATACAATTATGGCACAGACTACGCGGCGTGCAGGGCAGAGCTAGTTCAAACCTGTGGGTGCCCAGGCATCCACAAAAATTTGAAAAGAACACTATTAGAAATAGCTTTTCACTATGTTTGTAGATTATTTTTTCACACATATAAGAAAAAGGCATCCCCTCCGACCTGCTCTATCGTCGCCCCCGTCGGCGCGCATTAGAGTGAATTGCATTGCAAGACGGACTCAATTTTTATCTGAAAGCGTGCAGCGCACCTGCTTCGTTAAGGGAAACTAAAGTAAAGATACACCATTCGCGTGGCTTGACAGTGAGCTGCCATAGGCTATAACAACGAGCACAACGCAACAACAATCACCGGCTTGAACGGTGGAGCTTAGGCGGTTGTACTAAGGAGAAAACTATTGTGCAACTAAGAGTAATGCAGCGGCGCTCAAGCAGCGTCACCAAGCTCCGAAAGCCCGCCGCTATCCAGGAGTCTCCCTCGACACGAATTAAGGCCAGAACCGTCTCTTGCTATTGCCATCGAACGTCCTTTTGTTGCGTTCCTTCCAAACCTCCCTCGAGACGAGTAAGCACGAGGGAGTCGAAACCTCACCTGAAGGACTCAGGCACTTGGACTCACAATTGATCTGGTGCACTAATCAACCATAAGTAATTTCGGCGAGCCGATTAATCATTTTATAAATTATAAAAGTTTTACCAAACTACAACCAAATTGGATAACCAAGCCTAAATTTGAATCTAACTAATCTGGCCAAATAAATTGCCTAAGCATACTCTAAAGTGTAGGGTATAACGACATGTCAAATTGGGTTATTAACATGGCTAGTATTGAAGCTCGATAGAAATTGGGACCTAGAGATCAAAAAATAAAAGTTCAGTATCTAAATGACACTGCCTCTCAAATTAAGATCACCGATATATTCTACTCAAGCCATGTAACACGCTGCCAAATATTCAGTTAGCACACTGCTAATGTACAAACACACCACTAAACACCGCGCCAAGTGCTTCAGCTCGACAAGGTGCCATAGCCTAACCACGCGCGCCACCAATCCGACGACGGCTGGCCCACAGGTCAGAGCTGTCTCGCTACAGTAACACGGTGGGCTCGGCAAACGGCGCTTGTCTGCAGGTGGGGCACGTCGGCCGCGCCGCGAGCCAGCGATCAATGCAGCGCGCGTGGAAGCCGTGGTTGCAGCGCGGCAGCACGCGCACCGCCTCCCCGCGCGCGAACTCGGCGAGGCAGATGGCGCACTCCGACCGCGACGACCCGGCCATCTCCAGCTCCAGCCCCGCGGAGAACGCCAGGCACGGCAGAGCCAGGAGCCGCAGCGGCTGCTGCTTCCTCCCGCGCCCGCGCCCGTGCCCGTGCCGCGCGGCGGCGGCCTGCAGCTGCTGCTGTGCCGGCCCTGCGTGCTGCCGCTGCTCCTGCTCCTCGGGTTCGTCGTCGTCGTCGTCGTCGTCGTGCGCGTCGGCTCGGCCGCAGCACGCGCCGCGCGTGACGCGGAGCGCGCACTGGAGCACGACGCGGAACGTGAGCGCCGCGACGACGCCGCACGTGAGGAGCGCGAGGGGTGAGGATCGTGTCGGAGTTGAGCTCGCCTGCCGCTGACGGGACCGGCCGAGCGTCGGGAACGGCGCCGGGCGACGGGCATGCGGCTGGCCCCTGGAGCTGTAGCAGGAGTCTCCTGGAGTAGTGCAGCCGTGCATCCATGGCCGAGTCCAGCGCTGGAGCTCTAGAGGAGTGAGCGAATGAAGAACTGTGCGCCAACTCAAAGCATGGAGACATAGGAGGAGAAATACCCCGGCACGTCTCGATTCTGGATCATCTGGCCGAGGAGAAAAGTCTGGGAAAAGCTAAAACGGAAAGATGAGTATACGTAGAAGAGCAGGGGAGGGCGAATGACAGAAAGAACAGCAGCGAGAATATCGGCAAAGCGACCACCTGCTTATATAAACTAGAATTCCCCGTGCTTTTAAACAAGAATTTCTAGGGCAAATCCTAACCCCTGTCTTCTCTTCGAATGTGCCAACAACGACGGGAGCTCACAGCAACTCGCAGGCACGAGGCGTCAATGCCACCACCGCACCCAATGTGTGCTCCATCATTCCGTGACCAAAAGGCCCCGCCACTAACCGCGACTCGCCGGCGCACGACGGGGCCGCACGTGGCCGGCACGGCAGTGACTTGTCAATGTGTGGCTGGCTCGTTCTGGCCATGTCATGCACTCGGACGTCTGACGTGTCTATCCCGGGGATGCCATTCCATGCGGGGCCTGCTCCTGCTGCGGTTGAGTTTTGTTGGAGGAGCCCCAGCATGGGCCGGCAACTCTGGCTCTGGGTGTTCGGCTTGTGGGTTCTGGTTCTCCTCCTTTTGGGCTTCAGGCTGTGCGGTGGTCTTGGGCTTCAGGCTGAGGCTTGGTTGGGCTGCCAGGAGTGATGGTGTGACAGAATTGCACATTTGCAGCCTCGCGTCTCGCTAGCTGCGGCAAGCCGGCTTAACATGGCGTCCCGGCCGCCATCGGTTCGGCGGAGTGTGTTGGGGCGACCGGACGAGCAGGAGGCGTGCTTCGTGGGCCGATCAGGAGGTGTGGTGGCGGCGGCAAATTGCGGCGAGAACACCATGAGCGCCGCGGCGGCGGCGTGGTGAGCGGCCAGAACCAGGGAGGGGCGTGTGCGCGGCGGCTGGGACGGCTGCGTGGGGGCAGACAAGCACGGCAGGAAGTGTGGCGGCGGCGGCATGGGGTGGCTGCGTTTTTCCAATAGGTGGGAGCGCCGGAGCGGGGAACCGGATGAACGAAGTTTTTTCTACTTGGCGACTTCTCACAAGCTGATCTAGAAGCATCTTCACAACCATTTTTGACTCACAATTTTTTTTTTTTTTCGAGGAGAAGTTGCGCCTCATCGACTAAAAAGACCATTATACCCTTCAATATTGATTATAATTCAGTTACGGTGCCACACAATTAGATAGTTCGTGCTGTCACTTGGTTCCTCTTATCCTGTTCCTCTATCTTTTTAACCATTAGATCTCACCACGGGCATTCGGTTTTAACCAAAAATTCGGTTCGGTTTATTCGGTCTTTAAAACTTCGGTTTCGACATTTGAAAACGATCGGTCAACGAAAAGAATATAGAACCGACGAATTGGTCATTTTTAACTTCGGTTTTTCGGTTTCAAACCGAAAACCGGTCGCCATGTGCTTCTGCAATCTTCACGCGTGCTCGCGCAGGAGCCGCGTCGCGAGCCTCGGCGCGCGCGCTCGCCGTCGCCGCGCCTCCGGCCGGGCTGGATCCCTCTGATTGTCGTCTTGTCCGCGCGGGGAGCCGCGTCGCGAGCCCGCCGGTGGAGCCACCGCTTGCGCCGCCCGTGCCTCCGGTCGGATCCCAGCGGTGCTCGTCTTGCCGCGAAGCCATGACCGCGACGACGCTGCTCGCCCATCTTCCGCGCGCCGCCCGCCCACCGCCGCTCACTCCGCCGCAGCGCCCGGCTGGTTGCCCGTTGTTGCTCATTGCGTGCGCCGCCACCGCCCGCGCCGGAGAGTCGCGTAGGTCCAATCCAGATAGGTTAGGGTTTGGGAACACTCAGGCGTGTGGCCTGTGGGCGCAGGGGCAGGGGTTGCCGGCCTTCTGGGTTGGGTGGGGTGGCTATTCGATGGTGCCTTCGTATTCTCTGTGGGCCGGGTGGGCTTGCTAACGAAGCGCCGAAGCGGGAGTTCGGAGATTTACGACACAGTTCGGTTTAGGCGGTTTTTCGGTTCTGCTGTTCCTGAAAACAAAAAACCGAGCCGAAGACCGAAGTTCTCAAAACCAGAAACCGAAGCCGAACCGAAAAACCGATTATTCGGTTCGGTTTCGATTCGGTTCGGGTTTCGGGTTTCGGTGTAAATGTGCCCAGGCTGAATTAAATCAGACTAAATGGAGGGCTCGTATTAATCACAAACGTGGTAAAACCTCTTCTACTTAAATATAGAGTGCATAGATCTGGAGGTGCTCTAGGATTGTGTTAGTTTAGCTTATCCAAAGTGTGTGTTGGTAAAAACCCGAATGTCCACGAAACGGGAAGAACTAGAAGATGTTTTTAAAAGAAATAATTGCTTTCGTTTAGTACAAATTTTGCAGCATCTTGAACTCTGGTTGTGGCCGTCTTTATGCATTTTCACAAAGGTAAATAGTCTCTTCTTATTACGATTCCTGGCCGATTCCGAGGGCTGTGATCGAGCCACGTCACCAAAATAAGATCGGACGGCTCACCTTCCGTCAGCCCACGAGCGATTCGACCTCTCCACTACTCCCGCTGTCGTCCGCCACCCCCGCAAATCCCTCCTCCCGGCGCGGGCAAGGCGTTCCCGGCCATCTCGGCGCGGGTGGGGATCCCGCGGCCCCGGCGACCTCGGCGCAGGCGGGGTAGTGGCTCCGGTTGCTCCAGTCCCAGCCATCCCCGCGTGGCCGAGGGCCCCAGCTCCTCCTGCGACCTTCATGCGGCTGACGGTGCAAGCGTGGCGGCTCCGGCCACCCGGAGCAGGCGCAAGTACGGGCACGGTCCATCTCTCCTCAACACAAGACTCTTCACAAAGTGACACCCGACAACCATGAGCACCGAGTTGTCCTCACACAGGTGTGACACAGCCTCGCGTGCCAACTATTCGATGAAATCTCGCGCCCAACCTGAGGTTGGTCCAGCCCCAGACTCCAGAGTCGTAGCAATGCTCAAGCCACTTTCCATGGACAACAGCACCGGCCCATGTGAATATCTTTGTTTCCTGGAGACAGATGTGCAGCGCCGTCTCACGAGCTCCTAGCTTCTGAAACGCATTCAACCTCTTGCATTCCTGAGCAATCAGCAGGAACACGTTCATACTGCCTAGGTAAATGTTTTTCACTTCCTAGTATTTTTGCTAAGTCCTACTCGACTCCACCGGACATGATACATATCAATATCCTTTAAACTCACATGCACATGGTGAATGCATATGCATTCTGTGAGTCTGCATCAAAAGAAAATAGGGTCATTTGTAGTTGTATCAATGTGTGGATGTGTGCTGTATAGTTCGTAACTTTTCTTTTAAAAGTGTTCCTATGTGAAGCATTGTTGATGATTGATGTGCAGATAATAGTGTTTTTTACTGTGTTCCTATTCTCTGGAGGCTGCAAACATGGTGTCTTCATTCTATTTCTTGATTTGGGGCAACAGAAGTAGAGACCACGTGAGCTCTAGAACTGTAATGTTGTATGCATGCCAAGTGCAGAATAACTATATGGACAAGGTTCAAAAAATTCATCCATTGGTTAGTCCTGCTCCTGTCCAATTCGTTACACGATTAACTGCTAGCCTTTTTCTTCCGTTGATAGGAAAATTATGATGACATTTCAAAACCCCTGAAAACTGATGTATCTATATGGTCCGCAAACAAATTCCTTCCTTCCAATAAAATGCCACTCCCTGTTTTTCTTTGTTTTTACATCCTTTCCATCTAACCAATATTTGAATGCTTATTTTCCAGCTTTCAAATTTCCCAGATCAATTCAAGGCTATGCTGGCAGTAGTAGAACAAATAGTAAGAGTACCTTCCCACCTGCTGATTGTAGAGGAAAATGTTATTTGTTTCTGGAAATATTCTCATGATAGCCCTTGCCTGCCAAGTGTCCAGTCCTCTACATCATAAATTTATTACAGCACTCTGACCAGCTCGCCCAACATAGATGCTTCATGTATGCCAATAGTTTTTATTATTCTCTTAAGCTTGAGACTGAAACTGCTTTGTCTCTATTTGTATCTGCAAGTTCTTTCAAAATATAATGTTGCATCATCCTGATAAATATAGGGTTTAGTTACTGAGTTTTCATTCATACTACTCTTGCTAACTGAGAATACTGAAGTCATCTCTCCATCTCTGTAGCGAAAAAATAATCCTTTGCTCCTATGGTGCTTACAGGTTGCACGGAGCTGCTAATCATGCAGATGGACTCTAAGCCATACATGCAGACTCGCTCTGAAGTACATACATGACATAAACAGTCCAGTCTGTTATTAATAAAACATGCTTTTAGGCTCCATACTTTCAGTTCAGTCCAAGTTTAGGGTAGCTTGAGACCTCTCGAATGATTTCAAGGTCTTCTCTCAAAGAACATAACAAAAAAGAAGCTTATGAAGAATAATAAATTGAGCACAAAAACAATTTAATAATATACATGTTTATTGACCATAATAAACAGACACAAGCTATATATGCCTCTTTGATTATTTGAAAGCCTATCGACAAATTAAGTAATTTCTACGACAGATTCTAGAACGTCTGAGTGAACAATATTTGATTGCGCAGAGATAGAAATACACATTTGTTCTCAAAGATTTCAGCAAAGAAAAGTTTTACTATACCGCAATATTACCGGTGTCAAATAATTTTATCCCCTCTATTTATGTTAAAATTTATGCACTCTATTTATTATGTTATATGTCTTGCAAAGAAGATATAGTGAAAGGTACAGAAGATATAGAGAAAAAAAGGTTGGCTCACTCCACAGATGGCGCGGCAAAGGCGTGCTGGTTTTCTAGTCTCTACTATTTTTCACGACTTTTTCAAATGAAACAAGTAGAAGGAATAACATTTTGCAATTATTATTATAACTAACCGTAGTAGGTAAATAATGTTTTTTTTTTAGCTAACAGTCTTTTTTTTCATATTTCACAGCTTAATCAAAGTAGCTTATCAGTTTGGCTATTTTGGACCATATATCAAAATTCATGGTGGGGATCAACTCTAAAATATAGAAAAAATAAATTAAAAAAGGATCTAAGGACACAAATATAGCTCTATTTTGACCTGAAGCTAAAGGACATAGAAATATAAAAAAGATCTAAAGGACAGAAATCTAGCTCTATTTTTCATTGCAAATAGAAGAAAGAAAAAGAGGCATTGCAAGGTTCTAGTAGTAAGTATCCAGTATACTAACTAAACAATCTCACATCACATCCCGATCCGGTTTTTGAGAAAGGACGAGAAAAGGAGCCGCGTTTCAGCACATTCCAAGCCAAAGCATATATGCTTTCCTTCCCTCATCACCCCCCTTGACTCCTCCCTCCCCGCTTTCTCCGATTCTCTCCGTCACGCTAACCTCCGTCCCTCGAAAGGCGCATGCAGTTCCCAGGATCCTCGATTTTGCAGACCTAAAACAAAGGTATCCAAGCCATAACATCGCCCAAATGGTCAATTAGCCTCGTGAAGCATTTCTGTGGATACGCTCGCCGTTGACGACGTACGTCGATAGATCCCCCATTTTCCACGGCTTTTCTCAACGTGGACTGCAAGTCTTTGTGCAACGCAAAAGATCCAATCAAAAAGAAGGATCTGGATTCTAGTCTAGATTCCAAGGCTGAGGCTGCCTCGCCGTCGCCGGCGAGGGAGGGAGGAGGGATGAGTGGATATGTGCCCCGCGGCATGGCGCGCGCCTTTGTTTCGCTTTCGCGCGTTTCGTCGCCCTGACCACACCAATCATGCCCGGCTTTGCGCGATTCGTCGCGGCGTGGTGGTGCTTTGGGGGAAAAAAAGAAGGGACACGTTTCCGGCCTTGTTGTGGCCCCACCGCCCCGAGTGTCAAAATCACGGATTCTAGCTGATGCGCACGGTCGGAAATTTGGACCTGTGATTTGAGTTCAGATTTCAGATCAGATCAGGGTCACAAAAGGATGGCGCAAAGCGTGGTTAGCTTTGGTTCATGGCTTTTTTGATGCATGCATCTATGCGACCACAAAGTACGTGTCAGTGAAAAAAATGGTGTTTTCTGTGATAACTAATGTTCCTTTGAATGTCTCTCTCTCTCTATTGTTTCTATCTAGTACTTTGGTATCTTGATCTGGCTCACCCTTTTTTATAAAGTTTTTTTTTCCCATTCGAAAGGAGATTCTTATATCCTTTAAAATGATTGGCCAACCTTTTCTTTGGTCCCATGAAATACTTTCTGGGAAACAAAAATGTATAAGAATATAATTTGATATATATGTATACATTTTTGGTAGAGTTCGTTGTGGTTTTGTTGGTACTAGTTGGGTTTGTTTCGCATGAAAAACGCGTGATGGTCCTATCTTTCTTTCTTTTCAAGTAGATTGTAGCTATATATAAGGTACAATTACGATGCTCACACATCCAAATTTCATGGTATTCTCCCACAACTAAACCACCGAATTAAGCATTCTACTTTTGAGCTGCTCTCACAAGCAATTTTCATGTTCCATTTAGAATTTGTAATAATACATTCGGGTTGTTCAGCTGTTGATTTCTAGTGTTAATAAATCAGTTTACGCTGTTGTATTGTAAGAGCAAAACATTATATCTGATAAATTAGACCAAAATTCAAACGAATAGACCGAGCGAAGCACCGAAGTAGGGCTCACACGGAGAAAGAAAAAATAAATATCTACCCACAGTAGAGAGTATACTGGCATCTGCATCCCCACCCACCTCGCCCCCCACCCACCTCCCGGATGGCAGTGGGCCATCCCATCCAATCTCCTTCCAAAAGAAAACGTCAACACCACCACCACCCGCGCCACTTGACTTTGACCGTTGACTCGCCGACGTCACTTCCACCATTCTTAAGGCCCGCCACACACTCTCTCTCCTCCTCCGTCTCCTCCCTCAACAGCACTCATCATCCCTTTGCTTGCTAGCTAGCCATGGACGCGGCGGCCATCGCCGGGCAGCAGGCGAGGCGCCGGATCCGGCCTCCGGAGCCGCTCGTGATGGCCGCGGCGCCGCCGACGCCCGCGGCGTTCCGGTGCCCCATCTCGCTGGAGGTGATGCGGTCGCCCGTCAGCCTCCCCACCGGCGCCACGTACGACCGCGCGTCCATCCAGCGCTGGCTCGACTCCGGCCACCGCACCTGCCCGGCCACGCGCCTGCCGCTCGCGTCCACCGACCTGGTCCCCAACCTGCTGCTCCGCCGCCTCATCCACCTGCACGCCGCCACGCTGCCGCCGTCCCCGTCGCCCGAGGAGGTGCTGTCGCAGCTCGCCGCCGCGGACGCGGACGGGGAGCCCGCCGCAGCGGAGAAGGCCGTGCGCTCGCTGGCCGCCAAGATCGCGCCGGAGAAAGGGAAGCGGGCGTCCGTCGCGTCCGCCGTGTCCGCCGATCTCGACTCCGCGGTGCCGGCGCTGCTCTCCTTCGCCAAGGGCGGGGCGGGCGCCGACGCGCGCGTCGACGCCGTGAGGGTCCTCGCGACCGTGGCCCCGGAGCTGGTCTCTTACCTTACGGGGGATGGCGGCGGCGGCGGCGCGGACAAGGAGAAGCGCGACAGGGTCAGTATGGCGGTGGAGGCCCTGGCCGCCGTCTTGTCCGCGGACGGGATCGCGGAAGAGGCGAGAGAGGCCCTCGTCGCTGCTCTCCTCGCCGAGGATCTGGGCCGCGTCGTGACGACGCTGCTCGGCGAGGGCGCGAACGGAGCCGCGGTCCTCGAGGCGATCCTGACGTCGCCCGTGGCGGACGCGGACGCCAAGACCGCCATCGCCGACAGGCCGGAGCTATTTCCGGACCTGGTGCGGATCCTCAGGGACGCCGCGTCGCCGGCGGCAATACGCTGCATGGCCGCGGCGGTGCAGGTCCGCGGCCGCCCCGCGCGGGCCTCGATGGTGCGTGCCGGGGCCATCCCGGCGCTGGCGCTGGCCGTGGCGGCCGCGCCCACGGCCGCGGCCGAGTCCGCGCTGCGGCTGCTGGCGGAGGCGGCGCGCTGCGGCGACGGCAAGGCGGCCATCGCGGCCGACGCGGCGGAGGTGGCGGCCGCCGTGATGGGGCGGATGATCCGGGTGGGGCCGGCGGGGCGGGAGGCCGCCGTGGTGGCGCTGTGGCTGTCGTGCTGCGCGGGCGGCGGGGACCGGAGGATGCGCGAGGCCGTGGCTTGGGCCCCGAGGCGGTGGGGAAGCTGCTGGTGGTGATGCAGGGGGACTGCGGCCCGACCACCTCGCGGATGGCCGGCGAGCTGCTGCGGGCGGTGCGGATGGAGCAGGAGAAGAAGGGCGTGGCCGCCGCCTACGACAGCCGCACCATCCATGTCATGCCCTACTGAGTAGCTCGATCGCAGCTGTCTGTAATACTACAAATCTGTAGCGGTGTAAGTAAAATGTAGGGGATCGGATCGGATCATGTGCTGATTGATTGCTTGCAAATATGCTGCTTGCATCGGGGAAATGAGGGAAAAATCGTTGTAGAAGATCGAATAAGAAGGAGGAAATCGTCGCACTTGGCAGGCGTGCACAATTCTGGCATGGCTCTGGCTTGTTGGAGACGAAGGCACAAAGTCAATATGAATACAGAATGAATTGGCACTTGGGATTCTATTCCGTTTGTTCCCTGCTGAATTGGCAATGTTGCTGTTAGGAACACGAGTGATTAGATGTTTCCACACACGCGCACGGGCGTCAATCGCCTTCGCCTCAACGGTTTGAGACGGTCTAAATCAAGCAAATCTACAGAGCTCGTAGGCCCTGAGACTCATCCAGTACTAGAGATCAGGTCTCCGCTGACAGCTGAGCTGAGCCACGGACATCAGTGATCAGTGGAAACACGGGTGACCACCTCGTTCTGTGACTGTCTACCCCTCTTATGCTACAGGCCAAGAGTAACCTCTTCGCTGCCTATGCTTAGCCATTTGCACATTTGAGGGCGTGAACCAGTGTACTATCAAATTGCTTCGAGAGCGTATGTGGTCACCCGATCGATCGACCAGGAGCCGCTGTTCTTTCTGTTCTTGCTGAACTCTACTCTGTAGCCCTGGCCCAGAGACTTCGGTCGGTACAGGTCTTTGGATCAACTACAAATTAAATTTCCTTTTCATGGTGCTCTCCGGAGCAAACCATCCTAGTCTTGTAGACTTCCGTGTGAAGAGGTGATTAACAACGTTGAACTTTGGCAGTAGAGGACAAGTCCGTCGAATTAACCCACACACAAATACAAGTCCGTCCAAAAGGAGTTTGTACCCGTCCCATCCAACCCCAATGGGGGCAGCTTTTGTTAAGTCTCCAAAATTTTAGCCAACTAAACAAGGTCTTGGTTTTTGTTTTTATCTCAGGCGGCCATTTCGTTTTCACGTTCGTGCACGCAGGGATGAATTCGATAAATCCCATTCAGCCCTTCATTTTTAAATTTATCTTGTTCGTTTTCGTATTTGTAAAAAGAAAACTGTACCTAGGACGAGAAGTACCAATACAGAGTGTATTGTGTGTGTGTGTGTTTTCAGATTTTGATTTAGGCAGGATACACATGCACTCATCGCTTATATTTACAAAATTTGATATAAACTTTATCAGTAAATGTAAACTTTATCAGTTAATTTAAAATAATCCGGCACACAGTAGGCATAGGCGATCAGTAAAGGTTGCTATGTCGCTTGACGCTTACATTGATTAAGTAATCTGGCACACACCCTTTACATCCAAAGTAACATGTCCACAAGATCAACATACACTACTTGTCTCCTGTTGTTCTCCAACGCAAAGACTGAAGAAGAAAAAGAGAACTCACCCAAATGACCAAAAACTAATAAAAAGCCGAAATAGGTCATTTGAAATGAGTAAAGGCAAGAGTAAAACTTGGTACCCAAAGACATGGGCAACGACTCGACACAACAACACAACTAGCCCTCAAGAAGAGGCAAAAGGGCTCAACACCGCTAGCAAAATCTCAACCACACTTGATAAAAGCCATACCCTAAAGAAGAGGCAAATGCTCATCACATCTAGCAATGCAACTCCCCCGATTGATGCAATCTCTCAAATGTATGCATACACATCGTCTTTGTGGATAATTAACCCCTTTTTGGCATATGCACTTGTCAAGATAATGAATCAGAGCACATGGATCGCAAAATTCCCCCTTTAAACATGCTATGAATTTACATGTATACAATGCAAAAGCTTCGAGGTTATAGAAATTTGAATGAGAAAATGCTCTAACTAGTATCATAGCAACAATGTACAAGTGCTAGCAAATGCTCAAACTGATCAAGCGATATGGAATATGGCATTTAAGCATTTTAATCAAGTTTAAGCGATTCAAAAGTGGGGTTCACCACTAAAAGTAGCACATAGCACATATAAGCAGGAGATCGATATAGTGCTAATATATGTACACAGGTGAACTACCTCAAAAAGTGTTCACACATCATGCAGAAGATATACCCAACACTTATGATTTCATCAATTTTTAATGTAACAACGTTTGCAACGTGTCACAAGTATGTGCGAGAGGTTATCCACACTGTCAGCCTTACTAATCAACCATGTCAAGCCTATGCCGTGAGCAATGAGAAGCTTAAGACAATGGTTTGGGTCATCCAGATCCACTACAAGATTCAAGTTCAACCCAAGTGCAATGGGAAGCAGTCTAGAAGCCTTGAGGTGGGACAATATGGATCCATCTCGATCTTTTCAGCACTTAGCTTATATTTCAATTTATTAGCACATGAGCATCAAGGTTATCTAAGCAAGTGTAAAACTCAAAGCATGAGACATAGCAACCTAGCATACACATTATAGCACAAGGGATATCACACATCCTACACATGCTAGTTGCCATCTCAGTGGTGAACCATTTTCAGTTTTCATCAAGTGTTAGTCATGTTGGCATATATAGAAAAGTAGCTTAACTCATAACATATATCAATTGATCAAAAGAGCCTAAGCTAAAAGCACCGTCATGTATAAAGTACACTAACTAGAGCATAGTCTCAGTCCAATCAATATAATCAAGAAGCTCAAAGTGATCTAATATACATGATGAGATGCTATGCAATATGATACAAAAGTCAAAAGAAAGAAGAAACAAATACCAAAGAACACGACAATCAACATAATCAGCATCAGAGAAGTCATAGAGAGAAAGAGAAGAAGTCAAATAACAAAGACCAAACTCTGGAGTGAATTGGAGGTACCTCATGATCAGGCCCGGCCCTAGGGGGTGCGAGCGGTTCCTGGGCACAGGGCCCTCGAAGCTAAGGGGCCCAACCCCAAATGTGTACATACTATATATATAGCTATACAGAGGTCCTATACTCTGGTTGTCTATTCGCTCACTCTTCCCTGCCCTTGCTCGCTCTTCCTTGTGCCCCTTTTGTTGATTGTTTAATGTTAGATTTGCCTAATCGTCCTTGCCCAAACTTTTATGAGATTCTAATTTGAGGTTGGCGGATATCTAATAGTCCAGCAAAAGGCATTGAATAATTATTATCTCTATCTGGATATGTATGGTTTTTGCATTTATTATCTCTATTCTCAATTTAGACAAAAAAAACTCATGATGGATATTAATGGTTTATGCATTTAGAAGTGAAAAAAAGTGATTCACAGTTTATGCCTACATTATATTAATAATGAAGGATCCATCTTTCTAATCTCGCTCTAGGTCCATAAATTGACTAGACCGGGCCTGCTCATGATTCTTTTCATCGCCTGGCGATGAGAAATGCGCGGTGAAGCCTGAAAACGCTCGTAGAGACAAACCGCAAACTGGATGTCCAGTCTTGTCGGCAACGACCCGATCATGATGCGGTACTCCTTCTAATCCACGGCTTGTCCTTCTTATCTTCATCATCAAGTGCCGTCGTGGTTGACATGGGCATCGAAAATGTCGGTCATCTTCACGATCATGATCACCTCGCCAACCGAGGTTGTGCTGCCGTGTAAGGATTAGTCTAGAGTCGTCCTCCGCAGCAGCCAGCTCCCATCTCTTATTGAACACTTGCATCTCCTTGAATGACCGTAACCTCACCGCCGCATGCCCCGCCGACGGCGTCGCAGTGCCGCCGTCACTGAGCATGGGGACTCCACGGTGGAGCACATACTCGCTGTCCACAACACCAACATTGTGGCGCGGTCGCCCTGCGGACAAAACACCAGCCTTTAGTCGAGGCCCCAGCCATGGATGAGGTCATTCAGCAGCATCCCCCACGCACACCGCCATGTCGCGTGAGAACACAGGCACCATCACCTCTACCCACCCCACGCACGGCGGGTATGCGCTATCACTGTCGCACCAAAATGTTTTGCTTACGCCGGTGCACACCGTCCGCCGTCGGCAGCGCGTGCGCGCCGTGATGGCGTGGTGGATCTCGAACCGGCGGTCGAGCACCGGCTATGACACTTTGAGTCCCTCCCTCCGCACGACGTCGAGGTATCTGGTGGGGTTGAAGGCGTCCATCTCGATGTCCTCGTCCCACACGAAGACGTAGTCGTACTCCGCCACCACGTCCGGGTGCAGGAACCGCTTGGCGAACCACCACTTTGTCTGGCCTCACGCCGCCACGTGCACGGCCCGGTCGAACCACTCCAGATCGCCCCACTGCTTCACCGCGCCGTCGTAGTGGAACAACATCACTGCAAAGTTAGCCGCCGGGAACTTGGACACCAGCTTGTCCACGACCGCCTTGTTCTTGATCGCTACGGGGACAGCCAGGAGGCTCTTTTTGGGCTTTGTTGGCGGCGCTGCTGTATCTGCGTGCATTCGCTGGGGGTCGCCGGCTAGTGACGGTTCCATCTCCAGGTTGGTGGTTTCCTGGACGAGTCCCTTTGGAAGCTGCGACGGCGGCGGCGGCGGCCTGGGCTGTTTTTGGTTCGCTGAGCCGATGCTGCTGCTGGCTTGTTCGATGACCTCGACTCGAAGTATTTTGCGCGGAAGGTTTACGATAGCACCCCATGCCGCCGGCGTGTTGTTGTCCCTGTGATGAAACGAGGGCGGCGCCGCCGGCGACGACCAACAACAGCACGAGGAAGATGAGCACCACTACGGATCCGACTATGCTGGGCAGGGAGGAGCGTTTCGCGCTTGTTGACATTGACGAGCCCATGGCAGCAGCGGTGTTGCGGGATCGAATGGCAAGGGAGGTTACTGCGCCTGCTCTGTGTGGTTGCAGCGGTGCGCGCGTGGTTCGTAGTTATAGACCGTGTTAGTAGGGTCGGTATCGACTATCGAGTTCGACTCGAAGACGGGAGTGCGTCCGATTTCCGACAGCGTATCTCGAGGAGGCTGGCCACACATTGCGGGTCCGGCCCGTGGCCATGGTTAGAGCACAGCCATGTTTGCTGGTGACCAAATTCACTGCAGCGCATATGTAGACTCTATCTGCTGCTACATACGTATCTCAAATGTATTTCACATTTAAAAGAGTTACATTTCACATCAATCATGTCAGACCATTTACACATAGGTCATTTGACACCACAGGTATCAACATTGATCCTGTCAGTGCAAATCTATATGTATTCTACACCATATATTTACATATATATCTCTATTTGACACTACAGTTATCAACACAACTGAAACCTCTCTGTATACAGAACCTGACTCCCTTGCGCTCTGTCCATGTATACCAGTTCCGTAACAGAAGATAGAAGACACTTTCAGACTGATGACAAAGAGCCTGTTGTTTTACATTGTAACATAGCCATCGCATTCCAGACTTCAAAACCTTGCAGCCTAGATGTTTTCCACTGCACAAGCACCACATATTCTCTGCATTATTCTGGCACCTCATGTAGGAATCCACCAATATCTTGCATTTTCCAGAAATATAGCAGGCGTGGAGGTTTGGCAGCTTGCTACCTCGATTATCATTGAAGCTACCTGTATTCAGGTGACTTGAGATAGTGTACCACAATGGAATTCTGAAATGCTCACCATTTAGTTGAAGCCTTGTCATCTCCGATAAATCAAATGTGAAGCTGACATCTAAAAAAATGTTGATGGCTGTAAGATTAGACCCTGGGCTATTTGTCTAACTATCCCTTTAGTAACTTTAGCTCCAAAGAAACACATCCCTGCTGATGGTGGCCACGGTATTTTTATCTAAAATAGCTCCAGACTAATTATTGCAGCTGTTTGTACTTTGCCACAAACTTGGTTGAATAATGGCCATGGTGCAGTACGTAGCAACATTCCACCTATGCCGGTGTTGGCCATGGTAGCTATAGAATCATGAACTCACTCACAGAAATATTCTTAGTAGTGACAGCAAGAATTTTCCCAACCCACTTGCTGCTGTTGAAAACACAGATGACTCCTTGTCTTCTGTTCAGCATCAGAAAGAGCCAGGCGAGGTGTCGCGGAAACATATCAGCAGTTCACAAGATTCAACCACAAACTAGACTTCACGTCACTTTAGAGGAACTCCACTTGGACCTTCTTAGGTGAAAGGAATCAGCACCGGCTACATCTTCGGAAAACTCTGCATCTGGTCCATCATTTGCAGCTTGTTTTCTAGGCACAAAAATAGCCAACTTTACACCATGTAAGCCAATTTGGTCAGCAAGATATCCATCCTTTTCCAACCTACATTCTGAAAACAGATGTTGTTTGTTAGAGCAACAATAGTGTGGGAGCACCGGGGTCGGTTCGATCCATGAGCCCCATGACCGATAGCGACGGCTCCTAATCTGAAGTGCACAATGCATAGAACCGGCCTTGAGTCCATAAAGGGACCCACCGCATTTAAAAAAATAAAAACAGCCCAACTGTTTCTCTCCTCAGTTTCTCTGCATCTCATGCCTTCCTCCGATCTCGACGGCGCCACCGTTGCTCACATTTTCTCGCCCCCCCACCGGGCGGTGGTGCGGCTAACTCCCTCCCCTTCATTGCGGCTACCTGTATGCAGGTCCCGTCCGGCCAGGGAATTGGAAGACCCCATTTAGGCGCGGCGGCGGCGTGGTGGCCCGAGGAAATGGTGGTTGTGGGGGAGGTGGAAAAATGTTGATGGCTCTCCCGATTGGATCTTGGGCTATCTGTCCCCATCCCCATCCCTTCTCGTAACTTTAGCCCTCCTCGTCACATCCCTGCAGATGGTGGCCACGGTATCCTTTAGCTAAAATTCCTCCAGACTAATCCTGCAGCTGTTTCGTACATGCACACAAACTTGGTTGAATAATGGCCATGGTGCAGTACCCGCAACATTCCATTACTAGAGCTGCCTGGCCTCCTGCACCGTGGCCATGGCCCGCTATAGAATCATGAACTCCTCACACAAATATTCTCAGCCTTAGCGACAACAAGAATTTTCCCAACTCAATTGCTACTGGTGCTGCTCCGCCGCTTGTCTTTTGATGGGGTCATGGCGCCAGGGGCATAGATAGAAATTTGGGACCAGTTCACAAGGTTCAACCATGTACTAGACTTTACGATTTTTCTTCGCTCTGAGGAACTCCAGGAGACCTTCTTAAAGAGAAAGAAGAAGGGAGAGGGAGGGAGCTCCATTTCTTTATTCCTTCGAGCTGGGTTCGATACAAAGGACCGGGTGCTTCATCGAAACAATGGCACAATGTATAGAACCGGGTGCGATACGTGCATTTATTGTATCGCACCGTGCTCAGCACATGTTGTTTGCTCTTCCAAATGTTCCAAAGAGCAGTAGCAGTAACTATGTTCACTAAACTGTGTTTTTATTACTAAACCAAAACAACGTGATATGTGAGGTATTGAGAAATTATATGCTACTATTAATGTCACTTGAAAAGAGTCTCGAACTATTTATACTGATTGCAAGACCTTATAGGCTACTACTTTGTATGTCAATACACCATGGAGACACCCTAACTATCAACAAGATGATTCCACTATCCAAATCACCCACCAAATTACCCAAATAAAAACTGTACATGAGATATTTGAAAAGGTAGCCTTCTGTTCTGTGTAGAAGTAGCATTGGTTCAAACAAGGCTTACTTGGTGTTAGGATCTACTCGTAAAAGTGCAAGAATATTTTCGTACAATTTGAGTAACACTAGTCAGCAGCTAACTCGTTCTTTTGACTAGATGATGATGTTATGATGCAACTGCACTGTTTTAGGCCAAGTTTCCTTGTCAAAATCAAAACTACAAAGTTTCTTCAAGCCTTTTGAATTCAACCACACAAGTGCATCAATTACCCGAATGAAAGTAGTAGAACATCAGGACCCCCATGGCAGTGTGACTATACTGCTAACTCCATGAAAAGGTACCCTTAAGTAAATAAATAATTGGGATGACAATGAGAATGACCTACCTTTGTCGAACTCGACATCGTCACCATCAGCACCTGCAATGTCCAGTTTCTACAATGACAAATGTACCATGAAGCTTTGCTCCCATCTAATCAAAGAAAGCTTTCACCTCCCATGCCGAGCTCAATGCATGTATGAGGCAAATAGGGAATGACACCCAATGGTAGGACATACGTGGATGAAGCCTTGAGAGGTGTACATGACGCAGTAGCAAGCTTCATAACATCGACATCCAGATGCATTGACAAGGGTGGAGTAGCGGACACCAGAGTGTAGACTGCCTGGTAGGGACTTGGTGTCGAATGGTGTGCGCCATGACCCGGAGCTTGGTGTCGCCGATCTGGGAGTCAATAGCCACGCCCTGGCTAGGAGCAGAGATTTGGGAAGGGGTGGAAGAGGACGAGGTGGCCATCGTTAGGTTACTAGTGGTGGGGTAGGCGACCTTGTCATCGTATTCGTCGAAGTTGGTGGTGATAGAGAGGGCGCGATTGTGGTTGGCCGAATCGGCGATGGGGATGGCGTGCGTGCTGCGTAGAGCCGAACCCCAAGCCGTGTGTGGGACAGGAGGAGACGGCTTCCCGGTCGTTGAGAGTCGAAGAGTTGAAGAAGCCAAGCCGAGAGAGTCCTTCCTTCCTCGTGAGCGTTTGATTCATCGTGTGCTGACATGTCGTAGGCTGAGGCTGCGTATGCAGCCGATGCAGATTGCAAACATGATCCAACGAGTTTATCTGTTTGCTGACCCAAGCGGTGTTTTTCTTCAAAACGCCAAACGGCAGTCGGCCACCCACTGTTCAACTATTATTCAGGCTATACGGTCAATAAAAGGTGAATAGACCATTAAACAGAAACGGTGCACTACCATGTAGCGTTATATGGATTCTAAATAGCTAAACCACCGTTTAGGCAAACGGGCTTCATGATTTTTGTTTGTCTATTTTCTTTTTCTTGATTCGCTTGGATCTCGATCGATTTAGTGATAGATTTGATTGTTTGGTGGAATGGTTTTTTTTTTTTCCTTTCGATTGATTTGGATGGTTTATATTTCTATATTGGTAAGAGTCTAATTTAAAGAAATAGCGAAAACGGAACAAACTCGTAGTGGTTTCAATCTATCAACCGAGATCAATCCGAGTGTGCTTGACACAAGGGTTGTTTTAGTTTCCTGACTAAGGGCTGGGCTGGCCAGGTTTGTGATGTTTATTTTTCTTTGGCGGGCCCCTTAGCCAGGCCCCCACAAAGCCACCGTACGTGGGCTGGCGGGCCCCCCCGAAAACGAAAGGGGTGGCCGTTTTCTGGATCCCGGCTTGGCCATGCCCAGGTGGCGATCCATGTCACCGCCCTCGTCCCATCTTGGTACCCGCCGCCGTCTCCTCGTCGCTCATCGCCACGTCTCCTCCTCCTAAGAGGAGGTTATGATGTCTGTTTGGTAGCAAAAAAAAGGAGGCCTATTGGGGCACAATTTTATGTGATAAGGGGTGGTATTGGTGGGCTGTTAAGATCGTGTTTAGATCCAAGATGTTAACGGTTAGCCGATAATAATCAGTTCCTTGATCTGAATAGGTCTAGCGAATAAAGCTGATCACATACTGAATAGGTAAGTAAGGATATTGGATTCGAAATCCTAATACTTAGCGGCTAATAGTTAGCTCATTGGATCTAAAGAAGTCTTGTTAATAGGTTAGCTAATTGTTAGCCGAGTAACTAATTAACAAGTATTTCATTTGTTGGAAAACTAGCTAATGTTAGTTGTGATTTATTAGGGTGTCCTCAACGGCAAGAGCAAATCGCAGGATTTGATATATGAAAATAATAAAAAATGGAAAAAGTCTACATCACCCCCTCAACTATGGCTACTAGACTACATCACCCCTAACCTATAAACCAGGTATTTAACACCCTCACCTTTGCAAAACCGTCGGGATAACCCCTTACAAAGGTGAGGGGCAGTAGGGGTTTATCTCCTTTGCAAAGGTGAGGGTGTTAAAACCTAATTTTATAGGTTAGGGGGTGATGTAGTCTAGTAGCTATAGGTGAGGGGGTGATGTAGACTTTTTCCAATAAAAAATTAGAGAAACGAAGATTTGTTTGGATTCAAGATGCTAATACTAGCGACTAATAGTTAGCTCCTTGGATCTAAAGAAGTCTAGTAAATAGTTTAGCTAATTGTTAGCTGAATAGCGAAGTAACAAATATTTTATTAGCTGGACAAAACTAACTAATGTTAAGGGTTTAGCTAATGTTAGCTGTGATCAATTTCGGTGTGCCCGACGGCAAGAGCAAATCGCTGGTCGATTTGATATGTGAAAAAGAAATTAGAGAAACAGAGATTTGTTTAGATTCAAGATGTTAATACTTGCTGCTAATAGGTAGCTCCTTGGATCTAAAGAAGTGTAGTTAATAGTTTAGCTAATTGTTAGCTAAATAACGCGGTAACAACTATTTTATTAGTCGGACAAAACTAGCTAGTGTTAAGGGTTTAGGTAATGTCAGTTGTGGCCTATTAGGGTGTCCCCGACGACAAGAGCAAATTGCTGGTTGATTTGTTATATGAAAACGATAAAAAATAGAAAAATCAAAATTTGTTTGGATTAAAGATGCTAATACTTTTGCGACAATAGTTAGCTCTTTGGATTAAAAAAGTCTAGTCAATAGTTTAGCTAATTGTTAGCTCAATAACGCAAAGATAACGACTATTTTATTAGTCGGACAAAACTAGCTAGTGTTAAGGGTTTAGGTAATGTTAGTTGTGGCCTATTAGGGTGTCCCCAACGACAAGAGCAAATTGCTGGTTGATTTGTTATATGAAAACAATAAAAATTAGAAAAACCGAAATTTGTTTGGATTAAAGATGCTAATACTTTGCGACTAATAGTTAGCTCTTTGGATCTAAAAAAACTCTAGTCAATAGTTTAGCTAATTGTTAGCTCATTAACACAGTAACGACTATATTAGTCGGACAAAACTAGCTAGTTTTAAGGGTTTAGCTAATGTTAGCTGTGACCTATTATGCCGTCCTCAACAATGAATTCTAAATCACCTGTCAATTAGAAATAAACAAAGGAAAGAAAGTCCAGCAAGATCACATATTTGGGAGTGGGTTGTGGTGTCAGTGACGGTAAATGCATGGGGTAATGTGCGTGCCACGTCGGCAAATAGCTAGCGTGGAGGACCTTGTTGGGGGCGCCTTTAGGGTGTCCCCAACGGCAAGAGCAAATGCGGTAATTTTCTTAAGGTACGTGTGAGACTTTGCGATTGAGACATCGCTAGCTTGGTGCTCTCCCTCTTTCTGTGGCCAATAGGATTTCAGCAGACCTAATGTGTTTTAGCACGGTTGGGAACGCCCTTAATTCCTCGTGCAGCAATATTTTTTGATAGTATCTTTTTTTTCCCTCCCTATTTGTTCTGCTTATGCTATTCTGTTTTTTTTCGTTCCGTTGCTGTTCTCGGTGAGCAAATTGAAAAACAGAAATAGCCCTTAAAATTGTGTCTGTGTGTGTTTCATCCGTTTCTGTTTGCTTGCCTACTACTTGCCCATACAGCGCTATAGCCCTGTAGCACTAGCAAACGATCGCCGCCTGACGACAGATCAGATTAGCTCGTGCCGCTAGGCGATGAGGATCGGTGGCGCATTGTAGCCCGCGGTGAACTGCCGTTTCAGGCTCGATGCTGCTCAAAACCTACGCTTGAATCGGCAACCCGTGCTCGGAAGTCGGGATCGATCTTGCGCCCTATAGCCGGGTTTCCTTCGGAATAGGAGTCCGCACGCTTTTATAAAGGGGCGGCCTAAACCTGTGCAATCTCTGAATTAGGAGGCAGTTCTCGTGTACCTCGTGTTAGGGCCACAAAATTCATCGATCCTCTGCGCCACCTCCGCCCGCGCACCGCCCGTGGAATCGACATGGCACCACGCCGCCTTTGGACCGACCTCAACGAGCCGCCGCCGGAGAACGATGGCGACAACGGCATATCCGGAGGGCGGTTCGGAACCCCGTCGAGGAAGGACCTCCTTCTGGTTGCGCCGGTGCCAGAACCCTCGGCGCAGCAAGACCCGCTGCTGGCTGCGCCGGGTGCGGAACCCACGGCGCAGCAAGATCCGCTGCCGCCGCCTGCTCCGGTCGGGGCCGACGACGGCGCACGTTCCGCTGCCTGCACGCGTCGCCATCGCTATCGCCCGGTGCCGGAGGCCTCGCCGGTCGACCCTCCGCCTCGCCGCTGCGGGGCGGCACGGTGCCCGCGGCGCCCGCGTGCCCTCGCCGTCGCCGCATCATCATCTGCCGTCTCCGGTGTTAGACCTGGATGCCCCGCTGTCTTCTCTCGACGACGACGATTACGAAGACGGTCAGGTGGACCTGGAGCTTCCCCGCCGCCACCGCTCCCCTACCCCCGCCGCCGCCGATGCCGCCGTCATGGTACCGCGTCGACTCATCCGACGCGCCCACGGTTTCCTCTGGCCGTCTGGGCGACGCGGCGCGGCACTACTCGTCGCCCGAGACTTGGGCGCCGGGCGGTTCCTGGGCGGCGACGGCGAGCGACACGACGTCGTCCCAGAGGTCGCGGCGGAGGCCCTACTCCTGCGACGACGCGATCTCCAAACAACGTCGCGTCGTCGACTACGACGAGGACGGCGTCGGCGGGTCGTCGTCCCGAAGCGGGAGCCGTCGTCGCTCGGGATTCAGTTCCCCGGTTCGCTACGAGCGGTCACTCACTCCTCCGCGTCACCACTACGAACAAGAAGGTGGACGGCGTGCGCCGGCGGTGGATGGGCGACCGGGAGCGCCTGCGAGGAACCGCCGCCGGAAGCGGCGGGCGCAGCAGAGGCCGCAGTATGAGGGCCCATTGCAGAAGCAGCAGGGCTTCCGAGGCCGAGAAAGGCCGCAGGTCCATCATGGGCCTCATCGTGGCCCACAAGTGCCAAAGGTGGGCTTTGCTTCTTACAATCCGCCGGCCTCTGAATCGTTCGTCCGGCGCGGCTCGTCGTCCGGTGCTCGGCTGAGTCCGGAGCAAGAACGGGTCAGCGGCTGGGATCGTCGGCTGAGTCCGGAGCAAGAACGAGTCAGCGGCTGGGATCGTCATCTGAGCCCGGCGCAAGGACCGAAAGAAAACTGGTGGGTATCAGCACCGAGGCAGAGAAGCGCCAAGTTTCAGGCCGTCGTCCACCGGCGGCAAGGACGACGACGGTTCATACAGCCGGCGGCACATTCCTCCGGAAGGAAAAACCGTCACCGGTGTCGCACATCATCGTCAGCAAACAAAGGCGCCTCGTGGTCGTGATGAGCAGTTCCCCGAATCGGGCGTACCATCCCTACGCACGTCGCGGCAGCGGTTTCGACGACGTCGGTGGCCGACGGCGACGGTGGCGGTTGGGGCGGACGCAATCCAGCGTGGCCTGAACCCTGGGACAGTTGGGAGCAGCGGAGCTACAGCAAGCAGCTCAGTTCCAGGAGGCCCTGCACCTGCTTAGTGGTCTCCGTTACTACGGAGATGTGCAGGAGTGAATCCAGTTTTGCAGCTGCTCCGGTGCTCCCATCTTCCATTTCTAGCGCGCCGTCCGTCCCGTTTATCGTTTGTTTAGTTTTAAGTTAAAGATTTTTTTACTTTGTCCCATAGGGACCAGTCATCTGGCATTTTCATCTGCCAGTTTTAGTTTCAGAAGAGAGTTTTGCAGAACATGTACTAGTTTCAGAGAATTTTGCATTCGTCTCGGCGTGTGCTTGCACAATTTTGCTCCAGCTGAAGAATTAGGAGCCTGGACGTGGACGGCCTGGTGTGTTTTTCAGGATTATATTGCATCTCAGCGACGGCCATTCTTGTTCTTCTGCCTGATGAGCCGTGCTTCCTACCTGGGCTGAGGCGGCGAGGCCCAGCTGAAACAGGTGAGACCTGCTGCGGTTGCAGCGATGGCGCAGCCGCGTCCGTAGCTCAGCAGAGCTGACGGACGAATGAAGACCAAGCGTGCCAAACGTCGCCCGTTGGCCAGCAAGGCTCAGGAGTCAGGACCATCTTACTACGGTCTACGGGTTCTATTGAGGGTTTGGTCGAGCTTGTCGTAGAGGATTTTGGAGGCGGTGAGCGCAGCGCAGCCAAAGCGAGGGCAATGCTGCGGCGAGAGATGCGTGGCTCCAACGGTTGTGGCCCGGCAGCGCATGCACACCTGGGCCGCGCTGCACTATACATCGCCGGCCAGGAGGCGTCTGACATCACGGTGTCAAATCTCGTTTCGCCGTAGTGGCACCCGGTCCACCATGAGGTCTGCCAATGTTTTCTGGCTATGAATCTTGCCGTAGTAGCACCTGTACGTCCGTGCAATCGACCTTCTGTCCACCCACCTTCATGCTTGGAGTCCTTCCATCTTCATGGGCGCTGGACTGGAGCAGGAGGACCAAAGGTCTGGGTGGCAGCCGATGCTGAGTGGCGTGGCGCTGCCGTGCAGTGGGCGAGGCCGAGGGCGCACCCCCCTGACAAGGCCAACGAGGTCAGCGGCACCAGACGGTGTACGACAGGAACGCGAGGTTGCTTGTCAGCGTGTGATTGCGAAGCGACGCCATGTGGGCGAGCCGCGTGCGTGCCCCACTGCCCTCGCCGGTTGGCCGGCCAGGCGGCACCACAACGGCCGGACCCCGGCCTCTATCGCCCGGCCAGGAGCAGGAGCACCACCACCAACCCGTGGCCCCGGCACGATGACGGCCGCCTCCCCAGTTCCCACCAACTGTACCGGCCGGCCGGCCGAGAGCGCGCCCGCCGATTCCCCTGCGACTCATCTCACTGTCCGTGGACCGCGTATGCTAGCAGAGGCCGGCGTCGGCGCCTCCGGTAGTACAGAGCATTGTAGCATTGCCGCCCATGATAGTATGATACAAGTCTCCAGAGTCTAAGGACTCGATGTCACCATCTGCCAACAAGGAGAAGGTACACTGCCGTGTGCCGCGAGGTCGATCTCCATCACGGGGAAGGAGATTGTCAACCGTGTTAATGGTCGTTGTGATTGCTCGCTGGTTGTTGCATTGCATGGCATGGCACGGCACGGCACGGCATGATCGATGGATTAAGAGGGCCGTCCGTGTCCTTGGATGGATTATCTGTGAGCTGTGACTTTGGAGTATTAGCTACTAGTCTGCGGTTTGCCTAAGCTAAGCCCTACCCTAAGCTTATTTAATGCTCGATCGATTGCTTGTTAAGGAAGGGTAGTATCCATAGGACGGCGCAGCAGGTCACGTCGCTGCCCGGATCGTGACACGGCGAATTCATTTGTTGGTGGCCGCGTACGCCGTACTAGGGTCGAATTGCTCTTGCTGCGTGCATTTATACCGTGAGAGGGAGAGGAAACAACCTTCCTTATTCCTTGCTTCTGACATGTTACCTTCCCTGGTGTGTGTGTACAAGGAGTACTGCCATCAACATCTTTGACAGCATTTTGTTTAGTTTTTTGTAGCTTATAACGATCTCTCTCTCTCTCTCTCTCTCTCTCTGCAACTGAGGAGTATATGGCTTAACAAACTCTCTCCCTGATGAGCTTTCAGAACCAATTAATGGAGCGCGACGGCAATGTCCTCAACTTAACGGAATTGAATGAGACCTTCGTATTTGACGTGGGCCGTCGAAGGAAGCTTTGAATTCATGTACACGTATTCAGTATAGTATAGGACAGGAATTCCACCTACAATTATTTTCTTGATAATTATTGTTTACAGTGCTTGGGAGGAAACATTGTTATTTTATTTTTTTAGCCGGTTCCTTCCCTCAATTATTAGTTTAGTACTTTTGCTAACAGTACAACTTCTCCACTACGTATGCTAATCCACGAATTGCTCTCCTACGTTTCCGCCGCCACGAGCACGACGTGAGTCGCGGCACAGATCGTTCTCCTCCCCATCGCCGCCCTCCACATCGCCGCCCTGCTCCCCATCGTTGCCCAACTTACCCCATCGCCCGCGTCGTCGTCTCCCAGCTTCCCATCTCTCTGCCATTCTAGTGGGCACCGCTCCCCCTGTTTAATTTGGTTGCCGATTGCCGAGCAAAAAACGCGTCGTGTTCATTGTTCATTCCTTCCTTCACCGCCCAGGCGAGTAGCCCACTGCCTCCCCATTTGGAGAAGGAACTCCTCAAACGTCAAATACTATTATACACACCAAATTTAATTACAAATCAGTTCCGGACCCACGTGATTTTTGGTTCCGGTTTTTCCTCTAGATAGAAAGGAATTCAGATTTGCTTCGATCAAACAACAAGTTGACAAAATCTCCTTTCCTTTGCTCTTCCTTTAAAATTCTCCATTCCAAGCATCAAGGGGATTGCGTAGAAGATATTTATAGATAGACTGCATGTCCACCAATAAAAAAACTCAATAAAGAATAAGCCTAGGAATACATGGAGGCATGCAAACCACAATTTCAAGCTTGACAGTCCAATCTATTGTCCAAGAGTTTGCGAAGCCACACCTAAACATACACTGCTTATTCCACGGTTGGATCGAGAAGCCTAGAATCAGGCATCAGTATTAAATTAGCACTGGACAGCACAGTATAATGACATATTACCGACGAGGCGACGACATGTTTGCAATTGCAAGCTGTTGAGGGTTTATGTGAACACAATACCCTGGCCTGATTTAGTGCTCGACTTCTCTGCCTCACTCGCACGCACGGGAACATAAATATGACGTGAAAATGCAGTTATATTAGGCAATAACAACCAGCTATACACGTTACGTACCAACGCACATTCAACAAATTATGATACCGTGGACATATATATCTTCATCAAAACAGCTGGTTGCGCCGTCCGAGCGATGGCGTGAACAGTCTTTCGTCTAGACTGATTCGTTAAACATACGAGGTATGCTCAGTTGCGTATTCATGCACTTCTCCCTCATGTTCGTGAGTTTTATTTGCTTGCATGCCAATTCACTTGTCCAGAAAATTAACTTACTACTGCACTTCGGGGCTTCTGCGTCGACTAATACATATAACCGTTCATTATTACAAGCAACCAAAACATTTTCAAGGAATCTCAAAAACAAAAGATTTGAGCCATCAAGACAATAACGATTTCCAAAAGTAACAAACTAAAGAGAAACTCTATTCCTAAATCTCCAGTCATATCTTGCAAACACCTCCATCGCGGTTGTCTCAATAGTTTTACAACCCGCTTTCATGAACTGACGATCCTCAAGAAGTAAGGTCCTGATCATAGTTGCCTCTATGTAATCCATAACCAGTAATCATTTTTTTAGAACTGTAAATAATGTTGTAAGCTCTTTCAAACTAGCCTTAGGGCTAGATCAATGAAATGAACTAATCAGGTGGGGAGTCTTTCTCCCCTCGATACTTAAAAACTACAATTGGCAGTTTCCAAAATTTTACATTTCCTTGGGCTTTTTAGTAATGTATATGCTCCCTCTTTCTCCTAAAATATAAGCTAAATCAATATATGATTATAAATTGCATCATTTTGCACGAGAACAAAAAAAAAATTATGATATCAAATAAGCAATTTTATATCCATTATTCTGTTTCATAAATTACCTCTTTGATACAGTAGATATCTTCACTGTTGACCTCCTTATTATGGTAGATATTTTCACATAAACCACTTTAATACAGTAGATACTAGATATTCTTCTATCTTATCAAAACCTTGAAATATATGTATATGACTTATAGAAAACTCAAAAATTTTCAAGGCGAATGTACACTGCTACAAAAATGATGTTTAAAGGTGTCATTTTGTTTCCTAGAAAATAGACATAGTTGTATCACCAACCGTCTTTATAAATAAATAAACAGGATGAAAACCTTGGCCACAACAGTGTCGTAAATGGATGAAACAGGAGCAGGCCCACACTGCCTGAACAGTCCGAGGGGGCACGCAAGGGCATGGCCCATCTCTTTTACACCAAGCCCAATAGCCGACTACCTTGCACGTGGTCGCGGCAACGGGTCCGCGTCCGGATCCGGGCCCACGTTTGCACGGCTCCTTGACTCCCCGGCGGACCACGTCGCAACGGTTCAACAGTGGCGCAACCGTGCAGTGCCGGTGCGCAACAACAGCCAGCCTCACTCACTGTACGTCCATCCCCGTGCCGTGCGTGGCGTGCGTGGCTAGATCCAATCCAATCCGTTTCTGTGCATCTCGAGATGGATCCATCGATCGGAAACGTCCCGTGCACAGCCGGGTCAACACGGCCCGGCCGTCGTTGGTTTACCCCAACTGCACACAGCGGTTGAACGGTCCACGAACGAACCAAGACAGTCACGTACTCGAGCGCGCTGCTGCATGCCCATGTGATTCCGTTGCCACCCGTCGCTGTCCCGAAGTTAATAGCCCCCCGATCGATCTTTCCACCAGCCGCGGAGCTAACCTATCCGTAGCATAGCATGCACGCCGTCGCTGTCGCGCACCCGTTGTCGATGGAGACGCAACGCACGCAGCTCGCCCCGGCCAGCGCCAGCGCGCGCCGGAGCGAACGCTGGCTGGCTGCCCGTACCGCCACGCGCGCGCCACGACGTCGAGCGGCGATGCATGAAAGCGTCGCGCGCGGCGTGGCACGGCCGTTCGCGAGTCACGCCAGGTCTCGCCGCGCGCGCGCCGGTACGTAGTAGGTGCGCGTGGATGGCATGGACCACGCCGTGCGCGCGCGCGAGCGGGGCCGTGCTGTCCGGTGCGCGCGCGGGCAGGCGCGAGGTAGTAGGAGCCAGGACGGGCGCGCCAACCGCGCGCCGTGACGGATCGATCGGCCGGGCACGGCCCGGGACACCGCTATTGATTGGCCGCTACCGCGTCGACGCTAGCTGCTACGGCCGGGTGCCGCCGTGTCGCGTGGCGGGCGCAGCGCAGCCGCGCAGGTATTTGTCGTCGACGGTGCGCGCGTAGCGTACGTACTTGGCCGAGGTTTGTTGGTTGATTAGTTTGACGGATGGGCCGTGCTGACGTATTGGCATGTACGCCCTCCGTACGTACGTCCTCGCGTGAGGTCCAGCTGCTCTGTTGCATTGGTCATTGGTGGGTGGGTGTCCGGCCGAGCATTATTGATGGACCGGCACCGCGCTCATGATTGTCGATCGATGTATTCCTTGATGTGCTCGGTACATGATGAACACGTACGTACGTATGGTCTTTGGAATATATGTGTACTTGCTTTGTGCGATCGACATGTATATGAATGCGATGTTGCTTTACATGAGACTACGAATGGACATACATACGCACACACGCATGTGATGCTCTCAGTGCCCTGTAAATTCGCTAGCTCTCAATGCATGGCCTGGCCGGCCTAGCCGGGCCTGGCCTTTGGCCGGTTACTGATGAATTATTGGCAGCTTGTGCCAGGTAGGCTTGCAGTGTAGTATGTGCTCTGAACGAGAAGCAAATATCACTGACGTCGCGCGCTGCGTTGAGCTGGAGGGATCAACTGTTGGTATCATAAAGATGACGTCGTCGATCGATCGCTTGCTCAGATCGGGCACACATCTGTAGGTGTGCTTGGCCGATCCAATGAGTGACGCAGACCATCTGTTGGCATCATAAAAGCGTTGCGTCCCGATGCGCAACCGTGTGGGGTGCATCATAGCCAACCATCACACCACATGTTGGGAGCTAGCCCTAATTGCATTGGCTTGCCACACACCACACTGAGCACCGGCCGGAATGAACGCGACGCCGACGACGCGCGCCGCCCATACCAATCGATATTTAGAACGTCCATCCCTCGGCGATCCCGAGGAATAGTCGTCGTCTACTACGTACTTCCCCGAGTTCGATCCCGAGTCCCCGTACGTGTACCTCACGTGTAACGCCGCCACGTCAGGGACCTGGACCACACGACGACGAGCATGCATGCCGGCGAGCGACGACAGCACCCAGCGCGCACCATGTGCCCATGGCGTTGCCTGCTTCGGTTTTGGAGTAGCTTCACATGAGCAGCGCCAAATCGCCAATCATGCACAAACAGCGCCAGTAGTACGTAGTATGTATTCATCCGTAGTGGATATGCATGTAGCAGTATACAGGTACCTAGGGCGAGTTGCAACAGTGTTTGTGCTTCCTCCAAAGTCGTGATATATTAAACCCTAGCGATCGTGACCTGATGCCGATCTTAGCGCTTGCTAATTAAAACTCCAGCTCAGGCCCTCTTTTAATTAACCTGAAAGTTTCTTCTGCAATCCCATCAATGGATCGCACTGTTATGCGTCGTCACGACGCCATTACGCGATATCATCATCGCTAGCTGTAGGGTAGTCTGATCTGTAGCTGTAGTAGCAGCAGTGTGATAAAATGGACTGCACAAACACTGGTTGTTGGGGCTCGTACCTTTTGATTTGCCAGTTCTCCATTTCAAACCACCACAGCTAAGCTTGGACGCATCCGTGGCGATCACCACACAGCACAGGCCGGCAACTCGATCCCACGCGAAGCAGGGGAAACCACCACTCGATCGATCGTGTGATCTTGCCCACACATATATAACGGCCCATCCACTCGATCTCCACTGTGACAAATGAAGCTCTCCTCGTCGTCGCACACGCACCTGCTCGAGACCTCCAACGACATCCTCCTCGTCGTCGCACCACCACCACCGGGACACCACCGCCGTCGTCGACGTTGCACGGATGATGCTGTCCTCTCACTGCGACAACGTCGTGCTGCAGCCCTACGCGCCGCCGGGGCGGCGGGCGGCGGTGCTGCTCGACCACCGGCGGTACCGCCCCAACGTCGTCGAGGTGGCGCCCAGCTGCCCGCGCTGCGACTCGCCCAACACCAAGTTCTGCTACTACAACAACTACAGCCTCAGCCAGCCACGATACTTCTGCAAGGGCTGCCGTCGATACTGGACCAAGGGCGGATCCCTCCGTAACGTGCCCGTCGGCGGCGGGTGCCGGAAGAGCCGTCGGGGCAAGCCGGTTGTGCGAGCCGTGGCCGACGATACTGCCGCCGTGGTGGGAGCCAGCGGTGGTGGCGCAGCGGCGGCGTTCGCGCACCGGTCGTTGTCGTCGTCCCCGCCACGCTGCGCCCGGACTTGCTACTGGATGGCATGATCAGCAGCCCAGTCGGCCTGTGCCAGCAGCCGACGGGCGACGCGGCCGAAAATCCAGCCGTCGTGGCGCCCGAGGGATCCACGATCGACCTGGCGTTGCTGTACGCCAAGTTCTTGAACCATCAGCCTGCGGCGGCGGCCGAGCGGGGCGCCGCCGCCGTGCCGGAATCGCTCGACGCCTTGAGTGGGTCATCGTCGGGTGACGACGTGAGCCCCGTCGTCGTCCCACCGCGGGATCGTCAGCCGTTTGCGACACAAGGCGGCGGGTTTGGCGAGCTGTCCGCGACGACGGCGAGCGCGGAGCCAAGCGCCGCCCCGCCACAGTGCCCCGACGACGCGTGTGCGGAGGCGCTTGCTGTTGCTGGGGCGTTCAGCGTGGACCCGCGCTGCTACGACTCGCTGGGTTTGCCACCGGACGACGGTGGGGATCTGGTCCTACCGTCAACGTGGCATCTTGGGGCCAAGTACGAGCCGTTCGATCCGCTACCCGAGGACGCCATGAGCCTTCAGGACGGCGGCTTCGCCGGCGACGACGACGTGTGGAGCAGTGCGTTGGCTTGTCAAGGGCTGGAAGCAGCTCTCTGCATCAGGCCGTGATTTTTAACTCCCTCTATTGATTTTCACCGTGCTTTATTTGTGATTGTTTTGTGCACTCTTTTTCTTTTTCTTGGTTGTGATCACGTTCAGGAGTAATTTATATAGACCTACAGCATGACCAGATCATGGATTATATAATATATGAAGGGATCAACGGGAATACATGTGAGGTATATAGAAAGAATTGTAATAAAAATTCGACACTTTGTTTGACACTTTCTCTGTTTTTGTTTTTTGATAATTTCTTATGATCGCTCTTTTTATCCTTGCATAGTTGCGCGCTGGAGCAATAAGATATGTTGTGGCTTATATGCAATATACAAACGCCATCCTAATAAATTATCGTTGAAGAATTATTATTTTTTTAGAAATGAAGAATTATTTTTACTTTTTTAGGAATGGAGATTGTTTTTACCTTTTTAGAGTACTTTTTTTTTACTATGAGAAACTATTTTGCATTTTTTTTCTTTTTCTACTGACTTTGGGGATCTACTCCTCTCCTAGGATACCATAGACCGCCACAAGCCCACAAGCGATCTAGGTGCTGAAGGGCCACAAGCGAGCCATTAGATGGGCTTTCGATAGAGGAGGTAATTTAGCCCATGGTCTAAGAAAGATGGTGCTCTCTCCTTTGGTCTCCAATATCAAATATGTTACGTACTCAAAAGGAAAACTGCTATACGAAAAACTCGAGAAAGGAGTGTAGGAGAGAAAATATCGACAAGCAAGTGTAAATGTGAGACGGCGTAGACAATGTTGACTAAGTCAAAATAGTGGTTGACCAAGTCAAGCAAGGGCGCGGAGATTGAGAATTGGGTGGTTAAGAACAAGTGGTGACGTCGAGATCTTGAAGGAAGTGTAGCGGATACATGACTTAAGTTAGGTTTGATGGTTTCAACCTCAAAATCATTGGCAGTAGGTTTGCCGAGTTTGGGCCTCGAAACCAAGAAAGGGTCTTAGGTGGCATAGCTTACATAGCATCTTCATGAAGGGTTAGCAGCCATTCAGTGTTCAAGACTCAACATGGACCATTATACCCCTAGGTTAAGTGGTTCAAGGATATATCTATGGGTGGGGTTGGAAATATGTAATAGCTCTATAAATAAGATGAGGGGCTGCCACGAGCCAGCCATATGTTGTAGCTACTTTCCTAGTCTCTAGGTTTTAGATTTGTAGGCCTCGCTAGTTGTAGCGCTGAGTTGGAGATCTGTAGTTGGGAGAGTTAGAACCTTGTCTGTGTTTCTTTTAGTGCCCGTTTTGCAAGTATTGTGTCATCTCAAAATGCAGGCGGGCCCGTTCATGGTTGGCCACTAACAAGCATCATTTTCCACCACATCGTTTGCAAACAAGTTTTCTATGAACTTAACATACTAAGAAACCCATTTTCTCTTGTCGGTTAAAAAGTTTTGAAAGTTCTGAACTCTAAATAGAAAGTTAATAAAAAAATAAGAAATATTTTCCATATATAATTCCTCACTACCTCCTTTTGGTCTTGATAAAACGTCTACAATAGTATCTCAATAGATATGCAACAATTGATGTTGATGAAACCCCGTTGAACTATTAATTTGTAGCTTTTGTTGTAACGTGAAGAATGTGGATGGAGGTGGACTAACATGCGATGGCAACGATAACGAGGGTGGTGGGGCGAAGAGGCGCCGGGTGCGCCGACTAGAGAAGTCACGACGGTGGAGGTGGCCTCACCATTGGTGTGAGCCGAATCCATGAGAAGGCCAAGGGGAGGTAGTGACAGATGCCGAGGCGACACTGAGGGGCAACAACGGCGGGATGTTAGGGTGGCGGTGACCTCGCGCCTAGGTAACCTTGCGAGGGAGCGAGCTTGAGCGAGCAACAAGTCGAAGGAAGGAATGAGGAAACCCTTTCGGCCTCCGGAGCAAAGTGGATTACTTTTGTCGGGAAACGGAGGGGAAATGGGCTTGTCTTTTGTTGTAATGATCATGTGTGATGAAAACACTTTCTCTTTGCCAGTTTTGATAGCTTGAAGTCGAGGCCACCATAAACTTGATGCTAATTTCAAATTGGTGATATTTATTTTTAGGACTTGTAATTTGTAGTGATCTTAGAGAAGTTGAGACTTTGTGAAGCCTGTGATGTTATTGGAGATTTATCAACTAGTTCAACTATTAATTTGTAATGTTTATATGTTGATTGAAGGTGAACTTTATTTGGAGTCCTATACTATGGAGCTTTTATTCCGCTTTTATGTCTGTTAAATTTAAATCTCAAAATGTGCAATTGACGTTATACTATTCTTGTTTTTATTGCTGCTAGACAATATGTGACTTGGGGATTTATCAAGAATGGGAAACCCAATGGGTACGAAATCCCCAATTTGGGACGGGGACGGGAAAATCTATATATTTTCAAGGGCGGGGACAAGGACAAGTGGTTGGGAGTTTTTATTCAATCGGAGAGTAGAACGTTCCACCATAATCAACCTGGGATGCATGGCCCCATTGCCATTTTGATCCCATGTGAGTGGATGATGAAGTCCGGAGGTTGGTCCTTGTAGAACTTGATCTGATTTGCAATAAAGATATTCTGTTCTATGAGATTCAAGTTTGATTGCCTCTTATGCCTTCTTCCCTTTCGGTCTCTCGCTTTTGAGTTTTCACGGTTTTTTTTATTTCTCAGTTTTTCCCACTTGTTTTGGATGGATCAATATGCGTGGTATGACACCCTAAGGAACATCTACCCACCATATTTGGCCAAGATCATCACAAGCACTCATCCGTGCTTTGGAGGGAAATTTGAGAAAACCCCATTTCGGAGATGGATTTTAATATTTGTGTTGATTTTGTGATTTGTGAGTGTTGGAATCAAGAAAACCAGGGCAAATCCTCAACAAAATCTTAAAAGTGCGGGGCAAATGTACAATTGCATGTGAAAATGAGGGCACAAGCATAATTTGCCAAAACATCGAGATTATTCTCGTTGCAATTGACTTCCTCATGCTATTTTGTTACAACAAATAACGCCTTATGTCAAAATATAGCTCATCATATTTTGAATGAGATGACCTAACTTGCTTCTTTATATGCTCGTGCAGCCGAGCTGGAAGATCAAGACACAGCTTAACGAAAACTTAGAGGTGCGTACGTCTTTTTTTTTTTTTGCCGTGTTCTCCTTCTATTTTTCTAATTTATTTACGTGCCCAAAGTTCCATGCCATTTCCCCGTTGGAGCCTTCGATGGACCTCAATCGGCACACCGTGTTGTCATTTGTCAAGGAAAAAAAAACGGCACACCGCGTGCAGCCGAAATGGAAGGAATGGAGCTGATGCTGATCGGTTTCCATTCCTAGGCAATTTCGCTGCTGTTTGCACACCGCGTGCAACCGGAATGGAATGGCCCTCCCGCTTGCTTGAGTTTGGGGCTCGATTGTGACTTCCTCAGATTGTTGTTGTCTTCTGCATGGTGGAGTGGTTGGCTCTGTTTTGTCTCATCTATCTATGATGCACATGCGCTACGTGAAGAAAGGATGCTGATGAAAGGCAGTACCTGCAGTCCTGTACACCATCTCAGGTTTTCACATTAGAGATAGATGCGGCTGTTTTCACATGTGGCGTCACATTAGTCGACCCGCGGGGACTAAGACTAGCCCGAGCAATTTTTCTTAAGAAGAAGATCTTCTCACGCAGATCGAGAAAATTCTCGAAGCCCCATCCCACCCCATACACAAATGCGGCATCACAGCTCCGTGAGATGAGCGAGCCACAGACCTGTGTTTTTGGTGTCACATTAGTCATTGCAAAAATGAATCGTTAACCAACACAACGCATGTTATCTATTTAAAAATTTACTACCAAATGAAGGTAAGGTATAGGAGCGATAGCAAACTTGAATTTGATGAGCATCCCTTTCACTTTTCTAGTTGTAATTGACAGTCGTAGCAGTCATGCTAAGATACTCGTTAAGTGTAAGTGTAAGTGTAGGCACCTTTTCCAATCATTTTCATTACTAGCTCAGCACCTTTGTGTTGGCCCAATGAACTAGAAGATTGTTGTAGAAAATAGTTGTGTCTGATGTGGACTGTCCTTTTGTCCTTCATATGCACATGACACGTATTGAAATCGCTTATTCAGATTTGCATTAGACAGGACTATATTATCTAACAACTTGCTGTAGTATTCATCAGTGTCCCATCTTGAATGTAATCTAACTAGATTAGGATTGTTGGCCTCCTTACTAGTTTTTCACTTTCATAGTCTCATGAATTGGATATGTTCTAGCTTGCCGTATGTCCCCTTTGGACAGATAGGATGAAAAGTCGACTCTTGAGCATCCATGACACAACTGAAGGTACTTGGATAGTTGAGTGAAAGCTGTGATGTCTGATGTGGCATATGCTTGTTCAACTCGATTTTCATGTAATTTCACGAGCCATTTGTATACATCTGTAGCATTCATCCCCTAATGGCCTTGTTTAGATACTTTCTTATATTCACCTCAATTTACACGCGTGTTGTGATGTATCAGGGTGGAACTTCAACTGATTTACACCACAATCCATGTTAACACTTGTCACTTGTGCATTGAGGTAGATACGAGAGTATCCAAATAAAGCCTCAGAAAATCAAATTGCACACGTTCCCAAAATTTTTAACTCCTGTTTCCAGCAATCTGAGCTTTAGATTGCCATCTTTGCCAAAATTTGGATGTTGATTGATTGGGCCAAGTATCTTACGCGGTTGTGTGTTTGACTCTTCTTCCTAATGAGGTAAATTACCATGCAAATACCCATACCTATGTGTATATAAGCATGGAGGGCTAGCTTAAACGCCTACTTTATTGTATGAAATCACTGTATACGAGCAATCGAACCAATGCCGTGCTCAAACCACACCATGGTCATGATGTCTCCTTCAGCAGGTGTACCACCACGGCACACCCCACACACCATGAACCATGAGCTGCTCAGAGCTGCTGCCACCGGCGACACAGCGCTCCTAGAGCAGGCTCTCGGTTTGAGAAGCACCACTGGCAATGGAGGCGAGTTGGAAGCTACGCAGCGAGGCAGCAGCCGGAGCTGCCTGAAAGGCGTCACCTCGGAGGGGAACACGGCGCTCCATATCGCCGCCGGCCGTGGCTACCTGGAGCTCGCCCGCATAATTTGCGACCTGGACGCGTCGCTCGTCAGGGCCAGGAACAGCCTTCGAAACACGCCTCTGATCTGTGCCGCGAAGGCCGGGCATGTCGACGTGGTGTGCTACCTTATCGAGCATGCCCTGGCAGCGTCGCCGGCGTGGGATGCCGGCGCGTCTAGCGATGAGGAGTCCATACTGCGGGCGAGGAACTCGGAGGGCGCGACCGCGATGCACGAGGCCATCAGGAACGGCCATGAGGCGGTCCTCGCGAAGCTCATGTCCGCGGACGGTGGGCTGGCCGCGGTGGTCGACGCGAAGGGCTTCTCCCCGTTGTACCTGGCGGCCGCGTTAGGCCGCGCCGACATGGTCGACGTCCTGATCGCAGGCTCTCCGCCTGATGGGGTGAAATCTCCGGCGTATTACGCCGGACCTGACGGACAGACTGCCCTGCACGCTGCGGTCCTTGTCAGTGAAGGTAAGCTGCTGCCAATCTTTCTTGTGCATTTCGTGCTAGCTTTTGATTTGATATACAACTGCAACATTTCAAGAAATGAGCAAATCACTTTGGTGCTGGGAGCCGACGCTGGCGAAGAAGGTGGACAACGCCGGGAACACGGCGCTCCACCATGCGACGTCGGCTGGGAAGATCGGAGCAGTGAAGCTTCTCCTGCTGGAGGACTCTTCGCTGGCGTACATCCCGGACGTGGACGGACTCTTCCCCGTGCACACCGCGGCGAAGATGGGCAAGGTCTGCATCATCGAGCAGCTCATGGAGACGTGCCCCAACAGCGACGAGCTGCTGGACAACCGAGGGAGGAACGTCCTGCACTGCGCCATCGAGCACAAGAAGGAGAAGGTGGTGCAGCACATGTGCAGGAAGCCGCGGTTCGGGAGGATGATGAACGCGCGGGACAGCAGGGGGAACACGCCGCTGCACCTGGCCGTGAAGCACGGCTGCGACAGGATCGTCATGCTGCTGGTGCGTGACGTGAAGGTGAACCTGAGCATCATGAACAACGACGGCGCGACGCCGCTGGACCTGGCCATCAACGAGCTCGACCACGGCTACACGTACCCGATGAACCCGGAGGTCCTCATAGTGCAGTGCCTGGTGTGGTGCGGCGCCCACCGCAGCCCACGCCGGCGGGACGAGTGCCTGAACAAGCGCACCGGGGTTGGGTGCTCGGAGAAGGAGCTCAGCAAGTACACGAACCTGACGCAGAACCGCGCCATCGGGTCGGTCCTCATCGCGACGGTGACGTTCGCGGCGCCCTTCACCATGCCCGGGGCTGCCGCCGACGCCGCGGAGAGGCCGGCGCTCTGGGCGTTCGTCCTGTCCAACGCGCTGGCGTTCCTGTGCTCCACGGTGGCGACGTGCCTGCTCATGTACGCGGGGCTCAGCACCGTGCACCCCAGGTACCGCAGCCGCTACCACGTCTGGTCCTCCAACCTGCTCCACGTTGGCGTCCTGCTCGTCATGGCCACCTTCGCCTTCGGCGTGCACCTGGTGCTCAGCCCACCGGGGACCGGGGTCCCCGGCGGGAACCTGAATGCTACCGTGTGCGCCATGGCGTGCGTGTCCGTGGTCTTCGCGCACCCGGGCATCTGGTGGCCCATGGTGGTCGCCAAGCCAATATGGGCGCGGCTCGGGCTCAAGGGGCTCCTCGGCGTGCTGCTGGGACCGCGGCCGATCCCCTGCCAGAAGCTGCTACTCTCGCGCACGCCGTGGCTCAACCTCTTCAAGATGCTGGCGACGCTGCTCATCTTCGCATTGATCCTCGTCACGTTTCTCTTGGACATGTCCTACCTGCGGTCACCCGCTGCTCAGCACCGCTTCTCTTCAAATCTTCACCACTTCTGCTGGCACCCTACATGACCTGACAGTAGATGAAAACGACCACAGTTAACAGAGTATGGCTCCGGCCAACTCGTGCTTCCGAATACAGAAGCTAGCCAAGCCATAAAACATAGAGATGGCGTGAGCTATGTACTGTGTACAGGCGTTTGTAG